>OZ007587.1:70919319-71508136 GCA_963931845.1 Maratus michaelseni | reverse complement strand
AATTATATACTATTCTATATTAATTAAATTAGAACTACATGTTTCTACAATTTAAAAATAAAAAGGTTTTGCATTGAGCAAAATATTGATTTATTAGAGGAAATCTCCTGGTTTTTTTGTTTGTTTGTTTGTTTTAAACTTGGAAATTCTGCATTATTATATTAATACATTTATACTTATTATTATAGCTAATACTTCTTTTTAGGGTTGAACGTTTGTCGAGGAAAAAATTGGCGCCAAAAATTTTACACCACTATTTCTAAAGAAGAAAACTTTGCAGTATATTTCTAGAACATTTGCAACTGAAATCTACAGCAAAAATTATTGTTTGGAAATAGTGGTATTAAAAAAATTCTGTAACATTTCTTTCGCAACAAACGTTCAAACCTAGTGATAATAATAACTTTGTTATACTATTTATGTTATCTTAGTATTTTAATTATTATTTTTTGTACCCTTTTATACTATAAAGTGTGTTGCGGCCCGCGACAAAAAAAGGTTGAGTATGGCTGGCGCTAGAAGATTGAAACACGATTCCTATAACAAATGTTAAAAAAATTGCTGCGAAACACACACACACACACACACACAAAAAAATAATCGCATGATAAATTAAAATCATTGTACAGATTATGAATAAACTTTATTGAAAAGAGAAAAAAAATTACTGTATTGGGCTAAAAGATTTTGAAAATGGATTATTTTCATGAATGTGAAAATATCTCCACAAAACGTGGAAAAAAAAGAAATCCCATAAAAAAAATTCCATGAAAAATTAAAAAACCCCAGAAGACAAAATTTACTATATTGTGTTCAAAGATTGAAATCAGATTTCCTTTACAAATGTAGAAAAATCGCCGCAAAACGCATTAAAACGTAAAAAATTGCAAAAAATAATCGCGAAAAACTTAAAAATCTCAGAGAACAAAATTTATTACATTGGGTTAAAAAATTGTAGCTGGATTCCTTTTACGAATGTCAAAAAATCGCCGCGGAACGCGAAAAAACATTAAAATCGTATGAAAAATTTAAATCATTGTACGGATTCCGAATAAACTTTATTAAAAAGAGAAAAAAAAAATTACTCTATTGGGCTAAAAGTTTAAAACCGGATTCTTTTTACGAATGTGATAATATCTCCTCAAACGTAAAAAAAAAAAAAAATCACATAAAAAAATTCGCGAAAAAATTCAAAAAAATGCACAGGACAAAATTAACGCTATCGTGTTTAAAGACTGAAACTGGATTTATTTTACGAATGTTAGAAAAATCGCTTCAAAACGCGCAAAAACTAAAGAAAAAAATCGTTGCGAAAAACTTAAAATTCGCAGAGAACCAAATTTATTATATTGGGTTAAAAGATTGTAGATGGATTCATTTTACGAATGTCAAAAAATCGTCGCAAAGCGCGAAAAAACGCTAAACCCCGTATAACAAATTCGCGAACGAATTCAAATTCACTATAGCGAGTTCCGAATAAACATTATTGAAAAGAAGCCAACATCTATATATATATTTCTCTTACGTGGCGCGGAAATAAGGCTGAATTTCTAGCTTACAGTTTGGCAACAACCGTTGTTTTTAGAGCTCAGACCAATCAACAGACTAGATTGCGTAAGATCAGTTCTGTCTCCAATATGGCGGCCAGTGTGAGAGCTGTCAAACTCAAACTAGTAACTATTAACATAAAATAACATGTACGTAATCCAAAGTGCTTGAGATGATTCCTCATTTTAATTATGAGTTTAATTATGAGTATCGTTAATTTCAAATGAATTCTCAACTCTTATTTAGAATTTATTTACGAATTTCACTCACACGAAAATCGGAGAGAATAAAAATATCAACTGTCTCGATTGCACGTGCTGCCATCTGTTGCTATCTTGATAGAGCTAATTTTTTATTTTATTTATTTATTTTATTTTTTTTTTTTTTTGCAAAAATCTATAATAATTTAGAACAGTAAAATGTCGAACAAAATTTAAACAATGATTGATGATATATATAAACTATCTTCCTATCACGTAGTGTTTTTTAAAATGAATTTAAGCCGTGCTGTACAATATTATAGATGCGATGAGTTTTAAACTAATTGTGTTTACAAAATCATTTTTTCATACTATTTAAATTATTTATGCCCATTGGTAGCACCAACTAAATGCATTTTTAATTGTGTTTTCAAAGAAGTTTTCAATTAGTTTTTTTTATATTAACAAAAATTGTCAATTTCATATGTTAAAATGATTTATGGTAGTACTTATTCCGGCTAGAGTTGCTGCAAAAACGGAAAGAGGCGAGCGAGCAAAGCGAACTGGGACCGCATAGCGGTCTTAATGTGAATTGCTAAGCAATTCACGGCGGTTGACGAGCGTTAGCGAGTAGGGGGCTGAACTTTATTAGGGGGCTGGTTTACTATATTGGGCTAAAATAATTTGGGCTAAAAGGTTGTAACTGGATTACTGTTACAGATGTTAAGAACTTCCACGAAACGCGAAAAGAATCCCGCAAAAAGTCGCATGAAAAATTCGAGATTAAAAACAGTGAGTACAAAATTGAGTACAAAATGCAAGTTCAGTGCCCAAAATTTAGTATAATGGGCTGAAAGATTAAAACTGGGTATCTTTTACGAATGTTTCAAAATAGCAGCAGAACGCGAAAAAACGACAAAATATCTCATAAAAAATTCATGAAAAATTTAGAAATCACTGAGGACAAATTTACTACATCAGGCTGAAAAATGGAAACCAGCTGCATAGTACGAATGTTTAAGGAAATCGCCGCGAAACGCTTAAAATCGAATAAAAAATTCGTCAAAAATCTAAAAATCGCAGATCACAAAATTTGCTATATTGGGCTAAAAGATTGAAGTTGGATTCCGTTTACGGATGTAAAAAAAAAAAAAAAAAAAAAAAAAAAAGAAAAAAATCGCCGCAAAATGCCAAAATCGCATAATAAATTTGCAAAAAAAATAAAAATCGCAGAGTAGAAAATGCACTATATTTGCTGAAAAAATAAAACCAGATTTCTCGTACGAATGTTTAAAAATTGCCTCGGAAAGATAAAAAACGCTAAAAATCACATAAAAATTTTGCGAAAATTTTTAAAAAGGCAGAGAACAAATTTTACTATATTGTGTTAAAAGATTGAAACTTAATTCCTAACACAAATGTTAAGAAATTGTCGCAAAACACGAAAAAATGCTAAAAATTGCATAAACATTTCGCAAACAATTCAAAAATTAGTGTACGACGAATGTTTAAGAAAAATAAACTTTTTTGAAAAGAAGACAAAATGTTTGTTATCGAAACTGAATTCCTTTTACCCAATGTGATAAAATTGTTGAGAGGCGGTTTTAACCAAGATACCACTGTATATACATGGGTATGTGAGCGTGCGCGCGTGTGTGTTTAATAAACATTTGTGCCCCCCCAAAATTTTCGGTCACGCTACGCCTATGGCTGTCGGGAAGTAGTTAAGCTTGAGGCGTGTGTTGTAAATGTATTGTAGTAGTTGTGGGTGATGTTTGAATATTTGTCTTGTGATGGGATGGTCTATTTGTCTATTCCTGGGGCCTTGTTTTTGTTGAAACTGTATATCGCCGTTTTTAACTCGTTTATGGTGAATGGAGGGGCCGTCTTGTCTGGTGTTGGTGTTCTGGTGTCTGTAATCTGTAAGTTTCCATATATGTGTTCTGTGAGGTCCTTGTAAAATGATTTCTTGGTGTGTGTGATTGTTGTTGAGTGTGCCAGTGCATATGTTTCTTGCTTATGAAAGTCCTGGAAGGCAATTTTCTTCGTTTTCCCATAGGGATCTGTTGTTTCCTGACAGAATCTCAGCCATGCTTCTCGTTTGGCTTTGTGGATTCGAAGCCTGTATCTGGCGCGCTCTTGTTTGTATTTCTGTTTGTGGGCTTGTGTGGATGTTGGAGAGTTTGTTTGTCTTCGGAGTGCCCGGACGTAGTTTCTTGGTTTTCGAAGCTCCGGAGACCACCAGTTGATTGAGGGTTTGTGTGTGCTACTTTTCTTCTTTAGAGTGTGTTCACTTGTCTCTTGTATGATTTGTATTAATTCATTATAGTGTGTACGAAGTTTTCTTTACTTTTTATTTGCTGGAAGTTAATGTTTCTTTCTTTTAGTCTTGAGGTTAAGTGTTGATTGAATTTTTTAAACGATATGTTTTTCGTTCTGTATCTTCTTCTCAGGAGAGTTGGGGTTGTTATGTTTAGATATATGGTGATCAAACGGTGGTCCCCGTAATTCATGTCTTTTTCCACGGTCCACTCTGGAGAATACTGGGAACGAGAAAAGAGAGACGTCCGGCTATCCTTGTGATCTTTCTGTCTGGAATGTGGGCGGGCAGTGTGGGTCGTTTGCCGAAATTAGGTGTTGTTGGTTCATGTGTGTGATTAGATGGTGTCCTCTGTAATCGTCCGACGGATACCCCCAGAGTTGGCTATGAGCATTGAAGTCTCCCAAGTGTATCAGGTGCTTGCTCCTGCCCCTCTTGTTTGTCCAGGCTTGTAGGTCTTCCTTTAGATCTGCTGAAGGTGGAGAGTATTGATTGCCTATTGTTATTATTATATCTTGGAGTGTTATGTTAATGAATACTGAATTTTGGTGTTGATGTGTTTGTATATGTTGTAGGTTGTTGTCCAGTATGATTGTGTGGCAGTTGTTGGATTGCGAGGCATATGAAGGCAGGGATGATGGTAACCCGAGCGGTCTTCTATTGGTAACTGCGCAATCCTGCAGACAGGCTATTAAATATTCCTCTTCTATTAAGTGATTTATGAGGTCTGCTGTTGCTGATTTTGTCGTTTGAAGGTTTATTTGTGCTATTTTAAATTTTGGTGTTGTTATTCTATTGCCAGTTGGTATGGTTGTTGAGTTTGGGGTTGTTACAATCGCGAACTCTCTGCTGTTGGGTTCTGTGCACGATGGCGATTATGAAATAGGTCTTGGAAGACTTGGAATCCTGATGAGTTGGCGCTGTGGGTGTTTGGGTAGGGATATCCATCTTGGTCTTGTGTGTAGGTGCCATATAACATCTGTGTTGTCGCGGAGGTTTCTTCTTCGGACATCTTTCAGACGCATGTCCGTCCATGCAATATGCACAAGCCGTTTTCCTCTTACAGTTGATAGTAGAATGCCCGAAGACTTGGCAGTTTTGACAACGTATTATTGGAGAGTATGTTCTGATTTTGCATGTTATGAAGCTAAGCGACAGTCGACCCACGCTGTGGAGTAACGATGCTTGGTCTTCTGGGAGGTCTATTACTAATTGGTATGTTCTTGATCTTTCATTTGCTATTTCTTAATGTATGTGTATTCGTTGTTCGATGTCTTCGTTTGTCTTTTTATTGATTTCTTGCAATACTTCATCATGTGGGATCGATTTCGGGATGCCTAGTATTATCAACTTTTTCCGTTTTTCTGTTACATATTCTTGGGATACCAGGCGTGATATGTCTTCTGTTTGGTGTATTATGTCCGACAGGGTGTCGACATCTTCTTCTGTTTCTGACCTCACTATTAATGTTGTTTTGTTTCTTGCTATTGTACAATGTATTCGTGGGACGTTCTTGTATTTTTTAAGGGCTTTGTGGATTTGTTCTCTTATTGAGAACATCGTTAGTGACGTGTTAGATTTTCAAGGTAGTAGAATTGCCCCTTTAGAGTATCGCCTGGCTATTGAAGATATTATTCTTGTTTGTGGTTGTGATGGTCTGCCTGTTTCTGATTGCTTGAGTTTTTCTGCGTATGAGTTGTGTGTGCTGCTGTCTTCTTGTGTTTCTATTGCTGGTGTATTTTGTTCCTTGATTAGTGCTGAGACTTTTGATTCCAGATCTGCTATTTTTTGAAATATTTTCTCTGTGTTTGTGGTGTTTTGTTTCATTATTGCTTCTGTCAGTGTTCTGGTGTTTGGAAGTGTGGGAGTTTGTTCTTTATTTTTATCAGGAGTTGTTGTGTTTCTTGTTTCGTCATCTTCTCGATTTCTTCTTCATTCGGGATCTGGCAATTATGTTGCATTTCTTGTTGCTTATGCAGTTGGTTGATTTCTTCTTTTTGTTTTTCATTGTCTAGAGTTAGGAGTTCCATCTTTGAGTAGAGATCTGTGAGAGTTTCTTTGTGTTCTGCTTTTAGATTTGCTATGTTCGCCTCTCTTTCTTTTATGGTGGCTTGCTGGTGTTCGATTCTTTCCTCTAATTGTTTTCTGATTGCTTTCTGTTTATTCTCTCTTTCCAGTGTGCTGGTTCGTAGTCGTTCTATATCCTCTTCCAGGGATTGGATTCTGTGTTCTAGGGACGTCGTGTTGTTCTTTTGTATTTGGTGCTGTGTGTTGTGGTTAGTCACTTCTTCTGTGTTGTCTGTTTGAACCTCGTCTTCCTCGATTTGTTCTAGTTCTTCTTTGAGTTGGTGCATGTCTTTGAGTTGAGTTACTATTCTTTCTTGCAAGGTATTTGCCCCTTTAGTGCCTGCGGTTGAGTGTTGTTTTAGGTGTTTGCACATTTGTCTGAGAGATGTTCTGAATGTGGCCTTGTTATCAAGGAGATGTTTCACGTTTTGTCGGCTGGCATCCCTATGCATGTAGGCAATGAAGTCTTGGCCTACATCTTCGAATATTTCCAGTGTGTTTTTTATTTTTGTTTGTTGGGTTGAATCTTGTGTGTTTGATGCTTTTCTTTTAATGTATGCGATGTTCTTTCTTATTTCTATTTGCAGCCAATGTAGGTATTTGTCTGCTTCATCTGTGTTGTATCCTTTGTGTCTTCTATAGTGACCCATTGCTTGCGCGAGAATTTCGTGGATATTGAGGTTTTTATCTTTACCTGTTTCTATATCATATAATTTTTGTCCTTGGAGTGGTGGTTTTCTGCCTGATTGATTTGATGGGGTTATCATTTTTATTTGTTGTGAATTCCTTGTTCGAGTATGGTGACTGTTGGCCGATTGCGTGTATCTCGGGTTGTTCTTGTCTTCGGGTTCCGAGTCAGAGTTTTCACTGTTTGTCTGACTCATTCTTCTTGGAATGTGGCTTTTTTTCCCTGATAGTTTTCTTCTGAGTTTTCTACTGTGATTTCTGTGTAAAGAACTTTATTTTTATAAGCGATAAAGGTTATGTGGGATGTTCTCTCCGGTAATGAGAGAAGTGAGTAGATTAGAGAGAATGGAGTTAAAACAAGATGAAGAAAATAAAGTGAATTTGGGAGAACAAAGTGAGACCAGCCAATGAGGAGCTAAGTGTCCTGCTTAAACGAGCGAAGCTGCACCCGAGGGAGACGTACAGTGCGGGGCTGTTACTATGAATAAATAGAAATCCGCTGATAGGGTGAGAATTTAACTGAATGCTTAGGAACGGACGTGTGTATTTGAGGTTCTTCGGGCCGGGTCGACAGAATAAAATCAGTTTTCTTAACAAGCCGGGCCGATAAAAAAAAAGCCTAGCCAAGTCGATAAAAAATTAAGTGGACCCTACAGCAAATTTAAATGGATCAAACTAAACTGATAAAATATGAACAATTTTCAATGGACGTGGCTGGGACGAGAATAAGTATAAATGTGCAGAACGAGCCGATGGATGGCGGTTTGACAACATCAGTACGGAGATATAACATGTCTAACATAGAAATCGGCATTGAACAGTTACATCGTGTCTGAGCCCTGGCTAAATTGTTTTCAGCAGACTCGGGAGTCTGTGACTCTGGATGTATGTGTCAAAAATTTTGTGGCCACTCTATCTCAAGAACTAACGCACGAAATTTAATAAAACTTTATATTTAGTTAGTCCCTGATATAAATTGGTGCTGAATAGTTTTTGGTGAAAATCGCCCAGCAGGTGGCGCTGCTATGCTGCATTTTTCGCGATTTCCGCAACAGCTCTATCTCAAGAACTAATGCACTTATTTTCATGAAACTTCAGATGCAGTTAGATCTTGACATAGATAGATGCTGATTATGTTTTGGTGTAGATATCACAACAGGTGGTGCTGCTATGCTACTTTTTCATGATTTTCACGATAACTGTATCTCAAGAACTAATGCACAGAATTTCATCAAACTTCAGATTCTGTTAGATCTTTACATAAATAGATGCTCATTATGCTTTGGTATAAATAGCCCAACAGAGGACGCTGCTATGCTACTTTTTTATGATTTCACGATAACTATATCTCAAGAATTAATGAACGGATTTTCGTCAAACTTCAGCTTCAGTTAGACGTTGACATAAGTTGTTGTTGATTAGTTGGTTTTGGTCTAAATCTCCCAACAGATGGCGCTGCTATGCTGTATTTTTCAGAATTTACACGATTTTAGCGATAGTCATATCTGAAGAACTAATGCACTGAATTTAACAAAACTTTAGATTCAGTTAGACCTTGATATAAATTGGTGCTGATTCGTTTTTAGTGTATGCGAAACCTGTGTGAGATAGAAGAAAGTTTTAGGATTGGCACATCCGACAAGTTTTGAACCGCTTTGCGTAGCTTTTGCAGGGTCTCGCACGGAGCGGGAAATTCCATAATCTTGAACATTTTAAAGACACAGAACAGACCGTACAGGTTACCTACATAGCTGCAACTGAGCACAGTTGTTCCCAAGGAATGCCGGGACACGACGCAAGCACTCGTTGCGGTGCGCGCACCACCTATTAGTGCATACAACAAAACGGCCCTTTTTAAAAAAACACGTTTCGTATTATATGCTTGATTAAAAAAAATAATCTGCGATGAAACATCTAAAAAGATCAGCACTTCTAATTTCATTCAACAAACATAATAGTTATAGGTCTCCAACCTTGTCCGTTTTTTGAATACCACTTTTACAAGAAAAAAGCTTCTTTTTAGATTTTTCTTGCAAATTTTGCAAATTTTGCAAAAACCTACATGGAAGGAAATTTTTGTTTCAAATGTTGTATCTAGCACGAAGAATTTTCTTCAGAAATACTGGTTTAAAAAAAACAGGCAATGTTAGCAAGTGGCAATGTTAGCAATGCAAGTGGAAGCTCTGCAGTTAATTTGTGATTGTCCTTGTTTATATACACTTATTTTATAACTTTTTGTTTGATTGTAAGCAAGCTGACTTTCAAGTTCACCAAAAATTTTGAAGTGAGCTTCTCAAAACCATGGAACAATGTTAAAGTTACTCCTAGTTTCTATGAATCTTCATTTCTAAATTTGAAAATAAAGTTATTTATTATATCACAATTGTTTCAGTTTTTAACGGTTTAGTGAGCAGCTAAAACCATACAATAAAATATTACTTAGAAGTAACATTTATTATTTAAATAGTACTTAGGCGATGCCATCTCGCACAGTCAGTATATAATGAGTTTACAGCAGAGAGCATCTGAGCGAGCCTTTAGCTTGACGCTGTAATATTCGTCTACTGTTCTAGAAGTCCTTGGTTTAATACTCATTGGAGTTCTAGGAGTCATTGGTTCAATAATTCTGCACATCCTTACAGTGATAAACCTACACATCCTACAAACCATCCGCATCTTTTCGTTACCATGAAATTTCATTAATTATCGGTGCTACTCTTTCACGGAATATTTAATAGAAAGACCAACTTGCTAATGCTTATTATCATTTATAGTAATTTGCAGCTTCCTATTAATCAAGAGATGCGGAGTTTTTAATACATTCTGAAAGATAATCACAGAACCTAAAAATCAATCAACTAAACAACAGAAGAAGTACAAACACCAGCTAGTGAAAAAAACTTTTTGTGATCACTTGATTATTCGCCCTCCAAACTAAAATCTGATTTTCACAAAAGTAATTTCACACAAACAATAAAAACTACAATTATGGATTTTTTTCAAAAGTATCTTCAGATTACTTTTAAGTTAGTAATGAAAGCATGTAATAAATGTTCGTAATACAAGGGAACTGTAATAAAAACAAATCCTAAATAATTATCTTTTTCTTCAGCAGTATTTTATATCGAGGTTTATGCATCTTACAACGTACGAAACTAAAAATGAAAAGTTTGATTATTTAGCTTCTTGGTCGTTATTTTGATTGTTATCCTATGAATGTGCTTGTCTTTATAACATTAGTTTATTCAGAAAGTAATTTCGTTTTTATGAAAATGGGCTACATTTTCTATTGTAGGTAAATATTTTATTAAATTATATATTTACTACTATGTATCCAATGCATAATTAAATAAAAATATACTTTGCTATTTAGCTATCGCGTTGTTATTTGGCTGTTTGGTTTAATGAATACCTTTACTTTGTCTTCAACAGCTTTAACTGGTCTCAGAAAAATATGATATATCTTTCATAAATTGTTAAAAGAAGTTTTGATACAGCTGTTTTGTTAACACAACTTTTTTATAACAATTGATCTGCGAAGTCATATAATGATCCTACTAATATCGTAGTTGTCATATCGTATAAGAATTATCTATTAGATATCCAGAGCGTATGAAAATCGAATTATGTAATTGCTTTCTCCTTAGAAAATACAGTGGATTATCTTATCGGCCGCACATACGCATTCGACTTCTTCTTTGGTTTTGTTCTCTTCCTATATCCTACAATTATCCAAAAAATGTTCATAAAAATTCATCCTTAGGATGTCTGTTCTCTGACATTTTGAAATAGGATATCATGTGATTGTCTTCAAAACAGTTTCAACCACCCACATGATATCGATTATCCTGAATATGGAATTCCTTCGATGTCTCTAGGATGTTAATGTATAGTGTAGGATATCTACTGCCAAATACATGGAAAAGTGGACAGGTGATGGAAAATTCCCAATGGATCCGAAAAATCTGAATTAATTTGATTAACTTTAAAAGTATAAATTTTAATATTTAAAAAAAATAAGTGAAAAGTCGTTATTAAAATTCATATTTTTATTTGAAAATTTATGATATGTGCACGATAAAAAATTCTTCGCAATTCTATGAAATTTCCCGTTTTAGTACAGCTTTAATGTTATGGTTTAATATGGTTTAATATGGTTTAATGTTATGAAATTTCACTTTTACATAGATAATCTATTGCTATTAGTAAAAAGAATTTCACTTACTGATAATATTCTACAGCATTTTATTAGAAAATGTAAACAAATTTAATTTCTATTAATTTTTGTCACACCTGAAACAGAAAAATTATATTTATTTTTCTTACCGCAGAATGCCTGAATGATTTGAGGTGATACTTCTGATCTAAAAATAGTTTAATAAGTAGTATTCATATGGACAAAAAAATGTTTTATACATCTTTAAAATGTTGTTATTTTGCGTTGCGGGTGTGTCATACAGGATGACTACAAAGTCCTGTTACCATTAAAGAACGCTATTACTCATGAAACGTTCCGATGTTAAGTTAATGGTACAGGGTGCTCACAAATTTATGTTATCATTTGCAGAACGTTATAACTCATGAAATATATCAGATAAATGCTTACGGTTTTTTGAAAAATGTTCAACAGCATTTCCATTTTGTGCAACAGCACTCACAACGCTACAAGTGCTCCATTCGTTGTCCGCAGGATACCTAGGAAATATGAGTCAATAAAATGCATAATCGTATACACTGTACAATTAGTTTTATCATCGTAATGTCAACAACTGTAAGTGCAAACAAAAATATACAAAAATGCATAGTATGAGAAGAAAAATCTATTTCTTCTCTAACTACAATGAAGAAGGAAGTTTATGTGTGTGTGTTTCTCGGTTGTGTTCTGAAGAGACCGCTGCACGCAAAACTACAAAATTTGGTGGGAAGATCGGCCTATAACTCTTCACCAGTTGCATTCGGACGGGTAGTTGTATACATTTCCTTGATAAACATGGTAAGAGCTTTCCAACGACACCACTCTCGACAAAATCCCGATCTGGTAGTTAGGGGCCTTCCCTAGTAAGAAATTTTACCCAGAATGCTTGATTGGTTCGGAGGTTGCTTCCATTGCAGCCTCAGCTACGCTCAGAATCGTCATTTACTAACATTCTTCCCAGGTTTCCCAGGAACTAAATAAACTTTGGTATCATTTTTTCAACCTTTGGTTACCACCATTTATGAATATTAATATTCCAGGGAGGTGATTCATTTATTCGGGTTCTATGGGCCCGATTTCAACGGGAAGTGGTTCATTCAACTTAACTTCCACTATTTAAGATATGCCTAACTAAATCTTTTCAATAAAGTTTATTTGGAATTCGTACAGGGATTTTTTAATTTTTGGCAATTTTTTTCCTTTGCCACTAAGATATTTTCTCGAGAATGCGTGATTGGTTGTTTTGGTGGCTTTCATTTCGCCCTCAGTTATGTTCAAAATCGTCATTTTCTTTGTCATTATTTAATCGTTATACTAAGTCAGATATAGATTTCACGCCCTCTGGCTGTGGAAATTGAAGTTAAAAGATACTGCAGTGCGTGCGGCGCACGCCTGCTATACGGTGCCGTAGGCAGCGGGGACGAGTGCTGGAGTTTCGTTCGGAAAGAAGTTTGTTTAGAACAGAATGCGCTCCTTGGTGATAGAAACTGGAACAGAAATATTTTTGTAGCACGTCTTCTATACGGTGCGGTAGGCAGCGGGGACACGTGTCCAAAAATTTGCTTAGAACAGAATGCATCCCCTGGCGGTGGAACTAAAAGATTTTCCTGCACATGCGCCGAAAATGGCTATTTTTATTGAAACCGCAAAAGAAAGTTACCGATTTGATAATCCCAGACAACGAAATAGTTCAATTTTCACTCATCATGGAGTATTAAGAAAAGTATTGGAGGTATTGAATCGAAATTCACAGTCTGTGCGTAGTTTATTTTTCTGATTCCGAAAATGCAAATTTTGTGAAAAACCAACGGTTACCTTTTTTAAATATTCACCAAAAATAAACCCACTTGGAATCAAATGATCCAGGCATTTGAGGAGGTGGTATGAAATTTACATACGCTTCGGGGTCCATGTCTCTATTTAATTTCTGAAAGACAAAGAGTTACAGAGGAATGGTTTCGTGCAGCGATTTTTAGAGTCATTTCACGTTTCGTATTTTTTTTATGGCATCGGGCAATGCTGGGCGGATCAGCTAGTTATAAATAAACCTTGAAAATTTAGGTGTAAAAATATATAATGGCAATATGTTTTAGAATGAAGTTGTATGGTTATAAATGGCAGCGATATTCGTGATAAAAATGATATCACTTTCTTTTTAATTCAATAAAAATACATATTTAATAAAGAAGTTTTTAAGATTATAAAGTATCCAAATGAAAAAAAATATTTTGTAAAAACCCTATTATACGTAATAAGCACACAGATCACAAATTAGCATATGTTAAATCATTTTTAAACTTAATTATTTACGGTAAATATAACTAAAAATATTGTTTTCTTGCACATACAGTTTCAAGATAAAAAAATAAAGAGTATCGCTTGCAGGGAATGAATGCAAAATACCTTTGGGAGATTATTAACTATGCACATGAAATTATAAATTACTTTAAAAAGTTAAACATACGCTTTGTACTCATGTTAAGTAAATAATGAAATATCTATAATGACACAACCTAAGAAACTTGAAATTTAATTTGGAATAGCATTACCTGTTACAGAAAAAAAATCATTAAAAATTCATAATGTTCATTTCCGTGCAAATATTGTCTAAGCGCTTTTAAAAAAGTCTCGTTTAAGAAATTCAAATGGAATATTAAATAGTAATTGGTTTATGCAAGAAAATCTTAGTAACTTCAATTTTTAATAATTATATTAATATTCATATACTTTTTAAATTTAAGATGAAAGAGTTGTAGTTCACAAGAGTAAGCGTAATCCTAATCAATTTTTAACACTCTTCAACATAGTTGAAAAGATTTATGAATTCTGTTTGTCAGGCCATCCACTTTACACCCGTAATCTAACTAACGTAAATACATGTTATTGACGTTTATCACAACGTTCGTTCGATATTAAAAATGCAGTGTGCAGAGTTTGCTTACAGATGCACTCAAAATGATTCCGTTACTTTATGGTCAATGAGAAAAATTCGTTTGCAGTGTTTTTTAATGATGTTATTTTAATGATGTTACTACACTAAAAATAAACTATGGACAAAAATTCTTTTGAATGAGCATTTTCTTATATACCAGATTTACTAAATCTCAGCAAGAAATCTCCTACAAAATCTTGTTAATGCGACTTTCTGTAATGGAACATGAAAAAAAAAATCTAATGGTTAAAACTGAGAATTTCCTTGAAATATTATCAGTTATGTGTAGAAATATGCTGCTTTATAAGTAATTAATAAGGGAATATTTGATTGATGGAAGATACTTGCAATGTATCATTTTTTTCACGTGAAATTAATATTTGTTTCTATATTCCACTCAGAGATGAAATTTTAAGTAAAGAATGTTTTAAAATTTAGTCTTGGATTAAAGTAACAGAAAAAACTTCGAGAACTAACAGAAAATTACTTCTTACCCTGTATAATTGCAAAAGTTTAATATAATTATAATACCTTTGAATTTCAAAATACATTAAACAAGTTCTTGCATTAAAACTAACCAAATCTCCTCTTTAAAGATAGGTAATTATACAATGTATCTAAATAAAACATTATTTTTCAAAATAACCCTAAGCATAATAAGTCAATTCAAAATTAATATTCGTAAATAATCCACTAAATGAACTTGAAATAACATGTTATAAAAGTGAATTTTGAAAATACAAAAGATGAACAAATGATACCAAGATACCATAGTAATTATTGTATAAAAATAATAAATAATAAATACACAGTAAAATGCGCAATGCAGCTATATTAACTATGTATTTCCAACAGAAGCTTATCAAAATAGATATTTAAGAGCCAAAAATGGGCCAAATATTATGCTGTAATATGTAAAAATCAATGATATTATCAGAGATAAATATTGAAAAGAATATATATACATTCCATACCAATTTGCGCAATGCAACAGAATTTTATAGACTACTAAATAATTGTAATACCTTTGAATTTCAATATATATATATAGATAATACCAAAACCACAGACTTTACATCTAATCCCAAAACACCTGAACAACAGAGAAAAATTAACAAATAACCATGAAAAATACATACTAACAAAATTATAAACAAAAAGAACTCGATGGAGACAGGCTGCAAGACTTACATGCTATATATTATATATATATATATATATATATATATATATATATGTATGTATATATATTATATATATTTGTTGGACATTTAAATTTGAACTCTTTTATGTCCTCAGATGATAATTTGTGGCAATAATTGCAAGTTCTCTCTCTTTAGAATAAATTTTGAAAAAAGAAAATAGAGTTGAGGCTAGAGCATTTTCAAGGTACTATTTTTTATGATTTTAACGTGGAGATAAATGAAGGAAAATGCCTCTAACTTATAGAATTATCATATGGAAATGAAGTTCCATTTCGCGCAACCCTATTCAGATGGTTTACAGAATTTTAAAGATGTCGAAATTCTATCCTGGATAAAGAATACACAGGAAGAACTTTGTCATTTGTTGTCCCAGAAAATCTATCTGCCAAAAATATTAATCTATAAAAATCGCTGTACCTACAAAATGATTCAGAAGGAACGTAACGTTGGATTCGCATTTATATAAAAAATTATTCATCAAGAACTGCATATGAAAAAATTAGTTTGTCGTTGGGTGCCCCATAATTTAAAAGAATACCAAAAAGCGGAGCGTGTCAGAATCAGTAAATAAACCCTAAAATTATTTATTTAATGATGGCGGTAACCGCATTATTTCTAAAATCATAACTGGTCATGAGACGTACATACCCCTGACGTTCTGACACGTCAAGAAAGTAAAATACGAGTCTTTGAAGGTGACGTTAAGCCAACAATGGTGAAAAGACAACGAGTAATGGAAAAAGTAATGTATGCCGTGTTCTTCAGAAGTAAAGGGCTGGTCAAAACCACAAAGCTAGAGAGATAGCAGACACTTACAGCTAACTGGCAACTACTGAGTCTCTTACAGAAATTCTTCAAAAGGTGAATGATCGGGAACTCATGTTTCACCATGAAAATGCATTTTCTCATTCAGCAAGGATTACAGTCGAATTTCTTGAACAAAAAATAAAATAAAATAAAACCAATAAAAGTCATAAAACATCCACTCTATTGCTATAAGTGACTTTAGGATACTTTTTAATCTAAAAATATTACGTGGGGGTTGTTTTCATTTCGAAGATGTCATTGATGCGGTTATAAAAATATATTTTTCATTTATTCCAAGAAATAGACGGCTTAAGACATTTAATCGTTGAAATATTAGCCTACAAAACTGCATTACCTTGAAAAGGAACTACTCCGAACACTCCTAAGAGTTGGTAAGATTAGGTTAACCTATAACATTTAGCCGTATCTCAAAAATGTCTATGCGGTTTTCATATCAAGTAAAATCACAATTGTTTACAAGAAATAATCGACTATAAATAAAATAAAACATAGTCATTGACATTTTGCTATGAAAAAGTTTTCCTTTAGATATGAAGAAATAAAAAACTCTTAAACAAGAATAGAAATAGATAATTGTAACATTAATGTGAACAAGCTTGATTAATTTGAGGGAGTTTAAAAATACGTTTTTTGGGATATTAATAGGTAGTTATTTTATTAGAGCTTGTAGAACGATTAACCTAGTTTTTATACATAGTATCCTAGAAACTTAATATTTCTTTTTGTAATTTTTTTAGATAATTTTTTTGGTTTTAACATTTCTTGTCAACAAGAATTTTCTCAATTACATCAAATGATATGATAAAGAAATAATATATGAGTTAAACTGCAAATTGTTCTTTGCTTCAAAGTTTAGTTACTATTGCATATGATAGTGTTGGAAAAGAAAGAAAAAGAAGTTTAATAATGTTAAAACAATGTTTCAAAACATTGAATTTTTAATTTTTGCGAATAAAAAGAAAGCATTCAAAACATATTGGGAGCCTACATTTGTCAGCATTCGACATTCAGAAGCTAAACGAAGGGAAGTGTTGTTTGCAAATTTATCGGTTGCATTCCAATATTTTAAATGATTCTTTTTGCATATGCTATCTCAAGTCGAAAGCTCTTGAAGTAGTTTATGAAAATTTTGCGAATTATGCTGGTTTGGATTTTGCTACGAGGTACTATATGAGGTACTATATGAGAAATAGTACCTCGACTTTCACCGGTTTCGAAATTGAAAGTATCCTCAGAATGAAACTGAAACCGACATCGGTAAAGCAGATAACTATTACTTTTACCTCCGGCCTCAGATATCCTACTCAAAAATAATCATTTAGAAATATTGAAATGCAAATGAGAAATTTGTGATGAAAGCTTCCATTCGTTTAACATTAGTCAGACTAGTGAAAATAAACAAAGAAAGAAAAGAGAAATGTCTTGTAAACAAGAAAACAATTTCTGTATTGCATTGTAGTAGTATAATTTGAGTCCTATTATAAAGTAATAATTATATCAAAGCAATTCAGCTTTTGGATCCCTCTGCTTAGTGTATCCATTGAATTTTAATACAGTTGAGTTCGGCTGTGTAATACGTTTGTTGCATTGATATGCTTAGATTAAGAGAGGGAACTTTAGATATAATGATACTTTACAATATTGCATATAATACACACATCATACAGAATAAATGTAGTACACCAATACACCACTTTAAAACAAACATTTAATAAAATGTGTTAAAGGGAATTACCTTAAAATAATCCATTTTCTCGTAAATTTCTTCAAAATTATTTTCGTTCGTTCATTGTTTTCAACTAACATTTGCGATTCTAAAATTTGCTGTTTTTTGCCTTTTTTCCTGTCGATTGTAGACTCTTAAATTTAATTTAAAAATATTAAAATACCAGCAAGAAATTTGAAAAGAATGCTCCCATTAGGTTTAACATTAGCTTGCGAGTTTATTCGAGTGACTAGAGTAGGCTCTTAACCTATATAAGACCATAAAGAACAGTGACTTGTCAACCATGGGTATAACAGAATCCGACTATGCTTTGGGGATTCCTTATGAAAAAAGCAATTTTATAATAACTATTTTGCCTTACAATGTAGTAAGGTAAAATAGATTTCATGTATGTATCTAAAATAAATTTTTAATTTAATCACAATTAGACATTTTTCATGCTATAAACACTTTTTTTTTTTAATGAAACAATGTCAGATTTATGCATAATAGTAAAAGTATCCAGTCACAAGATACAATTATACAACATTGAAATCGGAGTAAAGGCATTTTAGGTCCATCACTTAGTTAGCGTTTTTAATTTTATCAATTAGGTAAGGTTTGATAAGGTTTCACCGAATCCTCAAGTGTGAGTTGGCTCAACGGTATGCAGAGATCATACTTTTAAAGGAAAAAAATATTTTCAGCATTTAGTAAATTGCAATTAAATTACAATCAAATCAAATTACAATCCTGAAAAATGGCTAGTTTTGATGCTATGAGCGTCGAAATATCCAAATGTAGTAGAATACTCCAATTATAGTAAAATTAGGTGATCAGACGTATGACACAGAGCACAGATTTGAAGAAACAATCATAGATGGCAAAGTGTGATTTATTCTATCTTCAAATAAAGCAACCCAAAAATGTTATATCTGTAACGCAAAATTTCAGGTTATGAATAACTTTTAAATGATTCGGAGATATATTAGTTAATCACACACATTTTCTTGGGGTTTATCGACATTACATGCACATATAAGATTTATGAAATGCCTTTTACATATCAGTTATAGATTGGATGTAAAGAAAGATAGTAGAAACCTGAAGAAAAACAAAGTGTCGCAGAAAAAAATATATAATTCAAAGATTTCGATCTGAAACGGGATTATTTTTAGATACTCCAAAAGATGGAGGAGGTAAAAGTAATGATGGAAATAGCGCAAGATTTTTTAATAATACTGCTGTGGCTTCTATCATAACAGGTGTTGATCAAGCTCTCATTGAGCGATTTCACGCAATTCTACGAACATTAACATGTAGATATGAGGTAAATATATTTGCTTTTAGTATCCAAATTTTGTAACACTACATAATATACTTATACATGGTATAGAAATAGTACAAAACATTTTACTAACAATCTATCAGATGTCAGAAGAAGTAGGAAAACCTCGTCATAAAGAGTTAAAAATTGTCGATTGGAAAACACTTGAAGGGTATCAAGAGTAAAGAATAACGAAGATATAATGCACAGTCTTCAAATTAGTTCAGATATAGTAATCACCTCATCCCACGTCATCGTAGAAACCCCAAGAAAATTAAACGGAAATTCACCCTGAAGTTCTAAAACTTTTTCAGACACCGAATATATAAACAATAAAAGAAGAGCAAACAACGAAAAATGATAGTGATTCACTTTATGATGACACCGATAGTGCGATGGCAGTAAATAATAAATTAATTTAAATTAAATTATTATTTTTATCATACAAAAAAAACTCTTCTTGTTGTAAATAAATATATATTACATTTTTAAAAAATCGCTACCGAATACAATAACGCTGCGTAAAGGTCAAAATCTGAAAATGAAAAATTCTTTCTATTATGATTATGATGATGTAATTATAATGACGTAAAATGTACAATGTAACGAGCAAGAAGATATATTTTCATAATACAGAACCATTTTATCTATATTAAGTACTATTTTATTACATTAATATAGATAATTTTCATAAATTGAATTTTGACCCGCTAGATTCTCACAATCATATACTGTGCGTGGCCACATTTCCGCATAATTTATACGTGGTCCTTTCAATGAATTCAGATTCACCATCAAAGATATCCATTAAAGTTTTCAACCCCATTGTTTTTATATAAAATATCTATAGCATAAAGAAAATTTAAAACTATAAAAAGCACAATCATGAAGATATTATCTCTAATTTTGAAAGAAAGATCTCCGTAACTGATTACAGTTAATTGTAATCGATTCGAGGTTCTATTTATAACTCTTTCATCTATTCTCATCTCTCTTAACTATTATCTTTGTCTCTCTCTTCTCCGATATTAGGCCCCCCGTCCTTACAGCCCCTATCTCCTCTCAAAGCCCCTGGATCGGCGTTTGCGCAGTGTAACACTTCCGGGTTGCAGTGATATTCTTTTACATTCTCTGACCCCCTTTTGCTCGCAGGGCTAACATCGATCGCAGGATGACGCCTCCACATATAAACGGGGCAATGTAGGCGGGACAACAGAAATATTACATGTGAGTTTATGCATGTAAAAATTTTTATATTTTAAATTATTAAAATTTTTCTCTGTCAGTAAATGTTGAGTGATAACATTTTCGGATCCAATATATGTATATAATATATATATATATATATATATATATATATATATATACATATATTAAATTTGGTAAAAAATTACGTTTTATTAAAATAAATAAATAAATAAGTAAAATAAATAAAATAAGTTCTCCGAAAAACAAAAATTAAAGTTTACTGAAATCTAAGGAATATGTCACTAGTTATTTTGGTAGGGTAAATGTCAATGCGGTATGGAAGAATTTTTGAATACATTTGAAGAATGTTGTATTTTTACTACAATAGGATCAAATGGACATCACAACTTTCCAGAACCCCCCCCCCCCCACCCTTTTTCTTATATAATATTGTTAAGAACAAGTAGGCCCCATTTTTACACTCTTTTATTTAGCTTACTTGGTTTTTAACACTTTCCAACATAGTCGAAAAGTGTTTATGAATTCGGTTTAAATTTGTATTTTCATGTTTTTTGGCATGATGAATTTAAATGTGTAATAAAACCATTGTGTTGCTATTGAATTTTAAAACACTTGAGTTCAATTTTAATTTGTAGATAACCTATTATGAGAAAAAGAATATGTACTATATTATAAAGAACTTTAATGTGAATTATTATTTATTTTTTTTATCACTTAGAACTGAAATCATATCCGTTCAGTTTTTTCTTGTTTTAATGGTACCGTACCTAAAAAGGGTAAAATGGAACCCTTATAAAATCTCTTTGTTGAACTTTTTTTTCTTTTTTAGGAACGGTTGAAGGTATCGAGTTGAAATTAATATCAAATAGTAAGGTCCAAGGTTTCATTGTTTTATAAAAATTTCGAGCTTCTAACTCAAACCAATAAAAAAATTAAGGGTTTAAACAACTTTTTTTTTATACAAACTCAGAAGTTCGTCACGTAGTACACCGACATAAAATTATAAATGAATGTTTTTCCGATTTTTTCCTTTACTTGTGATGTAAGATCTTTCTTCATGCGAAATTACAAGATTCTACGTGAGCGGGATGTACCCTTTAGGTTTTCAGAGTGAGTTTGTATGCGTGTTTTGAACACTTTTTTTTAGGAATGGCTGAATGTATAAAGTTGAAATTAATATCAAATAATTAAGTCCACGGTCCTATTGTTTTGTAAAAATTTCGAGCTTCTAACTCTATGCAAAAAAACGTTACGACTTTCAAACAACGTTTTCTCATAAAAACTTACTCTCAAAACCTAAAGAGTATTTCCCGTTGAAACTAGGTACTTACTAAGATTTACGATAATATGATATAATGGTACGGAACCCTTAGGTTTGAGTCCTATTCGCACTTGTCCTGTTTTATTTTAACAAAAAAAAATAATAATCTAAAAAATAAAAATCTAAATCTAAATCTAAAAAATGAAAATAAAAATTATTAAAATTGAACTTAAATGACTATAACCAATGGATTAATATGCTTGTTTTTCTCTTCATGAAAATCATAAACTCTCAAGTATTTCAAATTTAAATCCATTGCTCATTCTCGATGTTTTAAATAATTAACGTATATTTATCACATGGTGAAAAAAATAATACTTCCTTAAAAAGTTGCTATTGCAGAATAATAAGAAAACAAAAACAACAACAACAACAACAACAAATAATAATTTTCGAAAATTCACCAACATTTTATTGATTTCCTACAATGATTCCTGCGTATACCGTCCCTATACTTTCTGCGTATACATAGGTTGATGATACAATCCACTACTGTAAATTGTGTATAACTCGTTTGAAATTACTTAGCAATATTATTTGTCATGTTTAAAGATATATATATATATAAAAGTCTTGTCAGATATAAATAGTAAAAATTAACCAAATTCAAAAATCTAAAAACTTAAAAATAAAAACTATTAAAATTGAACTTAAAATGATTATAAGAAACACTTATCAAACTTAAAATCCGTTTTAGTAGCGACCAAAATTTGATAAACCTGAGCTTTTCTGTATACAGGACGATAGGTTAAATGCAAATTAACAATATTGTTTACACAGCTAAAAATGATATATATATTTATTTTCAGTACTATACACATAAAAAAGATTAAGCTTTATTCGATCAATTACCGATGGAAAATGTGACAAAAGCTAATAATTTAGAAATGAGAAATATGATTTATTGAGAGCAAAAATGTCAAAACTGGAGCAGGGCCCACATGACGGAAATGGAACACGTTCTAATCAATCGATGAAATGCAAGCCTTTATAAATTGAATCTCGCTTTATCGAATCGACGTACAGGTGGGCACACCTTTTGAAAGAACCTCTTTTTAATTTATCGTTGTCCTAAAATCGATTTTGGAAGCATTTTTACACAAATCGATGAGACATTGTTTGAGAAAATGCGAAATTCTGTAAATGCATTGAAGGAAATGTTGTATAATTTAATTTTATTGATTTTCTAATGCTGATTTATAATTAAAACTAGTCGGATGTATACCAAACCCCAAACTTTCTTCTATCTTATACATGTTAATGCTTCAAAATGTGTAATTGTTTTTTATACACTTCATGGTTTTTTGACAATAACTGTTTTAAAAACAAGCAGGGGGGGGGGGGGATTTCGTAATGACGTCTAATCAACGGATACTATATCAGAAAACGTGAAAAAATTTGTTTATTACAAATATTCAAATTAAACCTAGATTGGACAATTGGGTGATTCAGTATGACTTTTTTTCAAAAGCTCTTCGTCTCGAAAATCGAACAAAATCGCTATCACAACGCCACCTTCAGGACGATTTTCTCTAAAATTTTATACAATTTTCGGTAT
This sequence comes from Maratus michaelseni, assembly GCA_963931845.1. NCBI lineage: Eukaryota > Metazoa > Arthropoda > Arachnida > Araneae > Salticidae > Maratus > Maratus michaelseni. The sequence continues at coordinate 71,485,034 of OZ007587.1, read as the reverse complement.
ATTTCATTACGTCTAAATGTAAAATTTTGTCGAAACATATTCATAAATTTTACACACAAAAAAAAAAAAAAAAAAAAAAAAAAAAATCGGGACAATCACACAAAAATCGCTATCACATTGTCCTCTTCCGGCAGAATGTACCCATTTTCAACTGGGTCATAGTCAAGACGACGTAGTCAAGAACATATATATGAAATTTGGTTTAGTTCTACGCATAACTTCGTACACTTTTCAAGACACAATAATGAAAATGACACAAACATCGCTATCACAGCGCCCCTTCCGCCGAAATACCACCGAATTCAACTGGAAGCTGTTGGCCATAGCCATAAACATATATATGAAATTTGGTTCAATTCTATGGATAACTTCATACACTTTTCGATGATACCAAGAAGACACGCACGGATACGCACGCACGCACACGTACAGACAGACATTTTCTAAAAACATGTTTTTCGGGATCTCTGATCCCTAAAACGTGTAAATTCGTTGAAATCTGGAAGTCTAAGAAAAATTCGAAAACAATTTTTTTTCTATTATAGATAGAAGAAAGTAAAAATACATGTCCAAATGTTCGAAAAACATATAGACAAACAAGTAGTTATTCTACAGTAACATATGCTCATTGAAATAAAAGTTATGTTCTGCTGTAAGTTTAAAAGAATAAGCACAAAATAATGATATAATTATCAGTGTGCTGACAAAATAAATCTCTAAAAGTTTTTTTTTTTATATGCATAAAGTATATTTTTTGAGGTTACATAGTGTTTTCTAGTTTGAGGAAACAATGATATACAATTTTAAAATTTCACGCTATTGAGCAAAACTATAGATTAATTATAGATTTATACTAACCTCTTCTGATGAGATTTATACTAACCTCTTCCTCTAGATTTATAGATGACAGTAACGATTCTCTCAATTAATTTTAATTGATGAACTCTTCATATATATGTATACTGTAATGATACCCAGATCTTTAATACAATAAATGAATATTTTTTGGTCGTGTTTGAATGAATTTAGTTCATTGTAGATCTGAACTGACACTCTGGATTCGTATCTCACTAACTTAAATAGTTTATTCCAATTGGCCTATTCTATCAGAAAAACAATATATAGGTTTAGTTAACTTGGTATATAAAGTAACGAGCAGCCCACAATAGAGTCAAGATATACTTTAACACATTTTTCTCTCGGTGTAGTTTATTAAATTAAATTTTTAAATGTATGAATATTTAATGCTTAATTTCTTACTATTAGAAGAGGTTTTTTTTGTGTCGCAAAATTAAGGATGAAATTTTACGTTATGACGCTAGTTCTTTACAATTTATTTAAAAAAAAGTTAAACTTAGCACTTTTAAAATAAATTATTACATTCCTGCCACAAACTGTGCACGATATCTCTTTGCCTGAATTTTTACATATTTTCATGTAAAAGAGAATACTGTCAATGTCATTATTAAACTACAAGAAAGAAAATTCCCGTGTCAGGCATAGATTATGAAACACTTTCCAACACTAACAGAATATTATTAAGAAGTTGAATTTTTTCATACATTGAAATCAATCGTAGTTCGTCCTGTAATCGTTTCTGTAACAATAAATGTTACGCACTCCATAAACTAATGAAAACATGTTGTATTGCAACTCAGTAATCTTTTTGAATTGCATTATGTTTGAAATTTAATAACATTATTAAAATGCATCGATTTTTCCTCATATATTTCGCCCTTCGATTTTTCCTAATATATCATAATGTAATATAAATGATTTGTGCGTCCCTGCACACGAACTATAAATGCTACTTATTATATACTCCTGAGAAACTTTTTTTTGTCCAATTCAGTGATGCACATCAAGGAGGGGTGTCGGAAATTTCAGGGGAGAGAAGAATTAGATGATTGATTAAAATATGATTTATTAGTATTTCAAAGTAACAAATAAAACAACTGGGAAAAAAAAATAGGAATTTTAAAGATTTTAAATTTTGTGTGCTGGGGGAAAGCCAATTTTTTTTTTGCATAACACCGAGATGTTGATAAAGGTTTCACACTGTTAAAATGTAATTGTAATTGATTTATTTTCATAGTTCGACTTACAATTAATTAATTTCAAGTAATTAAACTGTAGTTGATTTAATTGCAGGATGGAACTAAATTATATTATTATTTGGCATTCAGTTTAATTGCAATTGAATTCAGTTTAGGTGCAACTTGCTATTAACTTCTAATCGCGATTAAATTAAAAACAACAATCCCCTTTTTTCATTGAAAATATATTTAATTAATGCCCACCACAGCACACATTATGCTACTTAATAATAATAATAATAATAAAACCTAAATTGGATCAATAGTAATAATAATAATATTTTATGAAGTTCAATTGTGTCATAAAAAATAGATTCAATCAATTAATAGAATAATAATATTTATTACAAGAAATCCTTTACTTCTGTTTTATTTTTATATCTTAAAAATAAGTTCAGCGATTTCTGTGAACGTTACGAATTAAAGAAATAAAAGAATATTACTAAACTGGAGAAAACAGAAACTTATTTATGCTTTTATTATATGCATTGTGAAATTAAAAGCATTTAAATCTCAAAAAGTTTTTTGTTTTAAAGCAATGTATTAATTATAAACTACGGTAAAATAGCATTTCCTCGTACTATCTTCTCCACTTGATAATATTTCGGGGAAAAATAAAACACTCTCTCTGACTTTCACAGCAGCAAAAGAATAGGGTTGCTTTTTGCTGTACGTATGACGTCACAAAAAAGAAGGGGTACATATTCTGTACGTAGCATTGGATTCAGCACCACGCCAACCGCTGCTATCACGCGCCAAGATGCTGCAAACATGAGTCTTTCTGAAAAAGCTACCTGCTCATCTCTCGGCATCCACGATGGCTACGCGCATGTTAACAACTATTAAAACAACTAAGCTTGAACAAAGTAGAGCTTTAGCTCACCGTCAAGAGCTATGGTTTCAGATACTAACATAGATTATCTGCGACACATAGCTTTGAGTAGCGTATTAAATAGCGTAAAACAAATAGCGCAAGTTGTGCAAAATTCATTTATGTTGAATGCCACTAGTTCTCTCTAAGCTTTCAATAAATTTATTTATTTTATTTACCAGTGGGATTATTCGGTAAGTTAACGTTATGGAAGGACAAATCAGTTCTGCTATCTACAACAGAAGCAAAAAAAGTCAAAATAGGATTCATTGGAAAATTTCCCAATCAAATGTTGTTTCACAATTAAAGGAATTGTCAATTACACAGATGAACTCTATATGCAATAAGAAAAATGAATTTTTTTAATGATTTTTGTAAGAAATAAAACCTGTAACTTGAAATTTTAAAAACAAAATAGGTAGTAATATCTTTTTTTTTTTTTTTTTTTTGAGTTTAAAACACATTTTTTGACTCGAATAAATTATTACATTCTAGGTTCAAACACTGGCGATATGTCATCACTTAAATTTCTACGTCTGAAATAAGCAAAAGTTAAGAATGCAAACGTTAAAAGGTAAGGTGATATAATAATGTATTTGATGTGTATTAAGAAATAACTTTATAAGAAAAGCAAATATCTTTTACTTCTGTTATCTTCATTGAGATATTAAACATCTATTATTCACCAATATATCAGTATTATTTCTCCACGAATAGAGAAAAGAAAATGTCACAATTCCTTTAAATGTCACGCAAGCTTTGAGTAGATATGATTATATACCGCTAATAAAAGTTACTGCATAGAGGCTGTAAAAAGGAAAAAAGATCCACTCACACATACGCACATATGCGCGGGCAAAAAAAAAAAAAAAAAAGAAAAAATAATGTAATTTCATTAACAGATTTCCAAATGATTTTCTCATCTATTCAATATCAGTTACGGAGAAACATTATGATAAACTTCCAGTTCTTTTGTCTTTTTGTAGAATAGATGAATCAAACTTCTTAAATGTATATTGAAAAAAGTATAAAATCTTAATGAATAACATAATGACTTGATATAATAGGAGTCTTATCTTTTTTGACACTAAATTATAAATTACATTTTCTAATTACTTCAATTAATACTTCAGTAAATGCTAAGGCATTCAAAAATTCTTCTCATAGCAAAATAATGAATTAATTTGTGTAATTAACTAAAATTCTTGATATATTTTTATATTAAACATTCTTCTGGTAATACATTTATATTAATTATTCCGATTTGAAAGGCTCTTTAAGATCAAAAGGACTTTGCATATATATATATATATATTAAACGTGCGTTAAGATCGAATTAAAAGATAAATTAAGCAATATAATAGAATGATGTTTGCTTTTCTATAACATTAAGATGAATAAAGAAGTTTTATTAAATAAATCTCGCTTTTATTAATGAAACAAAATTTCTAGTTTGATAAAAAAACTTATGAAAAATGACATTTTGAACAGACATATATTTTGAGATCTTGAATTATTTTGATGTGAAAAGGCCTTTGATCTTCGCCCTATTTTCTTGTTATTTTATCTTAGAGCCTTGTACCCAACCATCTTGTCTCTGTGCAATGGTGGCAATTTGTATTTAAAAAAAAAGAATAATCTCAATATTTTTAATATTTAAAACTATCAACATATTGAATCAAATAATTATATCATGGACCAATTGGGAGAAAGTTTCATCCACGATGATTTTAAAGGATTAAAGATAGTGAAGGAAAAATTTTGAAGTATCCATTCAATTGATGTACAGAAGTATCAGCCGCGCGCTGGGTACATAAAGGAAGTTTTTCCTCATAGAATACATCTGCTTAGGGTCTGTGGCTTGGAAGTTTATTAACCACTTAAATGGCTTATTTCCAAACACTAAGTTTATTTAAGCTTTCTAACTTTCACTTAATAAAGAAATGAAAAACTATAAAATATATATGCATTTAAGATTTTACATAATTTATAGTAAATATTTGTTCATATAATATTTATGGTAATCGGTATTTTAGAATTTTTGATACAATGAAGAACGTGGATGACGTTATATCAGTTATAAACATTTGAATGGTTAAAGAATTACAGCGTTAGACCTCGGATGTTTATATAACAATTGAATTTTTTAAATTTATTATATTTTTGTATGTCATTGGACAGCTGGTATATATGATTCAAATGGTACTGAGTGCTTTGAGATGATCAGAAACTTTAAAACTACACTAAACTACATTTTCAGAGCCTTTGAAGATTTAGACCTGCACCATTGGTATAAAAATGTTATATTCTGATAATACTTTAAGATTCAATTAATAATAAAGTATTTGGCAGGTTTGACGGATTCTCAAAATCAAAAGTTCTTTTTTAAGCACAAACAAAAAAATATATTTCTAAAAAATTTCTATAGATGGAGCTATACCTACAGATGTACAAAAGCATCCAAAAACTCAAGATAAGCAAATACCTATCATTTTTTGTACAATGTAATACCATACTTAAAAATTGTATGGAAAGAAACTGAGTACCGTTTTTAAATTTTTTGTAACTTTATTTTTTTGTAGCTCTGAAGGTATATGGACTATTTGTAGCTTTAGGTATATTGGTCTATGGGCATTTATGAGCTAATATCTTCATTAAACAAAGATTTTTGATCATGCGAATCATTTTTGTCCAAACCGCACTCTCGTATGCAAATCATTTGATTTATTTTTGAATTTCAAAATTGGGTCTACACTGTATATTTTAAATAGCATACTAGACACTGTTTCCTTCTTTGAAAAAATTTCTTTATTTTTGCATTATCAGCATTGTTTGATCATGTATAATTTTAATCGCACTAATATATGCCTTTATTGATGTATAAACAAATACATTTATTCTGCCTTTAAAAAAAAATAATTACTTTAATTATGATTTATATTCATTAATTTAAAAACAATAATTGCGTGACATTTTTAGTGAATGCTACCATTATTTATCAAGCAAATTTTTGAATGCTATTGTTTACCAAGGAAAAGATGGATTGATGATGTGTTTACAATTAAAATACTTTGCGTATTTTCTATAGCGCTAGATTAATGTAAAGTATAGGTAATTTGGATTTTTGACACCACTTGTGAAGAATAAAGTCATTGTTTCTGAAGAACACGTATAAGAATCATTCTCCCAGAAATATACAAAATGATGTGACAGAATCTATCTGTAAAAACAAAAGCATGTCCGTGAGTAACGCTGACGTCACATTGACGGTGACCACACCTGACCCGTATATTTTTCTTTTATTTCAATTTTTCTTAAATATCTAAACAATTTAAATTTTTACACCGTCGAATTGGAAAACAAAAATGTTCTTTCAATTGCAATTTGTTAGAAAAATGTATCTAAATTTACTATGGTTTTAAAAAAAAATTTCAAGCATGAGTTTTTTTTTTTTATTTATTTATCTGTATTGCGTGCAGACCAATTACGAAATATTACTCCGTTTGCACTTAAAAAAAAAATATAAAGTCCAGTATTTCTTCCGGCTGATATTCTATACCAAAATTAAAACTTTATGAATAGGTAAATAAAGTAATATAAATAAAACACAGTTTAACGGACATGTAGTCGAACTACGCGCTCAAACCATTGAAATTATCCAAATCAGAAAAGGCAAGTAGCAGTATCTTTGCCGATTTCTTCGGCTAACTCCTGACATGTGGCTAATACATAAGTATCGCTTTTAATAAATTTCAAAATTTTATTTGAATACATTATTGATATTTTTGACATAAACATTCTTTTTGATGTTGCTAGTGGTCAACCTAAAAAAATATATTAAATGTACAAAATCTATTAAAGTTTTCAATAAAAAATGGTTTTCAGCTATGTATAAGTAATTCATTGGTATAGAAAGGTTAAAATCTGGTGGAATTCATTTTTCTGAATAATATGCACAGGGGAAAAAAGGCCAAGGTGACTTCGATTGGTTTTACGACTTCAGCTAATTTTACATAAAAACACGAAGCTAAAATGAGTGGAACCCGATTATAAAAAATTCCGAGTTTTCGACAATACTAAATTTAATTTGGATGGGAATTTTGAAAATTCATTCAGCTATCGCTAAGTTGGCTTCATTTATTTCTACCTATTTTTATCGCCAAATATGGCAATATATCGGCAAGTATCGCCAAGTTTGGTGAGAATTTGATGCTGGTAGACAACGTTACGCGCGTACACGTACGTATGCACGCGCGTGGACGTGAGCAAATATTTTAAGAATACCAATACTTTTTTGGATATTATTGATATGATTAAGTATTTTTAAGCGGATGGCAGTAGAAACAATGGTTACAACAATGACAGTAAGTTTCTAAGAAACCACTTTTCCACAAACTCATTTAAAAACAATACTTAAAAATTAACCTATTTGTAATCCACTGTCTTGATTCAAAATAGCATCCGCCCTAGAATTTAAAACTGCTATATCTCAGCCATTTTTAAGATAGAGGGGAAATAAACAAACGAAAAGAAAAAGCTCCGGAATCCTTGTATCAAGTAATAAATGTTTAAAAACAACACAAAATGTCGCAAAAACATATATGTATCATTTATTAAAAACTTTTACTTTAGGTGTTTTAAAAATATACAAAACTGCATTTCACATTAAAAACCTAGCGCTTTCGAGCTGTCCTGGCTCATCATCAGGGTTAAAACATCACCACGCAGATACACACAAAAAAACACAACTAGTCTGAAACACTGTAAAAACATCAATGTCTGCTGAAGACAAGGTCAAACCAGTATAAAAAGGGTGGGAAGCATAGGGAGGGATGTGCCAATCTTATATGTGTTTTATCTTATATGTGTATCTGCGTGGTGATGTTTTAACCCTGATGATGAGCCAGGACGGCTCGAAAGCGCAAGGTTTTTAATGTGAAATGCAGTTTTGTATATTTTTAAAACGCCTAAAGTAAAAGTTTTTAATAAATGATACATATATGTTTTTGCGACATTTTGTGTTGTTTTTAAACATTTATTATAGTACAGAGGTGAATTTGATTCAATTGCGTGTTGTGTTTTTCATGACTCAAGTTTATTTTCCTTGTATCAAGGTCTAATACTTAAACAAAAAATAATTTAGAAATTTTTTTTGAAGTGAAAACTTCTTTAGGCGCGTTGGGCATTTTTGAGATGGGGAAAAACCATTGAATCCGCGACACTGTTACCGTTACTGTTACCGACACCTCTGTATATTTGACGACGATTCTGCAATAGCTGGTTCAGATAAGCAACCAGATTTGCTTAAATTAATATCTCACTTTGACAGCAAAAGTGATATTAGTCTCTATTTAGCATTATTTGAAAGACAAATTTCTGGAATGAATATAATAAAAGAAAATTGGGTCACACATTTGTTAAGTTTAATTCCGTTAGAAATTGTCAATATTATAGCTAGAGAGCCAAAAACATTGGCGAACAATTACGATTACGTAAAAGATTTACTTCTTAAACGCTTCAAAATGACGCCATAAGAATTTAGGCAGAAATTAATGTCACATAAAAATGAATCTTCAGCCACTTGGCGCGATTTAGCATTTGAATTAAGAAATTATTTGGAAGAATGGATTAGCGGTCTTAAAGTATCTGATTTTGAATCCTTAAAAGAATTAATAGTAGTAGATCAAATTAAGAAAAGGTTACCTATAGAAATGGAAGAACATTTTATTGATGATCTTCCAAAAATTAAAAATGTAGACGTATTAGTAAGTAAACTAGACGATTATGATGCGGCGAGACGTAATGTTAAAATCATGAATAGAATTTCACACCACTTTGAAGATAGAAAACCCGAAGTAAGTAAAAATGAAAATTCACAATCTTTCTTTCATACCCAATACCAAAACAAAAGAAATAAATCTCAAATTCGGTGTTTTAGATGTAACTCTCAAGGCCACATAGCGTCTCAGTGTAATAATAGCAATAACGGTCAAACTAATGAGTTCAGTCAAGACTCTACCGAAAACTATCGAATTTATAATCGCCAAAATCACAATTCTAATGCCGATGTACAGGAAAAAGCTAACATTGCTACAATTCGAATCAGAAATAAGTATAAACCTAATGGAATGGGTAAAATAATTAATATCAAAGACAAAGAAGCAAATCTATTGTTTGATACAAGCAGCTATATTTCTTTATCCAGTTACGAATGTTATGTCAATATTGGGTCGCCAAATTTGTCTTCTGTTGATATCTTATTAACTGACATTGGCGGAGAAACTGTAAATCTAATTGGATATTTTGTGTATGAAATACGTGTTGATGGGTTTCTTATATCAACGAAATTTTATGTTTCAAAATCTCTCGCATACGATATTGTAATAGGGCAACACGTGATCAGCAAACTACAGTTGGCGATAGATGAAGAGGGAATTAAAATTGTTGGCGAGCGCAATACTTTTCAAGTAAGGTGCCTTAAAGTTGTAAATAATTCCGATAAAAAATTAAATTATGTTGCCAATTCATACAATGAAGCGAAAGTATCAAAAGGAAATAGTTCACGTGCAGAAAACGAGATGATTGGTATTATGAATAAAAATAATTCAGAAAATAATTTCAAGATAAATTTAGCACGGGCGATGAAAACAGATAAAAGTGACTCAACTCGCGAGACCAAATCAAAAGATGAAAATGAAATAATAAAACAGGGAAAATATTATAATTTTTTTTTTTTTTTTTTGTGTAATTTATTTGATCTTGAAATATTTAAGTGATCGCTATTTGAGACAAGATGGTGAATAAAGCTGGTAAAAAAAAAAAAAAAAAAAAAAAAAAAAAAACTCGCTAGAGATCTTGATAAACCCTGTACACATGTTTAAACACATCCGAATCGGTTTATAAATACGAGTTATAACAAAAATCATGACAAATCGCAATGACAAAAATCAAATGTGGCTATTATATGTATATGTATATATAAATCAATATTTGGACGGAGGTGTTTTTTTTTTTGGGGGGGGGGGGGGACTGGGGGTCATGATCGGCGAAAATGTAACTAAATTTTCTGACATTTCTTTCCTCCGAAAGGTTGCAACGAGTTATTGTCTTACATTTTGTAATGAAAGCTATGTAAAAGATGTACTATTTTATTAATAATGCATATATGTAAACATGAAAATATATTTCCATTTTAATAAATATACATTTTTTTTTTCATTTTAGAGAGTATAAAAAATATTTTTGCTGCCATTTTAATATAATATCCTTCATCTTATACAGTTGAAATGTCAAAATATTTTGCAAACAGTAGAATTTATGTCTGGAAAACACTTATTTCATTAATATTTAATCAGAAAATATGGCAATGCTTTTCTAAAACCGAAACATAAGTCACATTTAAGATTTATGACGAATTATTCCATAAATTATGAATACAGTTCGGAGTCACTTTTTTTTCTATTCAGTTGAATACCGAATAATTTATTTAAATAAAGTATGCAGTCACATTCCATTTGTTTTCAAATATGTCTTTGAATACGAACATTTCAATTAAGCTAAATTCAGATTTTACTGTAGGTGAGGCTCAAATACTTGGAATAATTAATATTTGCTTTCTGATTCAAGATAATTAGCTAAAATGAAATGTTTCGTTAAATACGCATATTTCTGAATATGCAATTAACAAAATATATATTTATTTTTACGCTCTTTTATTTAACTTAGCTTGGTTCATGTTTATAGAGATAGAATTTTGTAAGCGATTTTTCACTCACTTCCTCAAGTGCTAGAATTAAAAAAAAAGAGGTGTACAGGTGCATACAGGTGCGTTTCCGATGACAAATTCAACATTTTAATATTTATAAATTAATAAATTAATTTTAAAGCATTTTTCTGTTAGCCGGTCGCAGGTGGTAAAACGCCAAATATTCATAATTACAATTTTATACGTGTTAGAATAACAATGGAGTTAATTATTCACCAAACAACTCTTGATAAAATATGCCAACTGGCTGTGAAACAACAATGAAATATTTGAAACACTAAAATGGAGAAAATAAATTAGGAATAAAAATTATGAGTGTAACATATAAAAAAAATATGCTTTTATCAATCAATAGTGTAATATTAATCAAATTATGATTATACGTTGAGTAAACAATTTAGAATTCCCCAATAGATAGTTTAAATAATGCCTTTTTTCCGGAAGTCATATTTAAAAAATAGACCATTAAATATAATTATTTTAAATAAATTCACTAGGTTGCGCTTACTATCAAGCGTAATTCAAAACAGTTAATTTTCTATAATCGGGGCCCTCGTCAAATCACCGTATTGTAACGGAATTGTTTTTGAGCAACATTAATCGCAGTCATCAAATTAGGCGTTATTTTTAAGATAAACACTGAATGCTTATAAAAGAAGTTTTAAATATTTTTACTTTTATAGTTATTAAAAAAAAATATATATCATTGCTAAGAATAAATGTCGCATCAAATGATATCGAGAATAATTATACTATGTTACCAAAAAAACTTGTACTTTTAAATGTCTGTTTATAAGTTTCGGCGATATGATCTTCTTGTTAAATAAGATGAATTTTTTATTCTTATACCTCTTTTATACATACACACACACACACATATATATATATATATATATTTGTTTGGTAAAATGTTGGTACCTCCGTTTTTAAAAATGTTTATAAACAGATAGGGCCTGATTACCGTAAAGGCACAAGAAACATGTGCTTCCCCTACAAAATTTAAAAGGGGGCCCCATAATGACTGTAAAATGGGAGGTCTGATGCCCATTTTTATTTTTACATAACTTTTTGAATTTATTTGGTGGAGAAAGTTTGCCTAATGCAAGAGAATATCCAAACTACTTCAGAAAACTATTTAACAAAGAAATGTGAATAGGAATCAGTAGGCTGTTAACCAATCACGTGGCATCCTGATATGCTGGTTATAGAAGACATCCACGTAGCTGGACATACAAGAGCTTAGCAGATTAAATTTCTAAATATATTCTATCTAAAGTATATACAGGGAAGCTGCAGGATAAAAAAAGCTGTTTAATAAAATGTATGTAAATTCCAAGTCACTCTCGGAAATCATCTTTGTAGAATTGAAGAGTATGTACACTGGGATTTTTTTTTTTTTATTTTACAGTATAATACTGACAGCGCGGCAGTGTATTACTGCTTATTTTACTGTTTATTACTGTTAACTTTATGGTATAATACTGGCAGCTGGAATGACAGCGTTATACTGTAAATTATTATTATTATTTTTTTTTTTTTTTGCAGTGCATGTATGTAAAATTTAGAAAACGTTTCCGAAATGAAAGGGGGCTCAAGAATAATGCTGAGTTTCTCCTAGTTTCAGCGGTTAACCGAAGCTGTAAACCGAATAAAATTTTAATATTATTTGGAAGCACATATTAAATTAAAACAACTAGATTTGAAAGTAAAACTGTTTATATCGCATACAGATATTAAAAATATTATTTGCATGTTTGTAACAAAATAGTTTTCTCTATGTACTAAAAAATAAGCATCAGCCGAAACTTACAAAGTGAAATTAAGAAATTTCGGTTCTAACATACAATGTTTTTGGTAGCAATGTTTTTTTTTCTTCTTTTTAAAATAAAACAAGAACGAAAAATCATACGTCAAACATAAAATACGTGACATTTTCCAACACTTCCAAAATAATTTTACAAATTTTTACCGTTTAATATGAAAAATGATATCTAATTAACAAGGTTGGCGTCGTGCCTTTTGGCTTAAGCTGAACTAGCCCCGCCCAGCAGGTTTCTTTAACATGCGGCAAGGCTCCAGCCCAGGACGGAATGCCCGGAAGGACCTTGGAAAACGCATAACATATTTAAAAACCCAATTTCACGAATTACCAACAATATTCGGAAGATTTTTCGAATTCTTTTGTGCAGCCCTATATATGATCTATAGATTTTTATATATACTACATAGAATGCTAAATCAGTTAGGAAACGCGTAGCACAGTTTAAAATTCACCTTCTGGAATTTCCGTCAATAAACGGAAATGTACTCGGGAACTTTTGTGCTACCCTGTATATGATTTATGCGCACAAAGTAATAGACAAAAAATGAGTTTAAAATTAATTAATTAAAAAATGCATTCAACAACTGAAAAAGCTCTTCCAACAATTATTGTTAACAGACAGTGAACCGAATTCTTTTGTTCTAATGTTTGTAAATGAACGATGAATGCTATACATACAATATTCTATAGTAAGCCTCTTGTAATGCTTCTTAGTAATATCTATCAATTTTAAAAAGTTTGAAATTGTGAAACAGTATTAAAATAAACCGCAAACGATTTTTCACCGTAGACCGTAATGTAACGGAATTCTTTTGAGTGTCCCTGTAAAGGAACTGTCAGAGCTATGCGCACCATATTCTATAGTAAGTCTTTTGTAGTACACCTCAGGGATATATATTAATTTCAATATGTTTGAAATTGTGTAACATCATTAAAATAAACCGCAAATGATTTTTTCCCCACACCGACACCGTAATGTAGTGGAATTCTTTTGAGTGTCCCTGTAAGATACTATAAGTGCTAAACGCTTCATTTTCAATACCAAACATGCCATAGTAAACCTAAGTAACATATATCAATTGCATGACAATCCGAACATATTTATGTGAGTTAGAGCACGGACAGACAGGACGGCAGAGAGACAGACAAACGGAATTCATAAACACTTTCAACTATGTAGGAAAGTGTTAAAAATTAACAAGTCGAATTTCGATGTTTAAAAATGTTGAAATGCAAGAGCATTTTTTAAGCGTATTTTTCTCCAGTAAAATAAATACTTTTTTAAATTGAAGATAGTTTTTATTTTTTATTTTTTGAGAGAAATTACATCTTTTGTTTTCTACATGACAAAAATTCGGGAAAATCCCCGTATTAAACAGGAACAACTCATTTATCGGATTTCTAAAAAGAGAAAGTGCACCTGAAAAATAAATCGAAAAAAGACACTTTTTAGGGAGGAATTATCCACATGAAAGACGTTGTTATTTTCTGTAATCAGAGACTGATGCGGGCAAAAGAAACTCTATGAGCTGGTCAGAATTCACAGGGGGAATTTGCTTTGTTGCATTCAATATAAATAGTTCCTTTTTCAAAGATACAGAATAGCATTCAATTGATCTGTGTTTATTTATAACAATTTTCATTGATACTCTGTGATCAATGATACTCATTGATACTTGATACATGATTGATACATGATTGATACTCAGTGATACTCAGTGATTTCAGTGATATGCTTATATTTAAATTTATTTTATGATAGAAATACAAAGAAATTCCATAAAAATTAGAAAAAATATTTAAAAAAAAAAAAACATTTCTTACTAGGGTTTCTTATCTCATAAGGAAAAAACGGAACCCTTACAGGATCAATTTGTTGTCCGTCTGTCTGTCACGACCGTTTTTTTTCAGGAGTGTCTGTAAGTATAAAGTTGACATTCATATTAAATAATAAAGTCTACGGTTCCATTTCGATCTTTTAACTGAATGCAATAAACATTTACTGTTAAGGCCGTAAATTTATAACTTTTTTAGGCCGAGTTAGACGAGTGTGTCCTATAATAAATCAACATTGAATAATGAGTTAATATTTTTTGGATTTTTTCCTTTATTCTTGCTATATGATCTTCCTTCGTGCTAAATTTCAAGATTCTGAGTCAACGAGGAGTACCCTATAGGTTTTGAGAGTGAGTTAGTATGCTGTCAGTCTGTCTGTCAAGACAGTTTTTTTTTTTTTCGAGAACGACTGAAGTTATCAAATTAATTTCATATAATAAGTTTCACGGCCCCATTGTTTTATAAAAAATGTCGAGTTTTCAAGTCAATGCAATAAAATGTTACGGCCTTAAAACAGCGTTTGTTTCATACAAACTTACTCCAAAAACCTATTGGGTACTTATTCTAGTTGACCTAGAATCTGCAAATTTGGCACGAAATAGTTTCTAATAGCACGTATAAAAAATCCGAAAATTATTCTTTTATCATTCTATGTTGATTTATTACGTGACAAACTCGTCTGACCGTACGTCTGTCAAGATCTTTATTTTTCAGAAACGGCTGAAGATATCGTGTTGAAATTAATATTTTCGAGCTTCTAAGTCGATGCAATTGAATAGGTACGGCCTTAAAACAACGTTTTTCAATTATTGAATTTTTCCATAACCAGGACCCATGCCAAATTAATGTATTGTAGACAAAATTTGTTTATATTTCTCTTTGATAGGCATGCAGCTATTAATAAGAAAAAGTGCTATTTCGAGCAATACAGTTATAGGCAATATTTTTTCTAACTTTGACATACATGTTGGTGTGATCTATTTTTTTTTCAATCATGACAAACGAATCTGGTTAAGATTTAATAGATAATTAAATACAGCAATGTGATACAATAATTACAAGAAGCATTTAGGTATAAGTAGGAAGTTCTTATTTTGTACATTTGTGAAGAAACTACATACTTACTAAACTTTATGGTAATATAACAAAACGTCACGGAAATCTTGTCCTGTATTTTTTCAGTATATTTTCCTTTAGGCACTATACGATGGTTCTATCATTCAATTTACTTAAATCAACTAGTGAAACATTTTGTGGAAGACACTTTATTCAACCCTACCCGACTAAAATAGTGAGAGTTTCTGTATTGAATTTTCTTTCACGGAGCTATTATAATAGTCTTAGCAAAAAAGTTCTAGAAACAATTGTTTTAATAAAACAATCCTTTCGAAACACTTTTAGATGCACCGTCACGGAGAAGATCTGTGGAAGCAAATTCAATGGAGACGTCCGTGAATGGCTTATTTTGTGGGGAAAGGCGTCTATACTCTGAGTTATAAAGGTACTCTACTAACATTCTGCTTGAACGCGGACGTTTATTCTTCGTAAATTACACTGTGTGTGCAAATTAAACGTTACTATTCAATCAAGATCTCTCTAAGTTTTTAAGCTTGCGATTGAGTCCGGCAGAATGTGAATTTTGAAGAAGAATGAGTTGTATGCTAAGACAGTTTTAGCACGTGTGGCTAATTGTTTGCAATTTAAGGAGAGGATTTTGCTGAAATAGTAGTTGCTTACATTGTCAATCCACTAAAAAAAGTTAGATAAGCTGTGGGGGAGAATTTCCACTTTGTAATGCGTTAAAATGTTATAGTTCTCCAATAAAGGATATTTTCGGATTCATGGAGCCTATTAGATTTATAAATTGAGAATTGATTATTATATCTTTTTTTTTCTTTTTTTAATTTGATAACTTGCAAATATTTAGGAAAACTATTTTGTTTATTTATTTAAATTCATAGTACTAACTTTCTTTACAAGTGAACCCGTGCAAGGTTTTCGCACTGAAATCTTTGAGATTATTTGCGGTTACTTTTTAGGGTTTTGTACTTAAAAGTAAAAACGGAACCATTATAAGATCACTCCTGTGTCTGTCCGTCCGTCTGTCACCACCCTTTTTCTCGTTAACTATGGGACGTGGAAAGTTCAAACTTGGGAAATATATAAAGTCTTTTAACCCACATATTTCCAGATTATTAGAGATTCACAAATATGTTTAAGGAAAATTTAGGGGGCAAATTAAGTTACTTGGAAAAAAATATTTTATTTTTGTATATCATGTGGGGTATCGTAAAAAAGATCTCGTAACATCGAACTCAAAAATATATTTATTTAAAATTTAGATATTATATTTTCAGAGATATCGTTGAAAATACAATGCAAAAATATGTTCCCCCCCCCCTTCTATTTCCGAATCTACTGAAACTGCAATTATGAAAAAATTAGGGGTAGTAAATTTATTTAAAGGATGCAGGAAAACTATAGCGATTTTCCTAGGTAACATAAATTTTGAGAAAAACGCATTTTTCTGTTACACATAAACTTTAATTTTCCGGTGATCAGCGGGGGAGTTGTCGGGCGCTCGAGGTATCTATCAACGCAGAATCATCCAAGGATATTTGATAATGATTATTGAAAAAAAATTGTCGGTTACAGATCGATATATTAATTAAGTTACTTAAAAAAAAGCTTTCTTTTTATATATCGTGTAGGGTATCGTTCGAAAGTTCTTCTAACTTCGAACTCAAAAATACATTTCTTTTAATTGTAGGTATTATATTTTCAGAGATATCATCGAAAGTGTACTGGAAAAATATGTCCCCGCCTCTCCTATTTCCCAATCTACTGAAACTAAAATTTTTAAAAAATTAGGGGTAGTAGAAAGTTATTAATTAATAAATAGTATTTAATACATTTACTGTACGGAACCCTTTGAGCGCGAGATTATACTCGTACTTGACCGATTATTTTTCATTACTCTTTGATTAACTGAAATGTTTAATAAATGTGAGTGTTTTATGCCAAAATCCTGTTCAAAAACATTTTGAATATCTCATTGATCGTTGTGCGCTGTATGTGCATAGAAAAATAATGCTGACAATAGAAAAAAATATTTATGATGATTATAAGCGAAACAAGTATCAACGGAAACTTATAATAGTGATTTTTATAAAATTTGACCTTATACACTATTGTTTATATTGTAAAGATTTATTTCTTTTGACAAGAAAATAAGGAAGCGAATTTGAAATTTAAGCAGGTTAAAATGCATGAGTGCTTTTTCATCATGTTTGTTCTACAGATAAATAAATCTTTTATAAATTGAAGATAGTTGCTTTTTTTTTCAGAAGACTTTAGTTTTTCCCTGGAGAAATTACATCTTTTATTTCCTGCATGACATAAAATATAAAAATCTCTGTGCTGAAAAAGAACAGCTTATAGATCGTGTTTCTAAAGGAGAAAAGGCATTTGATAAAAACATCGTACGGAATTTTAGAAAGGAATTATCCACATGAAAGATTTTTTTCTCCTTTATTTGCAATCAAAAACTGATACGCAAAAGAAACTCTGTGAGCTGGTCACGATTCATTGTGAGTATTTATTTTGTGTCATTTGCTACAAGTAGTTTTTACTTTTGTGAATATAATTTAAACTGTGCGTTTTACCACGTAATGTTTACTCTCATTCTCATACATAACTATAATGGATAATTTCAGTTCTAATTAATACAACTTGCTTCAATCAGTATGAATGAAGTTATGAAGTTACAAATTAACACATGGGCTGATAAGTTCCCGGTCTGGCACACAGATGCAATCGCCGAACCGATGTTTTTTTAGTAAAGACTAACCTTTAAAAGGTAGCAGAAAAAATGTCATGACGATTCGCCGTGTGGATAAAACGTCAGAGTGGTTTCAGTTGAACGACTTTGTTGATAAACAAAAAAAATGGATAAATAAGAATTTCAAGAATTGTTATTTGATGGGAAAAAACACCATTCAAACAAAAGCTTGGCTTGATAAGCGTTATCCGGACACTGCACCAGGTAAATCAAACATTATTGACTTGTTTGCTGAATTTAATAGTGGTCGTACGGACACCAGTGATGCACCACGCAAAAGAGGTGGTTACTCCGGAAAACATAAAAAGAGTCCACAGAATCGTTTTGGGGAACCGTAAAGTGAAGTTGCAGGAGATAGTTCAGACTCAGGAGATACTTCAGTTTTATTTTGAATGAACATTTGTCAATGAAAAAGCTATTGTCAAAATGGCTGCCGCGCGTGTTGACTTTTGACCCAAAATAACAACGAGTCGATGATTCTGAGCTCTGTTTGGAACTTTTTCGTTATAAAATTATATTATTTATTATTAAGTTATTATTATTATTTATTTATTAAACTATTATTATTAAATTATTATTATTATTATTAAATTATTATTATTATTATTAAATTATTATTATTATTATAATTAAATTATTATTTATTATTAAAGTTGTGTTATTTATTAAAGTTATAAAGTTATAAAGTCATAAAGTTTTGTTAAAGAGTTGTGTTTTCTTTATTAGACCGGAAACTTATCAGCCCATGTGTTACTTCTATGAAGTTACAAAATCTAACTTTAAATTTAAATAGTTCATTTACATAAATGATAATTTATACATGATAATAGATTACGTTTAAATTCAATAAATCATAAACATAAATAAGTGACATGCTTATCAGGTAGCTCATCAGGTAGTTTAGGTACTATTATGTCCGCTCATTTGCATTTTAAGAGTAAAGGTCATGTCAACTTTCAAGTTTCTATCCCTAACAATTAAAAAAATATTGGAATTGAGGACGTTTTAAAACGTTTTCTGCTTATTTCTTCCTTTTAAATTTCATATTTTTTAGAAACCGTTCTTAACGAATGTGTACATTTTAAAAGTAACCACCATACTAAATTGGACGTTTCTGGATCCAACAGACGAAATCGCCATTTTAGAACATTTTCTGCTCCTGCACTCTTCTAAAATTCAGTTTTTTTTAGATGATATTCAGCGCGAACATTTACGTCTTACGAGTAACAGCCATGTCAAATATCGAGTTTCTACCGCGAACAATTCCCAATAAATCGTAATTTAGGACGTTTTGCATTCATTTCACCCTTTTAATTTCGAATTTTTTAAAAACCGTTCTGAAAAAGTGTTTACATCTTAAAAGTAAAGACCATGCCAAAATTCGCGTTTCTAGCCAAAGCAGTATTGCAAAAATCTCAATTTTAAAATGCTTTTTGCTTCTGCATCCCCTTGAGGGTAGTGGTAACGACATAAAATATAGTTTATGTTAGAGCACAGATAGAAATCAATACTTTTAAATCAGTGCCAGAAGATACCTTCTTAAATCATGCAAACTGTAATATTAGTATAGATTATGTTTGAGTACTTTTTAAACTCAAAAGATGTATAATTCTTTAATAACTGTAGTAGACCTGTAGATCAATAGGATTTGAAAAAATTTCTAGAATGCATTAACGGTCAAATCGCAGGCCACTCTTTTAAATCAAAGATATGGGATGTTTAACTTTTAACCTGGGCGAACTTCAGATATCACTATTTTTTAGGGCAAATGAATTAATATGTCACTTTTTTTACAAACATATTTTTGTTATACTTAAGTAAACCTCATTCAGGCATATTTTGTTACTTTAAAAGTGGGCCTAATACTTTTAAATTTGGTCTCAAATTACAAGAGTAATAATAACAAATTTAAACCTTTATAAATGTAATATATAAACAGAATTATCTATGTTTATTTTGCTTACAAATAATATTAAATTAAAAAGAAAATTTGGTGAGACTTAACATTTCTGACGATTAAAATTTGAAAAAAGGAAAAACAAAGAGGAGTCTTTCTGAATTATTGCATTCTTAAATCAAACTAAATTTATTCAAACCAAGTGTAGAATGGACAGAACGCCCGTTTAAACGTTAAAAAAGAAAGAAAAATTATGCGTCAAGTATAGATTATGGAACACTTTAATCGGAAAACATATAACACAGTTGAAAACCCAATTTCATCTATTACCATCTACAATCTAAAAAAATATCCGAATTATTTTGTGCAGCCTTGTAGATCTATTGATTTGTATATATACTATACATAGTATGCAAAAAAACAGTTAATTTGGGAAGCATATAAAAAAAGTTGAATCTTCCCCTTCAGAACAATTTTTGGACATAAGCATAAATGCACTCGAATTTTTTGTGCAGACCTGTATGTGATCTGTAGAATTCACACACACCAAGAAATATGCAAAAATTCGTTAAATTTAAAAACGCATAGCACAACTGAAAACGCACTTACAGCAATTATTGCTCATAGACAGTACTGTAACCGAATTATTTTGCGTGTCCATGCCATGTAAATGAATTGTAAATACTATGCAAACGATATTCTATAATAAGCATCTGATAGTGCACCTCAGTGATGTATATAAATTTTAATATGTTTGAAATTGTGTAACATCATTAAAATACACCGCAAAAGATTTTCCCCATTGACCATAATGTATTGGAATTAATTCTTTTGAGTTTTCCTGTAAACGAACTATAAATAAAGGTACCGCTTTCAATTCTCGTGTAACAGAAGCTTGTGTTTTCTCAAAATCCGTGTCACGATTTTCCAAACAGTTTCCCGAGGGATGTCCAATTCGTCTGACAAGCGTCAATTCGCCGATCGCGCTGCAACAGTTCACGTAGTCTCTCGATGTTTGTCTCTGTTTTGCTGGTGGTGGGCTGATGCTCGTCTAAAGAAGGTCCTTTGGCTTGGATTCGACGTTTCCACGGCCATCACTCAACTTTTTAAACCACGCGTGTAGAGTCTTCAAAGTCACGGTTTCATCTCTGTAAGCCTGCTTCAGCCTTGCATGATTATCGCCAATTGATTTACCCAATTTGTACAAGAATTCCAAATTGATTCTCAGCTCCATGACACGCTACAAAACCACCTCATAGACAAAAGTCGATAATAAACTTATTGAGACTCACAGGCATTTTTATCCTTAATTTTTCTGTAGAAGTTTAAACCTGCATCTAAAAATATTAGATATTGCTAAAAAGTTATTAGACTGCAGTGCGAAACCCTCGCACGGTTCCACTGTTTCAAATAATTTTTCTCTATAATTATTTAATATTTTGTAATTAATATTTAATGTGTGTAAAGTTCTTAATAACTTCAAAAAAGAAGATTAGCATTTAAATAAATAATCTTATTACATTTCAACAGAGTGATTCATATTTCATATGACAATGTCATTAAATATGATTTGAAATATATGAAAATATTCAGATAACTTCATGTATTGATTTTTATTATTCAAACTTTCCCTAGAGATGCAAATTTCAAATACTTAGCCATTGCTCCCTAATTGTATAAGGATCTCATAATAGGGCGTAATATTATTTCAGGCACTATGTGTATTATTCAAAGAATAATCGGACATATGTATTTATTTAAATATTTTGTTGCGGTTTTATGTAAACAAGTATATTTTATATGCAAGATGAACATAAAATAATTTTACCCGTTTCGAGACATTTGCACCTGAAAGTAATGAACAGAATGGGGCTGCATTTAATAGTTAGACTTTCGAAGGTATGGGAAGATGAATTACACTAAAAAGTAATACCAGAAATCAAATACCAAAATTTTTCTGTATTTTAGTAGAGAAAGCCTGGGCGCATGCTGATCACAAATCGTTCAAATTCATTCAAATTATTATAAAGTTAGCAGAATTCATTCAAATGAATTATCAAATCAACACAATACATTCAAATAAATTATCAAATCAACGCAATTTATTCAAATGAATAATCAATCAACATAATTTATTCAAATGAAGTCAAATGAATTTATCAACGCGACAGAATTAATTTAAATGGATTAATAATTAGTTGAATGCATTTTGCAAGGAAGATTAATGGTTCTACTGTCACGTATGCATAAACATATTCTATAATCCTTTTTAATAGACATTAATGGAAATATCTGACTTTTTTTTTTTTAAACTACAAGAATGCCAAAATTTTCCTTATCGGCAATTTTATACTAAATGGTAATAAATTATTTTTCGTTGAAATCATCCGCCATGTCAGCAAATGTCTAAATATAAAATATGGTCTCATTCCATTCATTAGATTTATCTACAGATACGCACGTCTGGTGTACGCTGCCGAAAGCAACGAGGCTCCCATCTCTATATTCGTTTGGATGGATTTTCATTAAAATTATAAAATCATACAAATTTAAAAGTGTATGTTGTGAAGGCAGTAGGGCCCTCCCACATTACTATCGTTTGGAAACATTTTCGTTTAAAAATATAAAATCATTCCACACTGATTTTAGGTATAATTAAGGTTGTTATAACGAATGGGTCAGCTAATCCGTTAATATAAAAATACTGTATTTAATGCAATATGCAGAAACACAATACAAGTATTTCTTAACATCTGAAAAGCGCAATAACAAAGAAAAAACATAGGTTACTAATTGGGAACTGCTAAAAATATGTTAATAAAAACTACACATCAACCGATATAAGGTAATGATTCATTGTTAAAATGGTGTAAATTTTTTGCAGCGTTTGCATAATTTTTTGTACTTTATGTTTTTAGGAAATCGTGCTAAATAATTAGATGAAGTTCATAAACTTAAAAATCTTTCAACGTCTATTTTTAGTTTATTATTTTTATCTCGTCTGCTTTAAATATCTCTGCTTAAAATATCCCTGCTTTATCTACATTAACATTAATTAGAAACTTTTTATTCGTTTTGTATCTTTTTTACATCGACGGAAGTTTCATTTTTAGTTATCTTTGATATTAATTAAATGACGTTATTTTTAGATAAAAAAATGTTTATAGAATGTTTTTAATTAAACAAGAATTAAAAGTAAAAATACACGATAAAAAAAGACAAATGTGTCTTAATATAGGAAAATGTAATATAACAACGAACGAAAATTTTCAATAACCTCTTCCGAATTACCCACGACTTCGAAATGTGTCTTTTATCTTAAGAAACTCAAAAATCAATATATTGTCGAGATTTAAAGAACCAAAAATAAAAAGTCCTTCCGGCCTGTACCGGGAGGAAAAGGTAACTTTCATAGTTCATGTTTTTAAAAATTCAACTCATTTTACTCAAACACCCGAAGCTAAAATGCTTGGAACCCGATTATAGACGATTGAATCCCGGTTTGTTGCAGCATAACAAAAATCAGATTGCTTTAAAATGTCAGCCACCCAAGAATTTCAAACTGCCATATCTCAGCCTATATTAATGATAAAAACAAAACAAAATAATGTTCTGGAATCCTTGTATCACCATCTAACATTTAACGGAAACAATGTTTTCAATTTATAATACATCTTTTTGAATTTTTTTTTAAATTAAAAAAAATTAACCAGCCGCCATTTTGAAACAAGATGGCGCATGAAGCTGTCCAACGAACTCGGTCGAGACTTTGGTATGTTCTGTACACATGATCATTCACGTTCATATCGGTTCATAAATACAGAATAACAAATATCAGATTGTTTGAAAATCTCAGCTACCTTAGAACTTCAAACTGCCATATCTCTGCCATTTTTTAAGATATAACCAAAGCAAAAATTGTTCCAGAATCCTTGTAACACGTTGTAACACTTAAAAGAAACAAATCTTTCAACTTATAATTTTTTGTACATCATTTTGAATTTTAGAAAATTAAAATTTTTTTCACTAGCCGCCATTATGAAACAAGATGGCGGATGAAGCTGGCCAACGAACTCGGTCGAGACCTTGGTATGTTTTATACACATACTCAGTCCCATCCGAATCGGTTCATAAATAAGAAAGTTAAAGCATGACAGACGTCAGATATATATATATATATATATGTATATATGGATATATACAAATCAACATTTGAACGCAGGGTGGTTTGAAGGTCTGGTGGTCATGATCGGTGAACTGCTTTCCTCCGAACGGCTGCAATAGGCTGTAATGAAAGCAACCTAAAATAAACATATGAGTTGTAATTTCCCAACTTGGCGAAAAATGTCCGGGCCAGGATTTTTCGCCCAGTTGGGAAATTACAACTCATATGATTGCTTTACCAATTTGAATAATTGTGTTAAAATTAATCTTGTGTAAAAACAAACATGTTTTCCTGACAAACATGATAAATTAACAGCATTTACAATTGTTACTCTTGCATGTATAAAATCAATTACCCAGCTGAAAATGTTTAATTGAGAATTGATATCATTCTAAACCCCGATATTCCGGCTTGAAAAAACGATAATACACTACAAAACTACTTGGAAACGTTTCTGAAAATCGGTGGCAGTAAAAAAAATTCGTTTTTATAAATGTTTCTCTAAATTTTTAAAATATATTAGTTTTTGGGATTTGAAAGGATAAAGAACTTTTTTTGGATTTATGGATAATTCGGAAGGGGATATTGCATTATTTCGTTCATGGTTATATTATATTTTTGTAGAGTGAGAAACATTTGTCTTTTATTACAATGTACGTTCACATTAATCGGGTTTTAATGTGTATTTTCCTGTTACTGTAAAAAAGTCTTCAAATATATTGATAATGCTACTTTTATAAATACTAAAGTATAAGATATAGAAAGCACTACTCTCATATAAATTACATTTGTAAAAAAATAATAAACACGAACATTTCGAAATGTTCTTAAAACCCTCAATTTTTTAAATTGTGCATGGGTATTAAATGCATGGTACTTTTCCGTTATACCAGCACCATGCCGAAATATATGCTAATGTGCCATTTATTTCAACCAACACCATGCCAAAATGTTTGCTAATGCGCCATTTATTTCAACACAGACCATGCAAAAGTTTTTTTTAATTTCAAATCGTGCCAAACATTGTGACTCGTTATTTATTGAATGTGAATAATTTTTTTACAATTAATATTTAATCGTAATTTCGCAAAACATCCTAATTTGCTATTTTTCGAATCGATTTTTTCTTAATAAGTTATAACTTAACATTTTTCGAAGACGGTGAGATGGATTTTACAATTTGACAGTTATCTGACGATGGAAAAGCTGCAATAAAATTGTTTCAAGGCTTTGGAATTATACATAGTAAATAAAGTTTTTTGCCCTAACATTGCATGGGCATTGCAAAATGTCGTAATAAAAGACACTGCTCGTTATTATTTACAGTTCTATCTCATAGAGTTCATGTGGCGACGATACCAAAAAATGAAATGCTTAATGCAGTGTTAAGAGACAGTTAGAATTTCATGCCTGCAGTTTAAATTGCGTTATATTTTATTATTTTATTGCATATATTGCATATTTATAGTGATGTAATAATCCTGCAAGTTTGTAATTTCCAAAACATAATTTTAAATGATCTCTTTCGCACCAACAATGTTCATTTTTTTTAATGAATCATTTGGCGCCAACAGTTACGCTTGGCGACAGTGATGTTGGTATAACTGAAAAGTACAAAATGCATCTTCCGAGCTCATTAATTTATCCAAGTTAAATGTCATTATCCATGAAATAGACACTAAATCGGAATTGCTTTTAGATGTTTTTTTAAATGTCTTATGGAATTAAAAATTAATTTTCCAGCAATATATCATATAGTCTTACACGAGGTTTAAATTTTAAATCCTAGTGATATTTCTTCCTCTTAGAAAAAGTACTAATTCGTTTAGGATTTGAAAGTTTTTTTCTGTTTTCATTTAAGGAGTTTAATAAAAATGAAGATTTGCTTTATGGAATAGCATCTCTGAGAGTTTCATTTAAGTGAATTTGTTAATTTTTTAAACTTTAAATAAATATAAAATTATTTTATTGTGAAATAGAGGGCTTATTAATTCTCTTTTTAAAAACATTAGGTTATTTTACATTTATAAATTTCAACATCTAATACAGTATTTAATATGCATCATAAGATTCTTTCTGTTTATGTATTTTGCTAGTGTATCTATCTATATTTATTATTTTCAACACAATCATACTGTTTGGGAAATAAATCAAACGAGTTGTACTTTTCTCAACTGACCGAAAAAGTGGAGGCCGGGAGTCGAACCCAAACCCTTCGGCTTACATTGTTAATGCTTTATCACTTGAGTTAACTGGGCAACAATTCAGCTGACACCAGTCACTCAAAAAACTTTTTGGCAATGACATCTGGTCTGTTATCAGAAACACCTCGACAGAGTAAACCGCATGTAAAGGAACTACAATAAACGATGGATGCGTAATTATTACATTTTATTATTTTCAACACAACTGTGAGGACTGCGCATGCCTTTTCTTGCTCTAGTAGCGCCCCCTTCTGGAGAAATGGAAAAAGCGCGGCAGTAGAATTTGGAATGTCAGCGACGAAGAACGTCGTTTTTGATATAAGAAACCAGAATTTGTTATGAAAATGGCCGTAAATGTTACCGGTCATGAATCTTGAAAAATATGAATAATCTTTTATGTTTATTACATGTCGTGTAATGTACCTGTCCTTGTCATCTGTATTTGTCATCGTTACGTCATAGTTTTATTAAACTTGTGTTCGTCGTTAGAAAGGCCTGTTTAATTAGAACACTCCCACATTCGGAAGAGTCTTCACAACAATCATACTGATTAAGAAAGAAATCATACGTGCTGTAATTTTACCAACTGAGTGAAAAGGTGTCCAGCCCGGGGGTTGAACCTGAAACCTACAGCTTACATTGCCAGTGCACTACAACTTGAGCTACCTGACCGACAACACAGCTAACATAATTCACTCAAAATACCTCTTGGTAACGACATATGGTCTGTTGTTTAAATATACTATTCTGTTAATCTGTAGAGCATTGGCCGTGTAAGCCGAAGCTTACGGATTCGACTTTCGACCTGACACTTCTTCACTTAGTGTGAGAAAGTACAACTCGTATCTATCTATCTATCTCAAAGCACTTGGACACAATTTAGAAAATTAATAAACGAAGAAGTACTTAAAATAGGAACTTGAAGCTCACAGATTTGTTATCTGATATATCAATGTTGTCTTTTAGTAAAGTCAATAGCTTTGAATGTGTCCACCTTTGTTGCACTAAGAGAATTTAGCCTGATTCAGTTTCGGATTTTAAAAATTAAAAAACTAAATTAATTTCTATTTTCCCATTTTCAGCATAAAATTATCCAGTAATGTGGCAGAACACTTAAAAAATTGAGTTTATTTTGTAAAAACTTTTTAAAATCGGGAGCATGTTCTATGTATGATTAATATATTATTAATATCCTTTGTTCGTGATGTTTTTTGTTGATAACTTTTCACTACATTAAAAATGTATAAGATTTTTAAAAAGGAATTACAATCATAAAAGTTGTAGAAAGCTCCTAAAATTCTTCTTAGATATGAAATGCACTTCCTGAATTCATTTAACTTATCCTTGGTAAATAAGGTTGCTGGTGAGTTCTGGGCCTCCTAATTGGAGATGGTTACTAATGCCCAATTGCATAAACTCTCTACATTAGTTAAAGGAAGCACGGGTTAATGCTTCTTCCGGAAACGCTGGGTGTTGAATTATCAGGTTAAAGGTGTGATCGTGGCTTCTGGACGTCGGTGAAAATTTATAATGATCCCATAAAATTTACTCATATTATTGAATTAAATTAACTACTCTAATAAAAAAGAAGATCAGATTATTACGTTGTGATTATTTACGCTGCCCTACGTCTTATGCAGCCGGACTAGATAAAGTATATAAATCCCTAACATACTCATAAATTATAAATATATTCAATGGTCTTAATTTTTTCATGAATATATAAGCTTCATTTTGGTACCAGCAGCATGTAAAAATTCCAATGGTTTCGTATTTTACGAGTTTTGATAAACCAACCTGATAAACCTGATAAACCAACTAAAATTAATAAACAATTAAATTAAAGAAAAAGAAGAAAAACACTACTCGATGAGATATGAGTGTTAAACCATATAAATTAAATACAAAGAGTTAAAAGTAAACTAAAAACATTTATTTACATATCTATTTACAAAGACATAAAAAAATAGAGAACAAACATCCCTAACAGGATGTTAAATTTTAAGTATAAAAAATAAGATGAAACAATTGAATAATCATTAAAAGAGTTAGTGAGTCTTTTTCCGACTCGCACTACCGCACTTACGTGCATTAATTATATTTCAGAGAAGAAACAATTTCTCTACATTTACTAAAGTACTTCTACCAGTATTTATTCATTATTATACACATCCAATATGAGGGAATAGTGAACCACAGATACCTGTACTTTCAGAGCATTTCTGGTCTGCATTGTTAGCGATAGTCTAACTCCACGGGATAGGCAAAGATCATCTGTTAGGTCATCCTTTTTGACTTTTGTCGCAACCACACCATTTCGGGAACTACCTTCGTTTTTACACACTACCAGCACTCTACTCTTTCTTTGAGATGTTACTTCCTCGGACAAGACGTCAGGTACTGCTCCTCTTCCAGATCCTCTTGGGGCTCCCTTTTTTCTTTTCCCCCGTCACTGGGCCGTCTATTGGATCCAGTGTTTTGTAAAGAAGTCTCCGCCCTCATCACTTATTGGTTTTGCTAAATGTTATTCAGAACCATCTAGGATGGGGTCCTAAATTGTAAATTTGCTATGCACTTCCAAACAGCTATAAATTTTTCAGCTCGTAAATTTTTTTCTCCGTAAAAGATGTCCTTGTTAGATCGCAGACCAGTGCTCCGAAGGTAATAAAACTACTCTGGGTGGTCGTTTCTATTTTCCCATACGAAAAAGAAACTATGTACACTAATAAAATAAATAGTCCACAGAAATTCCTGGTTATACAATATATATACATAAAAACTACATATTAAAAAAATAAATGTATATAAAATAAATAGTCCACAGAAATTCCTGGTTATACAATATATATACATGAAAAATACCTATTAAAAAATAAAAGTAAACTAATTTAGTCAGAAATTGGGAGGTGGCTCATATCTGACCTCCATCCTCCCCCCCCCCAAACAGAGAGCTGAACGGCTCACGTCAGCTGTCAGGAACGCACTATGAAATTCAGTCCATTGTGTAGACCCATCGGACAATCTCCATCCTCCGAAAGACCGGAAGATATCCTAAAAGTTTGTAAGAAATGTCTCTGTAACACTGGGTAAAGACGAGCCCACATAAGAGTTTTTTTTAGAATTATCTCCATAACCCTGGGCAGAGACGAGTTCACAAAAAGTTTTTTTAAGAATAGTCTGTATAAAACTGGGCATAGACGAGTTCACAGAAAAGTTTTTTTTTAAAGAATAGTCTGTATAAAACTGGGCAGAGACGATCTCACAGAAAAGTTTTTTTCTTTTTTTAAGAATATGTAGGTGGGACCACAGAACGGTTTGTCTGTCGACCAGATTTACAGTCGCTTGTGGAGTCGAAGACAGGTGAACACATTCACGTACCCTATTCCCCTCTGTGTATAACCAATTTTGAAATAATCACTTTTAAAAATTAGCCAAAATCCATACAAAGCAAACGCAATTTTGAACTAAACTTTTAAAGTCTAAAAGCCTCAACACATAGAACAGTATACGGCTGGCACATACTTTTACATTGGAATCATACCAGTCATGACTTAATATACACCAAATACACTAAAAATTATATTTATATACAAGGACGTGATACCAAGAAAGAGTTTGTACTATATAACATTTTATACATTGTAACATTTAAAAGAAAAGTGAAAATCCACATAATACATTAACACTAAGTATATGAACACGTACAACACATTAGAACAAAATTTCGTTCATATATTAGAGAGAAAAAAAATGTATTGTATGATAGAAATTACATTTATGAAATCTATACATATCCTACCGAGAGAATGCTCCCTTCTCTCACACTTTAATATTACTTAAAAATTTTCTTTTGAAAAAAGTTTAAAGTGAAAAACACAAGAGAAATACATGTGAACTCTAGTTCACTTAATTATATGACCGCAATCAAGAGTAACGACTTCAAAATCCCGTGGGAATAGTCTACGCATGACAACGAAATCGACCACCTGAAGTCATGCTCTCCATCCTCTCCCAAGTGGAGGAAGGATCCGTGGAGAAAAAAGAGAAAAAAATCTCGCTCTATCTTCGCTAACGAGGAAAAAGAAGAAACAAATCGGAGACTCTGCGCCTCCCTTCTTGCCTAGCAACCGCTTGACCGGGGGTCGTGTGAAATCGCTAATCGACTCAACACACCCCCTCTATCCCATCGATAATGAGTTGCTCCAACCCACGCTAGAAGAGGAAATGACCACTTGGCGCCGGCTTCCGTCTGAAAATTCTGTCATCTCATCCTGTGAAAAACGTCGGATCGCCGCAAAATAAAAGGTACGTTACCATTTTGCCTTTATAAATTATCCTTTAGTCGTAAAACCTTTGAATAATTTATCCCAAACTCTTGTCTAGAAGGAGCCCTAAACTTAACTTTATCCGTACCTAAATTTTGAGACAATTACTGCAAAAATAACCGACTTTACGAATAGAATTTATGTGAAATGCTATCCAAATTCCTTTCTTTCTTTACAGGGGACTCACCGGCTACCGTGAAATCTCCTTGACTCGTTGCAGAAGAAGAAGAAATCACATTTTGGCGTGGTCGGACTGTTGGTAACTATAGCTAATGGTACAATTTTAATTACAGCTGTAACAATTATTAAATTTTTTTAAAAAATGGTTTAATTTCGATAAGCTAAAACTTGTGTACATCAATTTTACTTAAGTGTCTTCATATGTTTTATGTCAATTTATATAAATCATTTATTGTGAATTCCCTCTATTATCTTGTTTGTTTTATCATTTTAAGGACAGATGAAACAAGAAAAATGCTTATCTCCCCTCAAGAACACTGAGCTGTGCAGGGTCTCACCCGAGTCACCTGTGGCCACAAGCTTAAAAAAAGCCCCGGTTGACCAGCAACCAGGAGTCAGAAGGAAAAAAAATAAAACCCAGGGAGCCCCACCAACGCTGCAACAGAAGAGGGGTTAGACATCTTCTACTCCAAAATTTAATTGCTACTATTGTATATATTTATAAAAATGTGCACTAAAAGGAAATATAATTTTTTTTTACTTAAATGTGCATTTAAATTACTAATACAGAAAGCTAATAAGTAAAAACCAGTGAATAAATCAAACTCTTAAGCAAAAAAAAAAAAAAAAAAAAAAAAAAAAACTGAAATATATATATTTTTTTTTTTCAAAAATCTCCGAATACTATACCTTTCGGAAAATTAAAGAAGTGTGCAGAGCGTATACTACCCTAGTATTACCACTAAATCAATGTCAATTTCAATACTTTCTTATAGAATACCAGTATTATATTTGTACAACACTATGCAATTTACAAGTACATATGTAAATTTTTTTTTTGAAAATAATTATAATAAATATATTTTATACCGTAAAAAAAGTATATTTTTATGATATAAGTTGTTCTATGATTAGAAAAAAAATTACCCCCCCCCTTTTTTTAAACATATATATTTTTTTTCAACAATAGTTCAGTACTCTTTACAGCTAGTCTTCTCTACTTGGCATGTACTCCGGGGATGTGTGGTATAGACCACAGGCGCCTCGGTAAAAGATCTTTCGAATCGGAAAAAAAATTAATTATACCTACACCCGCGGTGTTGTGTTAGGATATTTAAATACCATATTTACATATCTTTCCTCCGGAATATGGTGATTATTATTATTTTTTTTTTTTATTATTTAATTATTTATTTATATTTTTTTTCTCACTTTTAACAAAAATACCTATTTTCATAATGTATATAATATCTCTTTATAAAAAAGAAAAGAGAATTATATGTTTATCCTGATCTCTACAATCTTGCATCCAAACCACTATTATATGTTTACTTTTGTTACCTAGATTCGGTGACATTACAAACCACAAAAAAAAATGCACTCTTTCATAAATACCCTTCTTAATACCAATAACCATTACCTTTTATTCCGTCGTAGTACTTTTGAAGGAATTTTGAAAATAAAAATATGTAACCGTAGTTTTAAGACTCTCCGCTAATAAACTCTTCTTCGTGTTGATCGATAAACTATCATGTTTGTTTACCTACTCCGTACCTAATCATGTACCGTATTGATTTATTTAATTTTGATTTCCAAAAGAAATCTACTTTTTATTTATTTATTTATTTATTATTATTTTTTTTTTTCATATGTTTTAGTCCCTAATTAATATCCAAAAATCTCCTCCTGTCAACAATAATATGTATCAATACCTTCAACACTTCAACACATCGTACCCAATTTTGCAAATCCAAGAAAAAAAAAACATTGCTTTCTTTTTACGTAAATATTCTATACACGAAAGAAGTACCTGACACTTATTCATTATGCCATAAAAGAAGTAAAAACTATTTTACATATGTACATATGCTTACTATTTTTTATATACTTAACCGAAGTACCTGCGTAAGCAATATCCAACTAACTATTATTACTATTATTAAGTACAATCTTTGTACACTGGAGAAAACATTATGTAAAGTATATGTCCACATAAATAATAAGTTATAGTTGTTTTATAAGCCACGGAAACCAGAAAGAGGGTTTTTTCTTGGCTTCCCTCTTCAATCTCTGCCCCCCCTCCCCTGGCTACAAACCCTTGCTAACACATTTGCAAAAAAAAGAGGATTCTCCCCGAACAATGGAGGTCCGAGAAGAACGGCGCACAAAAACCAGTATGTGCATTTGCATAAAAAACAAACTACTTCTCTCTTCCTTTCCTGCTCCGCGAACCTGGAAGGTGAAAGAGGATGACCCCAAATCGTCTACCTCTCCGGTGCGCTTTTTTTTCTCAAAGGCCAGAGAAGAAGGGAAAACAAAACTGCATGGCAATTTTGAATGCTGAGCGCGCTCTATCCGAAATACAGTTCTGTAAACACCAACCACACTCCTTCCCTACCGTAATAGTAAATGATAATTGTTTTTAATGTAATAAAATGTAGATTTTTCCTAACAGCACTCAGAAGCAGATGTCTGTCTATACGTCTATGAATGTACAAGAATTTTTTTTTATTATTATTTTATATGCTGTATATATATATATATGTCATCTATACATATTTTACCAGTATATTATTAATAGTGCATTCATTATTACATTTCTTTTTTGAAAGGCCCTCAACTATTTGTAAAATTTTGTCTATATATACATTTATTATATATATATATATATATATATATTTTTTACTTTTCCTATAATACTGCGAAAATAGGTGAGGGGAAAAAAAACCAAATAGTATACAAAACACCGAATTTATAGAATATAAATTTATAAATATTTACTTAATAGAGAATAACAAGAAAAACGACGACTGCATGTTAATTCTTTGTATAAATTATTCTTCTTGAGTATTCTCTGTGCTAGTTTGAGGCAAATTAATTTTAACTTTTGGTTGCCAGAAATGGCTTATGTGGCGCTTAATTTTCTTAGCATGGGGTTCAATCATATGTTGAACCAAATAATTATTGTTTCTAAAAATCCTTACAACTTCATAAGGCCCTTCCCATGTTGATTCCAAGGCCCCCGGTTTTATAACTTTTTTTAGATAAACCTGATCGCTATGCTGTAATGTTCTGACTTTTTCAAAATCTTTGTTGACGTATTCACTCATAACGCGTTCCTGGTTGGCCAAGGACAGTTTTTGTATCTCTTTCATGTGTTTGATACGCTGTTTCACATAAGCTTGGGTGCATTTTTCATCGGAAGTATCCAGCGCTGTAAAATGATTCGATACCTCCCGTGCAAAAAAAAGCATTGCAGGCGTGTAACCTGTGGCCCGATTTATTGAGGTGTTGTAAGCCAATTTATAAAACGGTAAACGAATATCCCACTCTGCCGTTTTTTCACACATACTCTTTAAAGATGACTTTAACAATTTGTGACTCGCCTCCACAATTCCATTTGAATTAGCTCTGTAACAGCTTGTAAAATGTCTCTCTATGTTCAGTGCTTTTAAATACTGGCAATAAACGTCACTCCTGAAATAGGGCCCGTTGTCCGTCGTAACTGATTTAGGGATCCCGAAAGAGCTAAAATAGTTATTTAGAGCATTCAAAATTGTCTGCGCTTCTACTCCACGTAGAGGTATGGCCTCTAGGTACCTCGACGTCGAATCAATTATAGTTATAATAAAGGAGTTTTTTTTAAATGTCGTATGCAGTTTGCCTACTATATCGCAATGTAGGGCTGTCCCTATTGGGGCATCCTTAATAACCTTTTGAATAGGTACTTTAATAGCTTGGTGTTGCTTATTTTTATTGCATGGGATACAACTTGTACAATAGCTCCTTATATCTTTGTACATTCTATACCAGAAAAACCGAGACTTTACAGTTTCGTATGTTTTCGGGAACCCGAAATGACTTTTATGCGCCTCTTGTATAATTTCAAAAACCAGACTATTAGGAGCAATGAGGAGTTGTTTGTCCTTATATTTCTGTTTTAAAATTAGTGCATTATTCTTATTTAATTCAAATTTTCGAGTATTTTTGTTTTGTTTATTATTTTCTATCTTCTTAATGATTATGCTAAGTTTTGCGTCTTTACGTTGCTCGACTTTCACATTCTCTTCCGAGAGATTAACATTTACTTTGAACAAATTATTATGAATTTTGGTTTGAGCCGAAATATTATTTATGTTGCGTGAGATGTAATCTGCCGGATTTTTCACACCCTCAATAAATTCAATTGAGTAATCAAAATCACTAAGCCTCATCAGCCATCTGGTGACAATGTCACTTTGATGTTCCAATTTTAAAGGGTGCGTGAGAGCTTTTGAATCAGTGAGTACTGTAAACTTCCTTCCTAGCAGGATATTTTTAAAATATTGAACAGCATCGTGGATTGCCAAAAGTTCATATTTAATGCTAGGGTATCTCTTCTCAGACTCTTTTAGCTTTCTCCCATAAAACTCTATTGGAATATGTTCCTCGCCTTCCTTCTGTGTCAAGACCGCAGATAAGGCGACTTTTGAAGCGTCCGTGATAAGAAAAAATTCCTTTTCGAAATTTGGGGGTTTTAATGTAGGATTGTCAATAATTGCTTTTTGAATGGCACAGAATGCTGCTTTTGTTTTGTCCGTCCATCTAAACTTAACTTTGTCTTTCGTAAGCTCGAACAAGGGATCAACAATGTCAGAGTAATGATGAATTAGCGTTCTGAAATAATTAGAAAGACCCAAAAGCGACTTAACTCCTTTTTTGTTCTTCGGTCTAGCTAATTTCTGTATTTTCTCCACATTTTTGGTTGATGGGGAGTACCCATTCTGATTAACCTTAAACCCCAAGAATTCAATTTCTTCTTTACAAACCTGCATTTTGCTGGGTTCTATCGTTAAATTATTCTCTATGAGTGCCTGTAAAACTTCTTTTAATAGCTGAGTCATACGTTCAACGGAATTCGCGGAAACAAGGACATCGTCAATAAAATATCCGACTTCCTCTTTGTTAAAATGTCCCAATACTTTATGCATTAATTCGGCGAAAATTGTGGGACTTAACTTTAAACCGAAATTTAGCCTTACTGGGGCGTATTTTCCGTCTTCTGTAATGAAAGCCAATTTATCTCTATCTTCCGGGCGTAAATTTATTTGAAAAAAAGCACTATGCAAGTCTAACACAGTGTAAAACTTTTTTCCGCTTATTTTTTGTAAAAGTTCTTTGATATCCGGTATAGCATAGGGGTATGCCTCTAAGATTTCGTTTAGCAAACGATAATCCACCGCCATCCTATATTTAGGTTTCTGTTTATCTAAAGACTTCTTTTTTACAAACAATACCAGGAAAGCATAATGAGAATTACTTTTTTTCGATAATATTCGCTTCCAGTAATTTTTTTATTTCCTCTTGTGCATATTCTCGCACCGTATGAGGAGTCTTATAGGGCTTACATTGTATAGGGTAGTCGTGATGTAATTTTATCTTTGGGACGACCAGAGAAGAACTACCCAAAGTTTTATACGATTTTGAGAAAGTCTGGGCGTGTTCTATTAGTACGGTTTCCATCTGTAATTTTATCTCCTCGGATAAATGAGCTAAATCAAAATCCTCTTTACTAAGTTCTGCCTCTCTAAGACTGCGTACTTCCTCGATGGTCAGGTTGTTTACCTGGTATAACGAACCCTGTTCCACATCGTCTAACTCCTTTCCCGACTTTGCATCGAATTGTGTAGTAATTCTACCCAAATTTGCATTTGCCTGTATGACTACTTTTTTATCTGATACATTCTTTAAAATTATATTTATTGTTTTACTCTTCGTTACCTGGTGTATTGAGTCTTCGCATGTAATTCCCCTTTTTATTCTATCTGGCTCGAATAAGATATCATTTTCTGGGTCTAATTCTTCCGAAAAAGTTAAGGTGACAATTTTTTTACCCCCCGGTGGTAAAAATATTCTTCTCGTTGCTCTAGCGACAATCAACTTATTTTCCTTAGTTTTTTTCTACTATTGTTCATATTATTTTTTTGCTGTTTATTTTTTTCCTGCGTGCTCGAGGCGTTTATCTGGCACCCCTTTTCCTCGTCTTCTTCCTTATCTATTGTAATTGTAGTGTTTTTTATTCTTAAACAATTTTGTTTTAAATCAAGCACCATCCTATTATTTTTTAAAAAATCGTAACCGAGTAGCATGTTGTAATTTCCGCTAAAATTGTTACTCGTGACATAAAATGTACCCGAAGTAAATACATTATTTAGTTTGAATGATATTTTAATACACTGTTTAAATGTTTAAATGGAATATTTACTCCATTAAAAGATTTTATACGAATTCTATTTCCTAAAAATTTCATTTTAACCTGTTTTTCTTTTAAAATATCAAATAAATCACATGAAATTAGAGACACCGCTCCGCCGCTGTCCAAAAGACCATCTACATTAACCCCTTCGATTTTAAATTTAATAATAGGAAGGTTATTACTATCTGCGCCCTTTACGCTAGCAATCACTCGCGTATCCGGGGATCTGTTACGGGGCTTTTCGACCTCTCTCTCGCTATCTACAGACCCAGTTTTCCATTTCCCGGGTGAAAACCTTTCTTTTGATATTTTCCATTTTTCCGATAATTATTTCCTCCGTTCTTGCTCCCCTCATTTCTTCTGTTTTGTTGGCTTTCGTAATTTTGGGTGTTAGGGAAATTTGTATTTTGAACTTGAAAGTTCCCCCCAAAATTCGGGTAATTAGCGCCCGTACTTTGAACAAAATTATTCTGAGGTGAGAAACCATTATAAGGATAAGGATTTGTAGTAAATTGAGGCCCTGGAGCCGGTGGCAGCGAATGAAATGTGGAATTAGGATTATAATTTGGCATGAAGCCATACCCTTGAAAATTATCCGTAAAATTTGAAGAGTGAGCCCCCGGAAAATCTGCCTGTTTGAACTTAGGAAAATTCGTTCGAAAATTCTGTTTATACTCAGATTACTTAGAAAATTTATATCGACAATTTTGTGTCGTGTGGTTCCTGCGTTTGCAGTTCTCACAGTACTTGTCTTTAACAAAAGTACTTTTTTCGACTTTATTTTGTTGTGCTAACTTTAAATTTTCCAATTCTTTCTGCAACTTAGCCATACTCTCGGCTTGCAATTGATTTTGCTTAATTAGGCTTTGACACAACTCCGCGCGGTCTCATCCTTACTTACGTTGTTTACCTCTGCAAAATTTGTAGAGTTAATTGCGGCTTCCATAATTAACGCTGCTTCCGTTGCCTCAGAGAAAGATTTTACCGCACGCTTTCGAATTTCAAAAGAAATATCGGTTTTGACTGCGTCCATAAACTTATGCAATTTCATAAGTTCGAAAAGTTTTTTTGCGTCATTCTTATTTGACAATCCAGAAATTAAAAAAAACTTCGCTGCTTCTATATTAAAACGAAGAATAAAATCGCTTATTGACTCCGTTGGACCCTGTTTTAATTTTGAAAAATTCTCGTGGGCTTCACCAAAGGAAAGTTTTGAGCCGAAAGCATTCAGAAGTTTTTCTTTAAATTTTTCATAATTAGTTTCGGTATGTAGCTCCGCATCTGATATTAGTTTCTAGCGAGCTAAGCCGGTTAGTTTAGATTTTAGGATAATTAATTTGGCTTCCACTGGAATTGCTGCTTGTACAGCCGCTTCATCAAATTGAGTAACGTAGAAATTTATATCATTTTCCCGTTTTGCATCAAAAGCGGGGATACAATTTAGTAAATTGTCCATTTTAGGGGTATTATTATCCGTATTTAGAACTTGAGAATTTTAAAGTCGTGTTCTTGCTTTATAGAAAAAACTGTTAAACTCCGTAGAAGAACGCTTATTTCTCTTAAATTTGTTACCCATAAAATTTGTACACAAAATTTATATTGATCAAATTTCAAGGTTTTACGTAGATAAATAGCTTCTAAAAATTTCAAGAAATGCAAATACACAAAATACTTATGATACAGAAAAAATCTTTCATAGTAGTAATTTCACTTTTGCACCTAGCAATCTGTACTACAGAAACATTATTTAGAATAATATATAAATACAGAAATATTACCTAAATTATTTGTTTTGTGTGCCAAGCACTACCTGCCAAGCACTACCATTACACTACATGTTTTATTATTTGTCATTTCCTTTACTATTTGTAAAAACACTTGTAAACAGAAATTATTATTATTATTATTGTTATTTTCAACATAGCATAATTACCCCCAATTTGTAGTACTGCGATTACAAACTTATCTATTTATTTAACATATTTTATTTATGAAATATATATATATATATATATATAAGTATCATTTGTACTCCTCAGTAATTTTCAATAAATATTGTCATGACTGTGGAACTATGTGCCAGCTATACTTGACATAGAAAATGAGAGAAATTGTCCTTTAAAAAAAATATTTAATTTATTTATTTATGTTAAAAAAAACTAAAATCAAGAATTTTAGACATCGAGTAGATAAAATAATAGTTAAATTTTGAAACATATAAAAAAATTACTTTAAATACAGTATTAAAATTATAATCTAAGAATATTCATAATAACAATAATAATCATAATACTAGTAATAATAATAATAGAAAAAAACCCCGTATTGTAACCATAAAATTAATGAAAATAATAACCTAGGCTTTAAAGTTGGCAAAGGTCACGTCACCATACAATTCCCGGGACTAATGCTGGTGAGTTCTGGGCCTCCTAATTGGAGATGGTTACTAATGCCCAATTGCATAAACTCTCTACATTAGTTAAAGGAAGCACGGGTTAATGCTTCTTCCGGAAACGCTGGGTGTTGAATTATCAGGTTAAAGGTGTGATCGTGGCTTCTGGACGTCGGTGAAAATTTATAATGATCCCATAAAATTTACTCATATTATTGAATTAAATTAACTACTCTAATAAAAAAGAAGATCAGATTATTACGTTGTGATTATTTACGCTGCCCTACGTCTTATGCAGCCGGACTAGATAAAGTATATAAATCCCTAACATACTCATAAATTATAAAT
The DNA here is from genome assembly GCA_963931845.1 of Maratus michaelseni. Taxonomy (NCBI): domain Eukaryota; kingdom Metazoa; phylum Arthropoda; class Arachnida; order Araneae; family Salticidae; genus Maratus; species Maratus michaelseni. The sequence continues at coordinate 71,445,057 of OZ007587.1, read as the reverse complement.
ATATTTAATGGTCTTAATTTTTTCATGAATATATAAGCTTCATTTTGGTACCAGCAGCATGTAAAAATTCCAATGGGTTCGTATTTTACGAGTTTTGATAAACCAACCTGATAAACCTGATAAACCAACTAAAATTAATAAACAATTAAATTAAAGAAAAAGAAGAAAAACACTACTCGATGACATATGAGTGTTAACCCATATAAATTAAATACAAAGAGTTAAAAGTAAACGAAAAACATTTATTTACATATCTATTTACAAAGACATAAAAAAATAGAGAACAAACATCCCTAACAGGATGTTAAATTTTAAGTATAAAAAATAAGATGAAACAATTGAATAATCATTAAAAGAGTTAGTGAGTCTTTTTCCGACTCGCACTACCGCACTTACGTGCATTAATTATATTTCAGAGAAGAAACAATTTCTCTACATTTACTAAAGTACTTCTACCAGTATTTATTCATTATTATACACATCCAATATGAGGGAATAGTGAACCACAGATACCTGTACTAATTTAGTCAGAAATTGGGAGGTGGCTCATATCTGACCACGGTAAATTTTTATCCTTGTTATCGACACCAAAGTCGCAACGAAGTTAAAATGTCTTCCAGACACTCCTTTCCAGTCTTAATAGAAATAAAGAATCATTTTATGTAATAGGTCACGTAATTTCTTACGAGGCTTTACTATTATATCGTAACGACTTTTTTTTTTCGAAAATAGATAAATTCTGTTTCTAATGAAATTCAAATATTTCTACATGGATTACGTATCTGCATTTTTTTATAGAGAAAAAAGATTAATTATCATAAAAAACTAAGATATAGATTAGGATCTATAAACTTTGAAATTTTTATTTTCAGTTATTTAAATTTTATTTGTGTTCCCTTTTATATTATTTTATTATTTATGCATCCTTGACTTTTCTATTGAAAAGTAAGTTTTTAGTCCTTTATTTTGATGAGAGTCAAATTAATATATAGGTCTTTAATTATTCAATGATATAAATATTATCAGTTACGTAAATCATACTCAAGAATATTGGGAATATTCTTTTAATCTGGAGTAATCGAACGTGAGGTTACAGTCAGAAGGAAATTGACTCCAGGAGGGATTGATCTCAAGTGGAATTTGAACAAGTATACACATCGAATATACAATACAATATACAACTTGCAATCTAAATTACGCTATTTGATATATTATAAATGCATAAATTGCTAAAGGACTTATGACGAATACATTAAACGCAAAGCAATAAAATTTTTGTGTACTGTTAAACTGCCAAATCTAATAGTACATATGACCTTATGCAATAATATATCAACATCACCTATGCACAATATAATATGATGTTGTGTCTACCATTGCGTATATAAAGCAATAGAAACTCCTGACATCGCCCAGAACTGTTTTCGGCATGAAGAGGACAAGTAGTAATGATTTAAAAGATTTTTTAATGTCGTGTATCATAGTGGGCGCTCATGAAGTTCGGTATTGCCATTTCAGAGTTTGACGCCAAATAAGGTTTTACACAGATGACCATTGCAAGGGCATATCGTGACTATAAGAGGTCTGTTAAATTTTCCAACTTACTACACCGTTTTAGACATAAAAATGCTGTTATGCGTTCATGACAATCACCGATTGTCAAGAATTGTTTTACACGATTGGCATACACTATAGCATGTACCATCATAATACATTGATCGTGCCTCAACAAGTATCAACATCATGATACATCAACAGCTTCAAGATATGAATTTAACAATCAATGCCCAACTCGAGTATCTTTTGTTACAGCACGACAGAGGACCATGCGTCTCTCTTGGGCATCGTAACATCGCCATTGAATACTTGATGAGCACAAACAAGTCATCTGGTCCAACAAGCTGCATTTCCAATTTGTACCTGGCAGATGTATAAGTTCATTTTCGCCTGAAACTTTATAAAACCTTGGATCTCGCTTAACAGTAAGGAATCGTACTGGCTAGTTCGGAGGCCGTAATGATCTGGAATTTGTTTAACTGAAAGTAACTGGGACCTCTGTAACGCCTACGAGCTTCTCTCACCGGTTAACACTATGTGTACTACCGTGAAAACCTAAGTATTAGTCCTGAACTAGATTTTTAGGTAGCTTCCATTGCAAAAAGACAAGAAGCTACCTAGGTCAGCCATTTGGAAAGAAACAATTCCTGAAAATTTCAGTATATTTTTGCGGATCATGATCCTTAGCCCTCAGGCCTTAAACCCACCGTCCGTCCTAATGTTGATATATATCAATTAATTTAAACATGACTGAGCATGTGTACAAGACATGCAAAGCTCTCGACTGAGTTCGTTGTCCCTCTTGTTTTAAAATGGCGGCCACTTAAAGATTTCAAATTCAAAAAGGAGTACAAAATATTTAGAAATCCAAGAAGTTTTTACCCTTAAAAGTTCAGCCTAGATACAAGGATTCCAGAAAATTTTTGGTTTTTCCACCTATATTTTTTTAGACCGGCGACCAGGCCGCTACTTGCCAGGTTTCCCTAGCTTAAACGGGTTTAGTGCCTGGAACCGGGGCGCGTAGCGCCACTGAAGGGATGCCGCGTGGGACGGCTATGAGGCAGGACGGCTATGTGGAGATCTTTATTTTGTTCCCAATTTTGTTTTGCTGCTAATTGATACCATTCTTTTTGTATGGACCTGTACTTGGCATCACACCCATACGTCATGCCATCGCTATGCGAGTTGGTCTTGTAATTTAGAACCTTGATCAGGTGATGAGACCTTCACATGACTAGGCACCTTCAGCGGTATCCTCCAGAGTCCTCTAAGTTCCCTGTGAATTCACAGGGAACTTAGAGGACTTTGCACCCACGACGGATTTTACATGCACCGGGCTCCATCAGCGTACATGATTTTTCCACCTATTTTAAAAATGGCGGAGATCTAGCATTTTGAATTTCTAGAGTTTCTGATTTTTCTATAATGCGGTTTCATTTATGAGTTTGGGAAAATTTATTTTAATTGTTGTAACCATTGCTGCTTAAATCTACATAAGTATATCTGCCAGCTTAAAATTATCGCCAAACTGGTGATACTTTGCGAAATATCGGCAAATTTTGAGACCAAAATAAGTTGTCATAAATGAAACCATCTTGGCGATAGCTGACTAATTTGGCGATTTTCTCATTGAAATTCTGTATAGTTGAAAACTGGGAATGAATCTCCTATAATCGGGTTCCCCGCATTTTTCTTCGTGTGTTTGAGTAAAATTAGCTGAATTCTTAAAACCAAGGAATACAGCAGGTACTTTTCCCTCCCGATACGGGTCGGAAAGACTTTTTTAGCTTCGGTTTATTTTAACAAAACAACAATTAAACGCAAAAAAGTCGAGTTCAGATTTTCTATACATTTCTATACATCTCTTTAAACCAAGGAAAACGGAACAATTTTTTCTTCCTGATTACAGGTCGGAATTTTTTTCTCCGCTTCACTTTATTTTAACACAGCAACAGATTAATAAATTACAGATGAAAAAGGCGAGTTCAGATTTTCTATACATTTCTGCACATTTCTTTCTATAAAATACATTCCAATGGGACTTGTGAATTCTTTCGTTTAAGCTCACTGTTACTTTTAAAGGCAGTATTAAAAAATATTAAACAATTAATTCAGTAAATGCAAAACACTTACTAATAGTCCATTTTATGAGTTTTGGATAGTTTTACTTTTCTACGCTTTCTTTAAACTTTACCCATGTTTCTAAAATTAATTTTGAGATTAAAAAAAAGAAATCAGAAATGTTTCAACAGTTATAATTTTGTTCTTAACTATATAAAAATTTTAATTTTAATGAATCCAAAAATGATTAGTACTTGATAAAGTCAAAGTTCTAAAAAGTTGTTTTCATTTAAACTAAATGTCTCAACACGTAGAGTTGAAACAGGGCTTGTGGGGGGATAGCACTCTTCAGGGTAACATTTATACAGAATGGGACACGTCATATTAGATTTGCTGAAAATTTATTTTAAAGTACGTTACTCGTTTTTAAAAATGAACTAAATTTTACTATACTATGTGCTGTGAGTATAATATAAATTCATACAGAAAGTTGCCGAAAAGGAATGGATACAATTCCCACTGATGATAATTGATTGAAAAACATTTTAAATTGATTTATGCGATAATCAGTTTAATTATTATTTTTATTTTTCTATGGGCTATGTATAAATATTTATAGATCATATAAAGGCTGCTTAAAGGTATCGGCATAAATTACCGCCTATTCATAGTAATTGCTGTAAATGGGTTTTTAACTTTGTTAAGAGTTCTTTAAAGAATACACTTAAGTATTTCGTTATATTGTATGAAGAAGAAATTTCCTTACAATATTTTGAAGTATTTGAAAGTGTTTCCTAATATATGCGTAATGCATGATTTTTCGTTCTTGTGTTTTTTAATGATTTTTTAAAAGTAAATATAAATATTTATTTCCAATCTATATAGTGCTTCCCATGTATAATTCTCCTTTTATAAGTGTTAAAATATATACAAGCTTAGAGAAAGCCATACACTCGAGCGAATATCTAACAAAAATAGTAACTGTGAAAATCCAAAAGTATTCTTAACGTTATTCTCTATTAAAAATATGCATAGTTATAAAATACATTTTTCCATTTATTTTAATCTATTTTAGTTAAAATCTTCTGTCATTTCCTATTTTATTGATGCCTAAGTCAAGAAAAAGTGAAAACCCCCTTCAAACACTTCCTGCCACTTGTAATTGAATTAAAAGATCATTTTCCGTGGTAGGTCACGTAGTCTTTTGTGAGGCTTAACTTTTGCACCATACAATCAATCATGCTTTTTTTTGACAAAATATAATGTCCACTTTAATAAAAAAAAAATCAGGAAACGTTTCACTATTAAAAATATGCATAATATAAATCGTTACTGTTTCGTGAGCTCTTTTAACTTATCCTAGATAAATAAGTATGTCATCACCCATACTATTGACACGAAATTCACAGAAGTGAAAATCACTTTTAGATACTTCTTTCCACTTTAATAGAATTAGAGAATCATTTTCAGCAATAGATCACGTAGTCTGTTAGGAGGCTTAACTTCTAGATCAAGATGATATTTTGTCCCGAAAAATGAAAAATATATAGTATTTAAAACGTTAGCTGATGTTTCATGATAAAGGATCAGTAATGTTTTGTGAGTTAAATAAATCGACAAAAGGCAGACTTTTAGAATAAATTGTTAGTTTTAGAAATTGTTTAAGAAGTTTGCATTTTTATTTGCCTGTAAATAGTATAATTAATTATATTTTACAACTAACTTGCTTTTTGTATTATGCCGATGATTCAATTTATAACAATAAGATTAGTAACTTTCTGATTATAATAAAAAATTAATTCTTTACTATTAAATTATTTTTAGTATATTTAGCGGAATTTGTTTAATAATTGAATTGAAAAAAAAAATATATATGTAAATAAAAATACATTTTCATCATACTTTTAATCACCGCATTATACCAAAAAACATTGAAATAACCATTCGATTAGAAACTATGTCTTCTTTCAATTTATGCTCAAAAATAGGCTTCGCATTGTCTTCATAGTGAAATTGTAACTAACTTTTGAAGTTGTGAACACTTAATTTGGACATCAGAGGCTTTTTTGGTACATTTTACCTTTCATCTTACCTTTAACTTCCAAATGGGAAGACATTCGGTCAAGTAGTTAAGGAATTATGAAAGTTTAAAATTTAGAGTACCTATTGTTGAATTCATTTGTAATCGTTGGGAAACAATTTGCAATTAAGGTCATTTTTTTAAGCATAACTCATTAACTACCTTGGAGGAATGAGCTGCAACTTAGATTCGTATATTTGAATCTCCGAAAAATCTGTTCCTGTTAAAAAATATCACACATCACGATTCATGTTTTCAAAAATTAATTAAAAAAATGTATATTTTGGAAATAAATTCTCAAAGCAATTATGAGTTGTATTCTTTTTCTAAAGAAATAGATTTCTAAAAGCTTCAAGTCTGCGAATCCAAAACTACAGCTGATTATCTTAAGTAGCTTTTAAGTTATGCTTTAAAAACTACCCGAATTGAAATCTGTTTTGCAACCATTACAAATGAATTTAACATCAGGAGTTCCAAACTTTAAACCTTCATAATTCCCAAACTACTGGACCGAATGACTTAGATTTGTAGTAGAAACAAAGTAGTTTAAAGTTTATCTATTGGGTAATCACTTAATCTCTTCATGCTTTTCTGCCATTCGGATGAAAATTGCGGGTACCAGCAGGAAAACTACTCCTATCACACGTCCCAGTTGTCTGACACTTGTTCTTCGAACAAGTTTTCACAGCATGAACACTTATTCCGCTGAATTCTTTCTGTAGAAATGGCTACTGTGAAGCCCAGATATAAATCTCAATAATACTTTTGGTATACTTTGGAGAATGTACTCTACCATCACCAGCGTCATTCAGTGATTTACGAAAAAATCTAGTGGACGTCTGTATGCTATACCTTCACCACAATTTTATGGACATGGTGAATCCATGCCCCGTTGTATATCAATCGTTATCAAAGCCAGAAGAGCGACAACTAATCTAACTCTTCAGGTATCTCAATATAAGTGACATTTAAATGCATTTAATTTTTTTAATACGTATGCATGTGAAAACTACTGTGAAAAAATACTTCAGTCCCTGGAAATCAATTTATAGAAGAACACAAATCAAAGTTAGAAGTGAGGCGATTTTAAACTTAGGTAGCTATTTCTGCATGTATATTAGTCCATATGTTAGACTGTAGAACTTCAGTGGATTAATAAATTTCAATATATGATTTGTCATTCAAATCTTACGAAACCTTCGGGTGTCATAGGGCATAAATTGAACTTTTCCAGTGCATTAGTTGACGTTTGGTTTCAGAAATGTAGGGGAAAAATTCACGAGTCGTCACCTGCTATATCTTTGTCTAAGAATTTCTTGTCTGCTTGAATGCAGCCCAAATGTTTATTCGAGAATCCTTTTGATCCAGCGTCAGAATCTGCCACCGGTTTAGAACATACTATTTACATGTTGAATTTTTTTTTAAATCTAACGGACACATTTTTTGTCTATTACTTTATTTCAGAAGCAGCTCGATAAGTCAAGCGACGCACTGCGGGATATTTCTCGAATCTGACTAGCCATAAGTCGAGTTCAAAATTTACAACATATGCACAAAAATTGGATACATTATAAAGATGAATCATTAAGGACCCATGTCATACAATTTTTTACTCACATTCAGAAACAATGATCTTTTTCTATTAGTCGAAACAAGAGCATTGTTTGTGCTCAATATGTGAGATTTAAATCATTTTACTAAGTGATGAAGCTAGGTGAGTCTTTCGAAAGTACATATCTTTATTTTGATTGTTATAAATTATGAAGAGGAGGACAACTGAGCATAGTGTTTTAATATCCCGATTGAAGCATAATCAGTTTTAGTAATTGTGAAATTAATTTAAAATAAGGCATTTTTTCCATTATTTTTCTTTTCATATTTCCAAAACTGAAAGCTTTTAATTATATTTCTAAATGTTTTCATGCAACATTTTTCTTTGTAATAATAAATCTAGATATTTATATTTACGTTTGTGTTAAAAATAGCTCCGGATATGTCTGCTTTGAAAAATTGAAACTATACGAATATTGCTGTTTCAAATTGTCATTTAACATTCCAAACTACTAAGACTTGCGTTTCAATTTATATTTATTTTATATTTATAACATGAGTTGAAATTTATTATGGATAATAACGAAGCAGTCACATGTGTGTATTTTAACGATATTTAAATTGAAATACTAAAAGCAGTAATTTTACAGTAACTAGGGGGCTCTGCCCCCTGCTCGCTACGCTCACCAACCCCCGTTCTGATTCCACAGCCTCTTAAAACCTGGTAATGTATCCTATTTTAAAAAGATGATGATGATGATATCACGAACGGCGACTTTCTTCTGTAATCAGGTTATAATGCTTTTTCATTTAACTGGTTATAATGCTTTTTCATTTAACTGGTTATAATGCTTTTTCATTTAACTGGTTATAATGCTTTTTCATTTAATTCATCTTTTTTATTTTTAATATTCATGTGTAAACACAATTTTTATGACGTAATTTTCTTTATTTCCTGCTTTCAACACGTGATCATTTAATTATTATTTTAAACTTTCATTATTGTTTTTAATAGTCTCGCATAAATACATTTTTTATTTGAAATAAAACATTTTTTGCGCTTATTTAGAAATTGGCAATAATATAAAAAAATAACTTTTTCAATAAAAGATTTTTTACTCGATTTTTAAGGATTTTTTGAGTTTTTATTGTCCGACCGTGATAATTTTTTTTAATTTCTGAATTTCTTGTAGCTTGTTATATTTCGCGTCTGGTGGTATGATTTTCGAATCCGTAGGATGGCTAGAAAAAAAGTAATAGCTCCTCAAAAAAGTCCCTAGTAAAAGAGCGATGAGAATAACCCGGAATATCTACGCAGAATTTGATTGGTCCATTTCGTTTTTGGCTCAGTTCCAGATTACTTTTTTTTTAATATAGAAGGATTAATTGTTGTAAAAATTGTTTTAAATAACGCATTTGTTCTACTTTGCATTCTCTTTAGCATTAAAAAAATTGAAGTTATTGTTTATAATTTATGGAAATTTATTGTTCTAAAATTCAGATGAGTTAAATTTATTTATGAGTTTTACAACTAGCTGCAAAGTTACAGAATTTGTGAAATGAAGACTACGCAATTTTAATCGAACCAATTTACGCTTATTTATTCGGCATTCATTTTCATTTATATTTTGAGTTCGTTTTGTTTTAGAGCCATCACATGCCAAAATAATGAATGATTCGGAGATAGATATTTAACATCGTAGAGCAGCAAAATTTACCAAACATACATAAAAATTACTTTCTTGAAAATTACTTTTCTTATAATAATGCTTTTAATGAGGATGGAATGAAAAGTTTTAAACGCTATTTCTCCTTTTTAACACTTTCCAACATAGTTGAAAAGTGTTTATGACTTCGGGTTGTCTGTCCGTGTCTGCCCGTCCGTCCGTCCGTGCTCTAACTCTCGTAAATATGCACGGATTGCTCTGAAATTTCTGTATGTTATTGACGTTTACTACAGCATAATCCCTATTGAAAATGAAGTGTGTAGAATTTAAAATCTGTTTACAGGGACAATCAAAGGTATTTCGTTACATTACAGTCAATAGGAAAAATCGTTTCAAGTGCATTTCGATTATGTTACGCCATTTGAAACATGATGAAATTGATATGCAATTATAAAGCTCACTAAAACATAAAATATCGGCTGCGAAGCATTTGATATTCATTTACAGGGTCAAACAAAAGGATTCCGTTACAAATTGTTCTACAGGGAAAAATCGTTTGCAGTGTAACTTAATGGTGTTTGACTAATTCAAACATAATGAAATTGATATACATTACTCAGGAGTATTATAAATTGCTTACTGAAAAGTAGGGCGTTTATAATTCATTTACAGGGACACACAAAAGAAATTGGTTACTGTCTTCGTCCGATAATTACAGTCTACGTGTGATAACTGCATTTTCAACTTCGGTTTACGTTTTTAAGTTTAACTAAATTTTTGCATAGTGTGTACAACTTCTGTTGATCATATAGACTAAACAAAGAAATTCATAAGTATCACTGATTTTGGGAGTGAATTGCTTAAGAGTTATTTTTAAATCTGTTATGCATTTTTCTTCTGAATTATATTTAGTAGACTAAAAGAGGTACATGGAATACAAATAAATTCATATATAGAGCTACGCAAAGCATAAGATGCATTGCCGTTTATGGCTGGTAATAGCTGGAAATGAGTTTTAAGTTGCTTTATACGTTTTTTATTTCAATTAAATTTTAGCTTAATATCTGGTATGTACAAAAGTCTTTAGATAATATACAGGACTGTACAAAAGATACCGAGTGCATTTCCATCGATTGGCGAAAATTGGTAAATGGGAACTTTCTAATTGAACTAAATTTTATCATGCTATGTATTATATAACTAAATCTATAGCTCATATACAGGGCTGCACAAAATATTTCGATTACTTTTTTGATTATGGAAGGTAATTGCTACAACTGGAACTTTATATGTGTTATATGTTTTCTAAATTATTAACTTACATATCTTCTTTCCCTTTATATAATGGTGAAGTTTCATTACAGTTTTCTGGATGTATTGGAAAGTGTTTCATAAGCTATGCTTGATGCATGATTTTTCGTTCTTGTTAAAATCTGATCTAAGGAGCATAGGGTTTTGAATCCCAAAAAGCAAACATATTCATAAAGAAGAAGAAGAATTTTAATGAGGGAACTGTTAAGTTTCCCAGAAATGTAAATAGACTGTAAAGGCTTTCATTGAATTAGGGGAAAGATCCAATATAAGAAAAGTTAAAAGCCTAAGAAGTTCAATAACTGTTGATGTATTCAAGCGTGTGGATCAGCTACAGTCAGAAACTCTGAAATGAGAGGTGTTACACGGGAGCTAAAAAAATAACTTGTTCACCAATGTGACTAAAAATAATAAAAAAGAGCATTTTCAATAATTGAAATAGTAAAAATCACAAATCAAAAATCACCTTTGCAAAGATTAATATTAATTATCAAGGCTAATCACTCCAGAAACTAATATGAAAATATAAGAACTTAAAAGAAGATTATCCTTCCTTAGGAAGTGTTCAATGAACAAAAAGTGGACTTCTACCTAGACAAAGAGTTATATAAAAACTTGCGCGCGAAATAATATCCAAACTTTTCTTCATCTTATAGTAACATGGATGTCAACTCTTTGTAGTTCCGGCAATTCAAAAGTCATATGTTGAATGTTCCTTCAGTGAAGTGCAAATGGTTAATTTATTTGACTGAATTTTAAGAAAATCCAAGTTAAGAAGAAAAGCGTGCTTTAATTCTTAGATCCAAATGGGTCTTTAATGAATCTCAACATGAATTAGCTTTATTTTTATATTATTTATTTTCATTTAATGAATATAAGCATAAAACTGTAAAGATATTAATTTTTTATTTGAAAACAGTATTATTGGAAGGGGTATTTATTGATTAACAGATTCATTTAAATTAGTTAATCAGAAAAAACTAATTTTGTCCGCCCAGATTCACCAAATGTCCCACTGTGCGACTGTGTTTCTTAATCAATTCACCCGACTTTTTTAAAGTACAAGGCTCCAGGATGCAGTTCCTTTGAATGATCCCCTTTAAACTTTTTAAACTACTCAAAATCTTCAGTATGTTAATACACAACAATTACAGTACAAATCCTCCAACACATCTTAAAGGGTCGTAGGATTTTTAAATTGTCGAAAAGTGAAACAAAATGACAATTTTTGTCATTTTATATCCTAAAATGCATACATGACAAAGACACAATTTTTAAAGGTGGTAATAGATACATGTTTCTTCTTTCATTTAATTTTTTTCAGGTCATAATGGGAATAAATCGGTCAAGTGTGAGCATAACTCGCACACAAAGGGTTACGTACATTAAAGTTATTAATTAATATTTATTAATTAATAAACTCCTGCTACCCCTAATTGTTTCCTAATTTTAGTTTCAGGGGATTTAGGAGGGGGGGGGACATATTTTTCCAATATACTTTCGACGATACCTCTGAAAATATAATGCCTAAAATTAAAACAAATAAATTTTTGAGTTCGATGTTACAAGATCTTTCGAACAAATTTCGATACCCCTACACGATATATAAAAAGAAATTTTTTTCAAGCAATTTAATTAATATCTCGATTTGTAACCAACAATTTTTTTAAAAAATCATTATCAAATATCCTTGGATGATTCTGCTTCGATAGATGCCACGAGCGCCCGTTAACTTCCCTGCTGACCGCCCGAAAAGTACAGTTTGTGTGCAACGAAAAAAGGCGTTCTCAAAAACTACGTTACCTAAGAAAATCGCTATAGTTTTCCTCAAAGTTTTAATTAACGTCCTACTGTCCCTATTTATTTCATAATTTTAGTTTCAGTAGATTCGGAAATAGAGGGTGGGGGGGGGGGAGCATATTTTTGCAGTGCATTTTCAACAATATCTCTGAAAATATAATACCTAAAATTAAAACAAATATATTTTTGAGTTCGGCACTACGAGATCTTTCACACGATACCCCACACGATATAAAAAAAGAATACATTTTTTTTCAAGTAAATTAATTAGCCCCCTAAGTTTTTCCTAAACATATTTGTGAATGGCTTATAATCTCAAAATATGTGGGTAAAAAGTTTGAGCTTCCCACGTCCCATAGTTTACGAAAAAACGGGCTCTGACAGACGGACAGACAGACACAGGAGTGATTTTATAATGGTTCCGTTTTTACTTTTTAAGTACGGAACCCTAAAAAATAGATGTTACAGGTGTTTTTTAACTAATCGAGCAAAAAGTTGAAATCAGAGGTTGCGCGTATGGTTACAAAACAATTCTCCATATAACATTAAGGTTTTCAGATCTAATTTTACATAACCATAAAATAATATCACTAATTATAATTAAAATGTAGACAAATGCTTAAGTGATTAAAAGAAATAAAAAAGGCTTATAAAAGCCTTAAAAAAAGGTTTTTATAAGCGTTTTGTTATTTCTTTTAATCACTTAAGCATATGTCTACATTTTAATTTTATCTAATTTTACTTGAAAGAGTTGTGCTTACTCTGAACCTAAAAAAAAGTGTTTATTTATAGCATTTTTATGTTTTAAAAATAAAACTGTATCTTACTTTTATAAAAGTTTCAAAATTTTAGCAATATAACATCAAAAAATTTTTTTCAACAGAAAAAGAGGAAAATTTAGGTTAACTTTATAGAGCCTACCATACACTATATATCGTGAACATTTCATGTAAAAATATCGAAAAGTTTTTTAACTACTTTGCACGTAATGCATCAAAATCACCATTTTGAGAAAAATTACTTTAAAGTTCTCTCGCAAATATTCCATATTTCACAACTATTAAGAGTGTCATTCATTTTGTTTTAAAGTGTTCAGAAATGATTACTTTATATATATTTTTTCAAAGATTGAATTTTTTGAAGGGTTAAAAGTCCTATGACCCCCTAAGTTTGTGTAGTGGATTTGCGTTCCATAATTAACTTCCTATTAATTAATTATTCTATACGAACATTTAGCACTTTTCCGACGGCATAGAGATGTAAGGTTCACTTCGAACATAATCTGGTGGCCGAACTGAACGTATGTAACCACAATCTTGATAATTAAACAGTAGATAGGCGAGTTATCACGTGATATATTTGTGCATCGCTTGACATTGACACCATAACTGTTTGTCAAAGGTTAAGCTGTATAGCTGTCAATCCCTCCGGTTTATGGAATTATAACCGTTTCACGTTTTCTCTGCATTTTTAATCGTTGCCAAAAGGGATTCCTCCGTATCTGTATCTCTTTTCCATCTACCAACCGCTCAACGAGAGGCTGCTCCATACCACTTATCTTACGTGTAGGTATATGACACCCGCATGGAAGCCAACGAAGTCCTAGTAATTTAAATAGACCCATTTCATGTATAAATATCGCTTCTTGGTGCTTCAATTTGGTGTTCGGGTGGGAAATGATGCTTCACAGTAGGGCGAACGCTTGACCAAGAAGCGATTCTAGCTCTTTTCTAGCTATAAGTCGTATAACATCACAGTAAAAACAATGTGGAGGAAAAAAAGACGTTAAATTGCCAGATGAATTATTTTTCCATCAAATGCCATGATAATTGGCATCTAATGAGAGATATTTAAGTGATTACAGAAATATGTTATATACAGATTTGAGCGTAAACATACTTAAACCGACATGAGAAACAGAAATATCAGAACATAGTTAAACTAGTCGTTGGGGGCCACCGTAATACTTACCCATCATGGATATGCATAATATAAAATATGAAAATAAAACAAGCGTAAACTATTTATAAAATGCATTGCAATTCAAATAAAATCGTGGCTTGATGACGTCATAAACTTTAAAGGCTCGATTACTGAAATGCTTGAAAGAGGTTTTTCCTTATAACTCCAAAACTAATAATCCTATTAACTAGCGGTTTATTGCATCTGATTAAGCGTCAAATTTCCAATTAAAATATATCTTTAAAGTGAAATTTGGATGAAATACAGGGTCATGAAAAATCGAAGAGTCTGGAAAATAGGATTCCAAATATCTCGGCAACTAATTATCCGATCGACTTCATGCTTTATGCAAAATTTGTTTTTTTATTGTCTTTTATATTCATTTCTTAAAATAAACAATTTCGAAAATTTTTATATACCTTTTATCAGAACGAATATTTCGAGAGTCCGAAAAAAATAGTTCCGTTTAATCGAGGTTATTGAAATGAAATAGGCTTCTTCCCATTATTACATACTAAGTACATACCAAATTGCAAGTCTCTATCTCAATTTTGTCGGGAGATAGAGCGTTTACAGACACACAGACACACAGACATACAGACACACAGACACACAGACACACAGACACACAGACGGACGGCAATTTTTTTTTTCTAAAAATATGTTTTTTGGAATCTCCAGTGTCTGAACGTCAAAAATTTTTTTTCGATTTTCAAAACGATTACAAGACTTACCCTATACTACGTATGATGGGTAAGTAAAATGCTTGTTTAAGTTATACATGTTCTCTAATTGCTCTCTTACAATTTATTTCATGATACGCGAAGTTGCGCATTTAAAGGTTTGATATTGTCCTCATACTATGTATTTTATTTCAAATATAGATTATATTCAACTTATGCAAATGCTGCAACATTTTGAAATACAAAAATTTAAAAATATACGAGTATAGCAGTTTTTTATCCAGACAGGTTAAACAGTGTCGTAATTTTGTGAAATAATAGCACTCATATTTCTTCACTGTTAGAAATTGAAATCTCTGACATACGCTTGCATAAACCAACTACAGTTTTTATCATCATAATATTTTATCCCCAGAATTAAATTGCTTAGAAAATTTTGAGGAGTAAATATTTTACGGTGCTTTTGTATTTCATATTTGTTAATTTTTTTTCAATTTAGCGTTTTGTGGCAATTTGTGGAAATTTCTATTCAAAAACTTTATTTCTATTCTATTTTATATAGGGTCATTCCATGCTAACTCAGCAAATCAGCTGTGGCTGACATGTCATAGATTTTAATGAAAATCAGCATATAAGTAGATCATATTTATTTATGAGTAAATGTAAAGTAATAGATTTCAGGATTGTTTATTTAAGTATTAAAACTTCCATTAAAAGTTGATATAAGATCGTGGTTTTGTCTACATGCTTGAAATTTCAATTTTCATTATTAGCCGTAGGAGTGGAAAGACTTTATCAAAAACTATTTATAATTAGGAATGAATACTAAGTACCAGATTGGAGTGGTTTAGTAATTGTCCTTTCATTCCATAATGAGAAAATAAATAAATAATGAAAAATTTTGAGAGGAAAATGCAATATTTCCATTACTTATTTAAACATGAAGGAAAGGTCTTAAGATTTTAAAATTGTTTGACGTTATAGATAAAAGTATATATTTTAAATACAGAGACTTTTATTCTTGCCTTCAGTTTATTTTTCCTCAACAATATTTTTAATGAGAGTAGAATAAATTATTGATTTAAACGGCGCAGTGGTTATATAGTAATCAAATTTCCGTATAGATGGCAGCACTACATTTTTTTTGCAAGATGGCAGAAAAAGCGCTTAAATTTGAAGTGAAATAGCCCATAGATCGTATGAAATATTATCTTTTTGAAGTCATTTCTGCTATATTAGGAATCAAAAGGCAATCTTGAATTTTTTTCAGCATATCATGGGCTTTTTGAAATTTATGCTGATGCTATATTGTTAATGTCACGTTTTTCCTTCATTCGATTTTTTAAGCATACATAAGAGGAAAAATTGTGATTTTGTAATTTTTTTTAAAGTTTCTAAGCTATTTTGAAGATGAAGAAAATAAATGGCAACTTCCAGATTTGAGAAATTTGGTTTTCATGTCTAACATTACATCATACATCAATTTCACATATGTTTTTTAAATTCCTTTGATTTTTATAACGCTTTTAATTTTCTAAAAATTTTCAAATTTTCAATTTTTAAAACCAATTTAAGGCTAACCATGGTGTTACGAAATTATTATTACTAAATAAATATCATAATAACTGTCCACGGGTTACAACATTATGAAAAAAATTCATTTATGTTAAATAGACTTCAAGATATGGAACTTTAAACTTGCAACTTTGAACGATTCCATACAAGCCATTCTATGTCACAAGTTTTTTAAATGTCCAGAACTGCCAAAATATTTTATTTTTTGTCAAGATATTTTGAATAGCTCTATTTAAATATAAATTGAATCTGTGTACCAAATTTCATTAAAATCGGTTACTATGTGGCCACGACATTTTTTTTAATTTTTGCTCATTTTGCATGGAATGACCCTATAATGAAATTACTTAATTTGACAATGTATTTTTAATGTATATGTTGTAAAATTAATGCTGAAAGACTTCCCGACATACGTTTACGAAAATTGGATGCAAGATCGAAGTTACCTAGATTCAGGAAATTGCTCCCGTATCTTTCGAAATTTTAAAAAGAAAAAGCAATCAGAAATATCGAAGACTACAATTAATTAAAATGTCTTTTCCGAAATTTACGAGCAGCAGAGAAATCCTCTTATTTCAGAAACATTTCTATAAAATTCGAAACCTATTAATTCTGATAGATCCTTTTCGAAATATTTGATGAAATTAATATAAAAGAGTACGGAATCATAGATAACTAAGCTAAATTAAAGATTCGCAACTGAACCGCAGCAGCTTAGTTTGTGAGTATGAAATTCGAAGAACGTATCATAACATAGCTGAAAGTAGCTCTTAAAAATATACCAAATTCAAAAGAAAATACTGTAGAAAAAAGTAGAAAAATAAAATACCAATCAAGGTTTTTGAGGATTATATGTGCCAATAAAATTTAAAAAGTTTTATTTAACGAAAGTACATGCAGGGTTTATCGTAAATCATCTTCTAACTTTTCTTTAATGTGTCATGTGACTATGTTGGTGTTCCTTCATTAAAACCGTTGTTAGTTAATGACATCTCTAAATTATTTTACACTATACACATATTATGTCCACTCTTATCGTTCTTCAAAAGTTAATTCCTAAACCGTTAACTTTAGAGGTATAATACCAATTGCAAAAATGAATTAGATGTTGTTCTTCACCACATCAAATTAGTTGTTTTTGTAAAAGTTACAAAATTTACATTTTTACAGTCTTAGGGTCAAAAGAGTTATAGTTAGAGAAACTTTCCCTATGCTATGTTGGATTCGCGGTTGGAAGAGTCTTTAGAAGGTGCTTATCGGAACTGTCGGTAGAGGAAAATTGTGACTTTAACTAATGATAAATTGCTTTTAAAATCATTAGATATTATAAACTAATTTGAAAGTTTTAAATATTTAAATTCGGTAGTTTTTACTTTGTCATCTAACGCAGAACACTAATGTAAAATGAAACATGAAATTGAGCAATAAAATAATTATTATGAACACGTTAAAAATACATGTAATGCAATGTGCTTGTATGATATTTTCCTGCAGCGAGAACTTACATCTTTCTGCATCAGTGAGATTATTCAATCTCTTGTATCGCGAATCAAAACTCGGTACCGTTGGTCGAAGAAAAATGTAACTTTTATTTTTTACTTGTTAGAGCATGGGAAAAGTTTTTATAAACATAACTTACAGATCGAGCTATTGTATAAATATTTAAATTTCGTAATTTTTACAAAAACAACTATTTTGACGTATATGGTTTTATATGACGTATAGGATGAAGAACAACTTTTGAAGCATTTTTGCAATTCGAACTATACTTCTGGAGCTAATGATTGAAGAATTAGTTATTGGGCAATGATAAAAATGGACACTCTGTGTAGCGTAAAAGATTTTAGAGATGTCATTAACTAACATTGAGTTTAATTAAGGAATACCAGTGTAAAGGAACACCAATAAAACAATTTTAGTGAAAAAGTATCAAAGAAACATTACTATAAAATTCGGAAACCTATTAGTTTCTAAAGTTTCAGATATGTAATTCTTGCAATGGTTGATGGAATTAATATAAAAGTGCATGAAATCGTAAACAACTGAGATAAATTAGAGATTCGTAACTGAAGCGCAGCAGGTTAGATAGTGAGTATAAAATTCAGATAACTTATAGTACCACATCTGAAAGTAGCTCTTAAGGATATACCAAGTTCAAAAGAAAGTTCTGTATAAAAAAGTAAAAAAATAAAATACCACTCAAGGCTTTGGCGGATTGTGTGTGCCATTGAAGTTCACAAAGTTTTATTTTAAATAGGCCGTACAGAGTTTATTGTGAATTAAACAAACGATGTAACTCTAAGTGTTTTAGAATCAATAACTTCTTCGAGTTAATTTTCAGCAAATGGTCAATGTTGAAGAAGGTGTGAAATAATACATCAGAGAGTTTTCTGCCAAGTGAGCAAACGACATTTTTTTTGTCCGAGTGAGAATTTATTACTCCTAATATCCAAATCTGTTTTATCAAGTTTAAGTCCCTGAGATCAATGGATATTTATTTTATATGCCAGAGATACAGGATTGCCCATAAGGTTTGCATTAAGACTTTGACCTTAACTAGGCCACAGATCGAATTTAAAAAATCGGGCCATGGTATTACCCCTGTCTTAGCAACAATCAGAGTTAGACAAGTGGTATACGTTACTTTTTTTCATACTAGGACCTTCAAACCACTAAAGACTAAAGTATGAAAAAACCCGCAGTGTATCAATTACCTAACTCACCTTGTTACATCTATGTTTGTAGTAAACTAAATTTTAATTGATCGAGACATTTCAGAGAAATCGTATTCATTTCATTATCACATTGAAGTTGATACAAAGGAAGCTTTGCTCGCCTTCGGCACGTTGCAATTCATCTACGAGCTTATCTTGAACTTCCGGAAATCATTCTAATACATAAAGGAATGTTTTCTGGGATTTTTTGCAGTGTCTGTTCATGCAAACTTTCGAATAGATACTAAACTTTGGACAATAAAAAAACCCGCTCTTTTATCTGGCTACAAAGTGTACTTTTTTTATATCCGTAATTGGAATGGTTTTTGACTGCGTACCATCAAATATGTAGCCAGAATTTTCTTTCGGAAGGAGCCTCGGTTTTATTCATTGAAGTTTGTCCGATTCGATGGCGAAAATTATCTGATAAAATCATAAAAAGGACAAGATTTAGTCTAGAAACGTTGTAATCATGTGAATTTGTCTTTCTGTCCATATCCTCCCCCGTCCATATATTCCTAAGCAAAAATTGTTATTATTTGTAATGAACTGTGTAATAAAAACTGTTGTTAGTAATTATACTTGTTACAACAGCATTTTTAATACCAGTTCATCAATACAAATAAAACCTAAAATAAGTTAAAATAAAATTAGAGGTCACGGATGTGTTATTCCATGGCAACCACTGTCACCAGTTATTTCACCCCTATATTTCAGTGTATGATTTCATTAATGATCAGTATTAGAGCTTGCCGTTTCCGATCTCCATTCTTGAGTTGAAATTATGAATGAGCAATGCATTAGGTTTGATCGTTGTGAGCATGCTCATAATGATGTGGCAAGAACTGATTTACCAATGGGACATTTTCAGATTAATGAACAGCAGACAAATCGAATATTTGTAAAAAAAAAGCAAACTTTCTGTTTTTCACTATCTTATTATTATGTGTACTCTCACGTTTCGCTGTATAACTACGCAATATAAACCATTTTTCTTTCTTAACTAATCTATGTCCACACTGTGTTTTTGAAAAGTTCTGGTTGACTTTAAATAGCATTTTTAGCTTACCCTCTAAGCACTGTAGTATCCATACAAAAGCGTAGCGTAATGATAACATAATATTATGAAACTTGGTATGACATGGTGAAGATTTATTGATTTAGGTTTGGATTAATCATATTTAAAGTCTATTCTACATATGAAAAAATATATTTCCTGTTTAAATTTGATTGCTATAATTGAAACTGTAATTGAAACTATAGATATTTTGAATCTGGTTATGGTTACTTAGTTTTCCTTATGAATAAAACGAATATAATTGTAGTAACTAGAAGAAAACGTTACAAATATTTTTAACAGTCTGATTGTATTAACGATTTTCGTCTATTTACGAAGCTTTACTATGTTCTTTAACATTTACAAAAATACACTGTAAACTTTAAAAGCGAAATAAGTGTTATTTTAAATGTCAGAAAAAACTCTAATTATGATATGAGCAACTGTTGTATCTGAGTTGAAAAAATAATTAAATTAATGAGGTTTTTAAATTGTACTTCACTGTTATTATACAGCTGTTTTTAATAGACTTTTAACATCGTTTGATGCTTTAGTTTCCCAACAGCGTTTTCATTAACTTTACTGGTAAAAGTGTTTTCATTACGAATAATATTCTTTAAAAATGCTTAAATGTCATCTATCTATAAATGTCTCAATATCAACGTGTTTTTTTCCCTTATGAACCAATGTTTATCTGATTTAGATTTACTATTCTTTAGAGGCACCAAATGTAAAACTACTAGGTTCTCAGAGTTGTAAAGGCTAGAAAAAACCCGTTTAAACTTCGGAATAAACCGGAAATTTTGGGAATAAACTTGGTTTTTTGGGAATAAACCAGGTATTTTGGAAATAAACCTGGGAATAAACCGGGTCTATTGGAAATAAACCTGTGAATAAACCGTTTTTTTTGCAACTCTATAGGTTCTCTTGCTAAGGGAAGGGACCCCTCCAAATTTCATATTTTTTTTTAGATTTGTCAAAAACAGAAACTTAGTTGGCAAACTTGTTAAACGTTTTCCTTTAAAACAATTTATATATATGTACAGTAAAACCAGAAAAGAAATCCAGTTTCAGACAGATTTCCGTCTCATCAGGTATAATTGTATGGGTTTCTTCCGTCGGGACCGTGCTATTTTTCCATTTAAGACAAGTGCCCTTGATAAACAGGTACCATTTTCACAAGTTTTACTGCAATACACCTTTGGTATGTTAAAATTACTAAAACTTCTTCGGATTTACACATTTGTCGGTAAAGTGCAGGATGAATTTATGAGAATAAGAAAGTTTCAGAAATAAATAAATGTGGTATCATTACATTTTTCTTTCATATTCTAAAATATTCTAATAATTCTTTAAGAAAGATTTCTTTTTAGTAGTTCTGTTCTGAACGAATCTGTGTGCTGAAAATAAAATCGCACTTATAAAGGACAGAAACGAAAGTTAAATCTACCTCCATAACAATTCTTTTCTATATATCTAGCTTAAGTAAATAAATAATGATTTCGTCAGAGAGCCGTTTCTGTCCGGTGACCTAGCGAATCTTTCTGTATTCCCAGGGGAAATTGAATCTCACGTGTCCAATATAAGAGAAGAATAAATATTTTTATATTGTGATGAAACACTTGAGATACATACGGATCAGGTATAACAGAAAAATAAATTATAGTTGCTCATTGTGGAAATATTGTAATATCCTAACTTTGGAATAAAATATATTTATAATCATTTATACTGGTTTACGAAATATGAGTGATATAGTGTTTGCGTTATTTCGGGTAAAACTGATTCTAGGTGATGCTTTTTGCCTTTTTTTATACTCTTTTATGTAACTCAACTTGGATTTTGTATGTAAAAATAGAATTTTATAATCGATTTTCTACTCATTTGCTGATGTGCTAGAATTATAAAAATTATGTAGTTTCCGATGACAATAGAACATTTTAATATTTTTAGAACTTAAATATCAATTATTAGATTAACTTTAATTTGTATATACACCGAGAAAACAGTTTAGAAATCCTAACTAGATAGTTTTTTTTTTTTTTTAGTTTTTTTTAAACTTAACTTGGTTTTTGTATGTAAAGATGAAACGTTGTAATCGGTTTTTCACTCAATTCCTGATAGGCTAGAATTATAAAAAATATGTAGACAATGCAACATTTTAATATTTTTAGAACTTAATTATATATTTAAAAAGTAATTTTCAAGCATTTTTTCGTTAAACAGCTGCATGGGATCGCCAAATAATCTCTATGGTTACATTTGATTACGAGTTACAAAAACAGTGGAGTTAACTATGCACAAAATCTCGCTTTGATGACATCAAACATGACGTCAATTTCATTCATATAATCATACTGCCTTCTGCGATTAGGACTCTTTGCATCTTTAAGAGTAATTTTGGCCTAATCTTAGTATAACCACTGTGGAAAAATGAAAATCCAATGTAAATTACTTCATTTATACATAATCGTAGTGAAACGTGCCAGTTTCCTAAATAAAAATGTACGTTTTAAGTTAAATATCTGTTTAAATACCATCTATTCAAATTAAAAATATACGATGTGGAACCCGTAAAAATTCGACGGAATAGAAAATATAGTCAGAATCTGTTAAACGGAATTTATAATAAACCTATAAAAAAATCTACAATAAACAATAACCCTTATTGGCTAGTGTAACACTAAGAATAATTATCATTTTTAACTACAGTTACCTTAGGGCTATTTTGATTAATTTTAACTTTTTAAATTACTAAAAAATTAATCCTCGCTCATGGGCGAAAAAAAGAAATATTGTCAAGATAAATAATCAT
Organism: Maratus michaelseni; assembly: GCA_963931845.1. Classification (NCBI taxonomy): domain Eukaryota; kingdom Metazoa; phylum Arthropoda; class Arachnida; order Araneae; family Salticidae; genus Maratus; species Maratus michaelseni. The sequence continues at coordinate 71,422,224 of OZ007587.1, read as the reverse complement.
TATTAAGTAAACAACTGACACTCCAATCTTTATAATTACGAAACGAAAAATCATCAAAATCGTCCATAAAAAAAGCTAACAAAAAGCTATGATACAATCTATTTTTTTTTTTAATTTTATCAGTGAAAACTATACATAAACTTATTTTTATCTGCGCAAAATCGTGATACATTCTTCTTGTATTCGGATACCTTCTCATATTCAGAACCAATTTAACGATATTTTAACGCTTAATACAATAAACATATTTACAAAATTGGCATCACTTTTTCCAACGAGAACTTCGCATGCACGCTGATATTCTACTTCATGTACATCTTAACCTAAGGTCTTAATCTTATAGTCTAAGAGATAGCAACATCAGTCTCTCCTTTTTTATGGTGTAATACGCATGCGGACGGTCTGGCTGGCGGAAGACGTTGCGTTTACCTGTGAGAGTGGGGGCTATGCAGGTGAAAAAATTACAAATCTACATTATAATAGCATGAATTTTGTTTATAACATTTGTTTCTGCTAAGTATTCATGATATTCATTGCCATCATTGCCAGGCGGTTTCAACGTTGTTAAGACCGTGCCAAATCCTAATTTATAGGTAAGAAAATATAAATTATCTTCACGTTATTTTAGTGAAGTTGAAATTTTAGTATTTTATTTTTGGCCATTAAACAAGCCATAATTAATTTGCTAGGTAGAAATTCCGTTGCTAAATTAATGCCATTTAAATTCAAATCTCTCAGAGAAAGCGCTTATTAGAAGAGTTGGCACCTTTTGCAGTGCTAATAGACGTTTTCTCTTCCAGATTTAAATCGAAATGGTATTAATTTATCAACGAAATTTCTGTGTGGCAAATTATGTCTTGTCTGATACTCAAAGAATAACATATTAAAATATCATCTTTTCTCAAATGACATTCAAATGATTGTTTTTATCTATAAATCAGGGTCTGGCACGGTCTTAACAACGCTGAAACAGTCTGGCAATGATGGATTAATACCACGAATAATATCACTTAGCAGAAACAAATGTTATAAACAAATTCAAATTCAACCAAGCAGGGAGGCCTACCATATGGCTTCAGCTCTACAAGTTCTGCTCGACTGGTTCATTAAAAAAATGTTACAAATGAGGCCAACAGGCACATACATAATTACAGCAAAATAACATATTCTTCAGCAATCCAAAATTTTACGAATCTTCTTTCTTGGTCTGCAACTGTCACGTTTTGAAAAATAAGTTTTTTTTCCAAAAATCTTAATACACTCTATTATGTTCTGTTGTAAATTTGATCTTTTTAGAACATAGCTAAACCAATTGGATAGAGGCATGGAGACATGTTTCTTTATATGATATGTTGATGTGAGAGTGTACTCTAATATATAATGAAGAGATGTGCCCTTGAGGCCACATACGCAGAGACTGGAAGGCGATTTCCCAAACTTATGCAACTAGGATATAAAAGGACCGTGATTTGTTGCGAATAGGTATACATTTCTGTGATGCGGAATTATGTCATCTTTTATTTTTGGAAATAGGTGATACGTATACCGACAGTCTGTACGTTATCCCATTAACTTTGCCATTTTGTGAGGATTTCTTGTTTCATTAATTTCTTTAAGTGAGTATGAGGAAATGGATGGAATTTTATGTCGCTTAAAACAGTAGCTCCTTTCGCTAAAGTATCGGCTAACTCGTTGCCTCTTATTCCTGCACGACTTTTCAACCATTGGAAGTAAATATTTTTTGGGGTTTAATGTAGTTGCTGAGAGTCATGCTATTATAAGGTAATTTTGTACTTTTTTCATCTGCATAGCCCCTACTTTCACAGGTAAACTCAACGTCTCCCGCTAGCCAGACTGTCCGCATGCATACTACACCATACGAAGGGAGTAGATATAGAATGCCAAAATCAAGTGACGATAACGTTGCTAGCTTTTCGACTAAAGACGCGAGTAAAATGTCGGAAAGTTTACGTCAATCAGGTGCATTCGCAGTAAAAGATTTATTTTATCAATGAAAATGCCCTTTTCTTTTTAAATATGACTTCATTTTAACTCGCATCAAACATTTTTAAGATTAGGGTTACAGCTTGAGAATCCTTTTTGATTCAACTGAATTGAAATGTAATCGCTTTATGAATGAAAATCGTATTTTCTTTTAAATAGGAAGTCATTTTCTATTCAAATTAAAAATAAGGAAAATGAAATCGAGAAAACGACATCTATAAAACCGCTTTATTTACCATTACTGTGCAAAAGTGTAAGTAACCCGATTGCCACTTTGAAGAAATTTCGTTGAAAACTTTTTAAATTAAAAATAAATATACAAATAGAAATATAAAAAAATAGCTAGTGAGGGCTCATTTACAAACGAGCAGCTTTTAGTTTTGAAAAATAACCTCTAAAATTGGTTCAGTAGAATGCAGGGCAGATGACGAAAAATACTTGTTTGCATTTTAAATACATAAAGGATCAGGGCCCATAAGCCGTGCTTTTGGCTCATGAAATAGACTAGAATTCGATTCTGTTATATTGACTTAATTATTTCACTTTTTAATATCAGAAGGCTTATCCTGTAAGATTTCAACAATATTTTTTGCATTTTGTTCGGATTTATATGACTAAAACACGCTCAAAGTTCGTATTATTCGTAGTTTTTGATGAAAATTACGCAATTTCTCCTAATTTTACCTCAATTATTTATATGAGCGCAATAGTGCAACACTTTCTTCTTTACATATATCATAAAATACATCAAAATGTACAATATATGTAAAAATAAAAGTGCTGCAAAGCTGCGCTCATAGCAAAATATTAAAAAATATATTAAAAATTGAGGTAAAATTAGCAGAAATTGCGTATTTTTCATCAAAAACTACGAATAATACGAACTTTGAGTTTGTGTAAGTTATATAAATCCAAACAAAATGCAAAAAATATTGTTGAAATCGTACAGGATAAACCTTCTAATATTAAAAAGTGAAATAATTAAGTCAATATATCAAAATCGAATTTTAGTCTTATTCCATGGGCCATAAACACGGCTTATGGACCCTGATCTTTTTCTTTTTAAATGTAATGAGAAAATGGCATGAATGAAGATATAATGTATACGATATAATTATACCCTTATATTTCTTTTCTCTGCAACAATGGAAATAAATTTTATGAAACTGCATTGAAAATATTTAAAATTTAAATTTATATATAAAAATGCAAATATTTAAAAAAATAGTTGAAACGCGGGCTCATTTACAAATGGACATCTTTCGGTAAAAATAAAAAAAGCTTAGTGAAGCTCAGGACAGATGAAAAAAACTCAGCTTTTATTTTAAACACATATGTATTTTTATATTTATTTTTAAGATATAGGTTTACTGAATAACTACAATATTTTTTAAATACACGTGTAATCTCTAAATTTTATACCAGCATAGAAAAAAATAATTTTTAAATTAAAATACAGTCTTTTAAAGTTGTAATTGGACTAAAAATATTGTAACGCAGTTTACCTTAAAAAAGAATTAGAATTTTTATCTTCCATAGTTGTACGCAAAAAAATTAATTTGTTGTTTATATAAACTTTTTTTACTTTCTGTTCTAAAATTTTCAAGAAAATTAATCCCCAAGACAACATTTAAATAAAATTAGAGATACAGAAGTTCTAAAAAAAGGTACACTTATCTAAAAACCTGTAGATATTACATTCTAAAAATGGGACGTAAAATGTCAAAGAGACACCAGATTTTATTTCTAGGAAGTGTTTCTTGCAGTACAAATTAGCAGTGTTTCTGGGGGACGCACTTATTATTTACGCTACTAAATGGAAATATATTAACAAAGGTTAAATTTTTCTTCGACAAATGTTAAATTAAAGAAAAAAGTCAGCATTTTAACCCCTTGACTACGTTCACATACAAAACATACGTAGTTGAAACTACCCGAGTTTCAAGCACAAAGTACGTGGTTTCATCTTGAATTCCTTTGCTTTTCTACAAAGCCTGGTAGTGGGAAGCGTAGGTGGTGGGGGTCGTAGTAAAACGTTAATTAATTAAGGCATATTTATTAAACTATTAAAAATTTTGATTATATTAAAACAAATAGAGGTTATGTTACACATGATGATTAGACATTCAGTCCATTTAAAATTGCTGTTATGGTCATTTGGACAGCTAAATTTAATAGCTAGTGAAACGGATGCAATTGAAAAATAAATTGGTGAGATTAAAAAAAAATACTATATAATAATTATTTATTTCTAAGAGATGATATTAAAATGGTATTGCCCCTTATATAGAATGAACACAAGAAAGAAAAATTATACGTCAAGTGAATTCAGCTTGAAAATGCATAATTCAATTAAAAATCAGTTTTAAGCAATTTACGCCTATTCTCAGTAATGCTTACAAATTTATTTGTGTAGCTCTGTATATGATCTAAGGTAAATCCAGGAGAGAAGGCGCGGTTGGAGAGATTGCCCACAAAGAGGTTCGGGGTGGGGGGGGGGGGAAGGAGTAGGGTGAGCGCGTAGCGACTCCAGGTAGTTGTACAACAGCCATAGCGGAGTGTCTACTTGAATGTGCACGTTCATTTTTTTGAGTGTCTAGCATAAAGCATTGATGTCTTGTTTTGTTATCCCAAAATAATTGCTTTAATTTTCATAACTATTGGTCAGAAATTTTATAGAATGTCAGTAGTACAAAATATTATAATCTTAAACGATTTCCCATAAGCTACTAACCTAGGCTAACGGTGCGAACACCAACGATTCGTTTTACAAGTGGCCATGTTTAAATAAAAGGCCGCGCAATCTCTCTTACCAAAATTGGAGCGTTTTCGTACCTGCTACTTAGGAGAGATGACGCATTGTTCCCATTAGTTTCCATGCTAGGAGAGATTACACGGCTTATTGGTAAATTTGCATAAATGAAAATTGTATGTAAAACGTATGAATGAATCAATTTTGAAATCATTTTTATAAAACTCATAATTATCGAAACTAAATTTGACAATAAATTAATTTGTAAAAAAATACTTTTGCAGATACAAAATTTTGTTAATAAATTAATAATACTGTTGTTACTAAATTAATTTTATATAAATATTTGTGTTAATAAATTAATAATACATTTTATAATAACATAATTATATATATATATATATATATATATATATATATATATAAAATATATATATATATATATTGTTAATTTATGACCAATTAATTTGTTAATAAATTAATTTTGTTAACTGAAGATAAATTTTCTAATAAATGATTTTTTTTTATTTTTGCTAATAAGTAAAGCGCGTTGAAATTTTTTAATACATGTTTCGTATTTTTTCAGGTTATAATGCAAATTAGTTACAGAAGGAAACCTAACAAAGGATCATGGACCGAAGGCAATCTAAAATCAACCGTAGAGGCAGTACAACATGACTCTCTCAAAATGTGTGCAACAGGCAAGAAATTCAGTATTCCGGAATCCACCTTGAGACATAGGCTGAAGAAACACTTTAAGAAACGAAGGATGGTTTCAGATTCACAACTAAGGTACGGAAATTAGCTGTTAATATACGTAAACTTCAGGCAGTTGGATTTGCTACAAAACAAAGTGATGTAGGAAGACTTAAGAAGGAACCAGCTAAAGAAAAAAAAAGCCAACAGTTAAAGATAAGATGCTTACAGAAAATGTGTGATAAAATAAACTGAAGGAAAGAAAACGAAGAGCAATGAGGATGAGTGCACTGAATGTCGGGAACTGAACCAGGAAACAACTTCGACCAGTAACTGGATTCAATGTATTAATAGTGGCAAGTGGTTGCACGAAAGCTGCACCATTCACAACAATAAGTGCATAGATTGTGAACGCCGACAACTTGTGTCAGCAAACAAAAAAACATTGAAACTGTGGAAATCAAAATTGACTAATTTTAAGTTAAAAGTGTTATCAGGTAACTTAATGTTATTTTGTAATCTTATCTGAGCTTGCTTTTTCTGATTCTTATTTTTTTTTCTTTAATTAAAATTCTTTAACTGTTCTTAAAATTCTTTCCTTTTATGGATTCTTTAATCATTATGTTGAAATATTCACTCTTAATACAATAATATTTGCTCACAAAAACCTGACAACAATGTCATTTAAGTCTAAATATTATTGTTAACAATTTAATTGTAGTTATTATTAATAACAATCTCTTCTACTCATGTGCGCAATCACACCAACCCTCTAAGGACAGATTGTTGAAGACAAAATAGTTTTCTTGGTTTTATTGCAGCTATTCTATTAAATTACAACATAACAACAAAATAGCAATAGAAATGTATAAAAAACAAATGAAGTCAAAATTATTCATGGATAGTTTCGCAAAAATACAATATTTAGATTTTTATTATTATTCTGTTGAATTATGCGCAGACTCTACTAGCTTTACCTTATAGAATTTATACACACCACATAGTATGTAAAAATTTAGTTAAACTATAAAACGCATACTATAACTGAACACGTACTCGCAGTAATAATTGGAATTAGACAGTACCATATATCTTTTGTGTGTCCTTGTAACCTTTGAATTATAAATGCTATGCACATCATGCTCTACAGTAATCCTCTTGTAGTGAATCTCAGTAATGTATATCAATTTCATTATGTTTGAAACAGTGTAACATAATAAAAATACGCTTCAAACAGTTTTTCCTCATAGATTACTATTTAACCGAATACTTTTGTGTGATTCTGTAAATGTATGATAAATTATTTGCACTACATATTCTACAGGAAGGATGGTTTAACGCACCTTATAATTTATCAATTTCATTTTGTCTGTATCAGGATAACATCATTAAAATACACCGCAAACGATTTCCCCCATAGATCATTATGTAATGGAATTCTTTTGAGTGTCCTTGTAAACAAACTATAAATGCTACACTCCACATTCTACAGAAAGCATTTTGTAGTACACCTGAGAAATTCACATCAATTTCATTCTTTTTGTAATAGTGTAACATAATTGAAATGCATCGCAAACGATTTTCCCCCATAAACTATAATGTAACGGAATTCTTTTGAGTGGCCTTATAAATGAACTGTAAATGATACATACTTCATTTTCATTAGCAAACGTGCCATAGTAAACATCAATAACATATATCAATTACATGGTAATACGAGTATATATTGACGCGAATTAGAGAACAGACAAACGGTAGAGCGACAGATAAACCGAATTCATATACTATTTTCAACTATGTTGGAAAGTGTTAAAAAAGTAAAGTTGTGAGCATGAAACGCTGACATAAAATTGATTTCTTCCATTTTCGTTTTCAATGTGCCAATTGCATATTTGAAATTAATAAATACCGCTTCAATATTTGAAATTAATAAATACCGATTCAGTTTAATGTATCATCATATATATACTGTAGGGATGTGACGACTAGTGATTCGGCCGAAAAACGAATATTTGGCCGAATATTAGGTCATGGCCGAAATTTATTTGGCTGAATATTTGGAAACGAATAAAAAATTTGTTATATATATATATAAAAAAAAAAAAAAAAAAAAAAAAAAAAAACTTTTGATTATATCTATACTAATAAAAGAAAGTTTCGCTCTGTGTGTGTGTCTGTCGGCGATGGCTAGTAAAATCTAGTGCTCCTAGAATCCTGTAAATTTAGATTTAGGTAGTCCAAGGCCTCTCCTGATGCACCCGAGACTCGGAATATTAATATTTTATTTATTTATTGAAATATTAATTAAAATCCACAACGAACTCTCGTCAAAAATACGTTTTTTTCTTCGGTTGGTTGGTTGTATAGAGTCTTCACAAAAGTAATTAAACCAGAGTAACTATGCGCAATTTCTAATAAGGATTTCTAACGAAATAGTGTTAACATCGAGTGTCATGGTTCTGTTGTTACCAGCATACAACCGTGCTAAGGTAGCGCCCCCTACACAAGACAAATTGAAAATGTCACTAAGGCAGACGAACTCATACAACTGTCTTACACAGACGCCACCTGTTTGAAACATTTTTCGAGGGGGGAAAATCCGACAAAAACCAGATACAGATCTGCTTTCATTAAAAACTTAACTATAAAGATATCTGTTTCCCGGCCTATCCTTTCACTTTGCGAAAATGAAAGGAAAAAAATTGCCAATTTTTACCAATGAACAAGAATAAAAATAACTAATTAAGATACAGATTTGAATTTAAGGATCGGAAGGGGAGCCATCTGGCGTCTATTTTAGCATAGTGTTTTTCCTTATGTTCTAAATATAAAAAAAAATTAATTCTTTTTTTAATGATCGCGTTAATGTAGGAGAAGGGAATTTCAGCTGTAAAATAAAAATTGGGTTAATGATAAAACTACCACCATTTTTTGAAATTTAACGGCACATTCTTTTCTCGGGTTATGTGGGTCCTATTTGAACGGTAATTGGTTCAGGTTCATTCAACTTGGTTTTTGATTGTCTTACAGATTTTAGTATCACTTTACGCCTCTAAGGTCGCATTCTATGGGTTCTATGGGCACTATTGCAATGGAGTTTGATTAATTCAAATTGGTTTTCAGTTGTCTCCGGCGCGTGCGGAACACGCTTTGTAAATGTTGCTGTAGGGAGTAGCGACACAGACCACAGGTTTGGTCGAAAAGAAGTTTGTTTGGAGCACACTATACGCTGCCGAAGGCGGTGCCCCCCCCCCCTCCCGAAACACTAGATTGATTTGAAAGATTTTCGGAAGATATAAAATTATGCAAACTTCAATGTTGTTTAAGGTTATTATCACGGCCTGGCCGCGCAAAGACAGGCGGGTTCAGCTAGTATATATATATTTTTAATTTTAAAATGGAAAAAGAACTAAACACAAATTGATATTTCATTATTTATGTCTTTTTAAATAGCTTGATATATTTCTTGTAATATCTCAAATGACTTGATGCTAATAATAAGACAACTTTTACTGCATCTAAATTTTAATAGCATACTTTTTTCTACAAGAAAGTAATTCGTAAACATTTTATCTGCACTAGGAACACATTTTAGTCATTAGCACTGATAAATGTACTTAATTATTTTTTTTAGTTTATAAAATTCAGTTTAGCACGAAAAATTAAGAAATCGCATTTTAACCTTTTATCCTTAGTTATATAAAATTGATTTTCTGTAAGGTAGGATGGCAAGTTAAGTTATTTCCATTTAAATATAAATAGTGTACTTCACTTGTACTATCCAATGATTCTTTTATCCTGTTCTTGCATTCAAAATAAATAATAATCCTTACTCTCTCCCTAATAATTCATAGCGAGATATTACCTGAAGTTCTTTAGTCAAGATAGCCTTTAGTCAAGTAAATTTTGTTGTGAGGAGTTAGTGCCCCTAGTGATCAACAAATTTGTAAGAATGAGTCTTTGTTGCTCTGAAATGAGTCTCCAGTCTTAAATTACAAATTAAATTAATCAAGAGGTATGGTTTAAAGAAGAAGATATATGTTTAACAAAATCTTTAAAAATTGAACCAGCCTATACAATATACAACAGCACAAATTCTACACTTCAACTTCATTAAAAGTATACACAGAAACTGATAACAACAATATGAATGAAGGAAGATTTAAATATATAAAATAAATATACAAGGTGTTCCGAAATTCCAACAAATTAAGAGGTGTGATAGAAGACATCAAGAGGATGAAAACGTACCATAGAACATGGGGTCGCAAACCACGTTTAGTGAGAGAAAATTGCAAAAATATTTAGGAAAGGTGTGGCGTCGAATGGAACAAAAAGGACCAATAATAAATAGAAAAAAAACATTTATTTGACGTAAAGCATGATTACAATGCATTACAGTTCAACGTCAGAAAGCAGACGACGAGACATTTTTATAGGAAATGCTTAAACGCGTCCGGCAATTCTACGTCCGTCGGTGCCGGTTATGCAATGACCTTCGTGCCGCAACTTCAAGCAATTTCTATAAAAATGTGTCGTCGTCTGCTTCCTGGCGTTGAACTGCATTGTAATCATGCTTGACGTCATATAAATGTTTTTTTCTACTTATTATTGGCTTTGTTTGTTCCATTCGACGTCACAAGCTTCATAAATATTTTTGCGATTTTCTCCCCCTAAACGTGGTTTGCTACTCCATATTCTATAGTAAGTTTCCATCTTCTTGGTGCCTTCTATCACCCTCCTTAATTTGATGGTATAATTTTGGAACACCCTATACAATAATGGTAGAATCCGAATAACTGTGAATTCTGTTCAATTAAGATTGAAAATGGCTTCATGAATGTGTCAGAAAGTAACCAGTTTAGAGAAAATAGTTGCAAAAAATGCAATAAAAAATATTATCCTGAATTTATTTGGTGAGATATCTAGCAATATCCGGCAAAACAGCAGCAATATTCGGTGAGATATCTTGCAGTATTCGACCACAGGTATTCGGCTCTAAGTATTCGACAAAAGGGCCAATTAGGCCGAATACCCAGGGGCAAATATTCATCATATTACTAATATACTGTTTTGTCTGTTAAAATTTCAAATCATAATGAACGTGCATTTTAACGCTTTATGACCCGGGTGATTTGTTTAATAAGTCTATTTATAACAGTAGATTTTATCTTTCATGCATTTTTTTTTCATGTTTAGGAATCACAGCTAAATTTAGGAAGCTAAATAATTATGAAAATGGATATTTTCTCAATTATTTACGTGCCACGCAGTTTTGAAGTTAAGGCTGTTCTCAAATTGAAAGGCTACATTCTGACACATTCCTCAATTCACCTCATTTCACTTCCTTCGCTTCAGTTTACTTCAAATTTCATGTGTTTATTGATTAATGCATGAAACTTTCAAGTATTTTTATTCAGAAAATATGAAACCGTATAGAGTTTTTCGTTTCTGATAAAGACAGTAGATCTTCCTTGAAATTCTGCTAAAGTTAGCGTTATGAACAGAATTTTCATACGAGACAGCATGAAAAGAGTCGTCATGAAACAGAAATCATTCATAACTTTATAACCCAAATTATAATAGTATATTATACAAAAAAATGAAAGCCTTTATTAGATTTCAAATAACTTAAAAGCCCTGCTTGTGAATTTCATGCTTTTACTTTTAAAAATTAGCTCGTGAATATGCCAAAAAATGTCTTGTTGTTGAGCGGGAAAAATAGTTTTTTTAGAATAAAAACATTTTGCAGATAAGACTACAATATACAAATATGACAACAATGTATTTACCTTTATTTATTTAAAAGAACGTTGTCCACAGGGCTATTGAACACAAAGTCCATGGTTGGCGGATCCACCCTGTATAAGAGACATCGCACCTTCAAGTTAACACACAACTTAACATCTACACCCCTGTCACCTTCACTGATGATTGCGGCACTTAAATCGGCGTGGCGGCAGCTTTCTGCGTCACAGAACGAAATGAGATGTACCATCAGTGGGCCTGAAGGCTCGGAGATGACAATTCCGTCTTCCAGGCAGAGCTATTCGCAATATTGTCCGCTCTAGATTAGCTAGAGGGCCAACCCATAGCAACGGTCCCCATCTACAGCGATAGCCTGTCTGGATTACAGGCCATACACACACCCAGAAAACAAATCAACTCGTACTAGAGATCAAATTAAAACTCAAAAACCTCCTCTACAGAACACATCTCGGCCACGTATCAGCGCATAAGGGCACTTTCGGTAACGAGTGCGCGGACGTACTCGCAAAACAAGCCACCAAGCATACAAACACTGATCACCACCTCCCAGTGTCCCAGTCGTTCATAAAGAAGGTCCTGAAATCCAGGATCAACTCGGAGTGGCGGGAGTACTGGGAACTTACTGACAACGGCAGGCACACGTTTGACCTAATCTCCACAGTTTCATTCAACATGTATCACCTCTCACCGAAAATTTCTTAACAGGACACGGCCCTTTCAAATCCTACTTTCACAAATTTGGGTGTGAAGGATGTAATAGATGTGAGTGCGGCTTAGTAGGATCTCCCACCCACGCCTGCCAAGGATGCACAGTCACTGCATACTGGCATACCAAACGACCAGTCACTCGCCCTACAAAACATTCTCTCAAGACCCACATTTCTAAACAAACTCAGACACATTCGCAAATACTTGGAACACATCTCCAACCTGACTAGCTAGTTAGTATCCAAAGTAACTCCCATTTCCTCGTATGTCAGTTGAGTTTCCTCTGGTAGTGCCACAGTGCCCCTTGTTGTGAGAGAGCATGTCTCTGGCATGCAACTCATCATCGGTACCTCACTGCCTACTGTCGCGATGGAGATATGTTGTTCGGCAGAAAGGGCGTTGTATATTTTGCCAACAGGCACCATCTTATTACTTACCCTTCATACGTAGTATAGGGTAAGTCTTGTAATCGTTTTGAAAATCGAAAAAAAAATTTTGACGGATTTACACGTTTCAGACACTGGAGATTCCGAAAAACATATTTTTAGAAAAAAAATTTTGCCGTCCGTCTGTGTGTCTGTGTGTCTGTGTGTGTGTCTGTAAACGCTCTATCTCCCGAACAAATTGAGATAGAGACTTGCAATTTGGTATGTACTTAGTATGTAATAATGGGAAGAAGCCTATTTCATTTCAATAACCTCGATTAACCGGAACATTTTTTTTCGGACACTCGAAATATTCGTTCTGATGAAAGGTATATAAAATTTTCGAAATTGTTTATTTTAAGGAGTAAATATAAAAGACAATAAAAAACATAAATTTTGCATAAAACATGAAGTCGATCGGATAATGAGTTGCCGAGATGTTTGGAATCCTATTTACCACACTCTTCGATTTTTCATGACCCTGTATTTCATCCAAATTTCACTTCAAATATATATTTTAATTGGAAATTTGACGCTTAATCAGATTCAATAAACCGCTAGTTAATAGGAGTATTATTTTTGGAGTTATAAGGAAAAACCTCTTTCAAGCAATTCAGTAATCGAGCCTTTTTATGACGTCATCAAGCCACGATTTTATTTGAATATCAATGCATTTTATAAGTAGTTTACACATTTTTATTTTAATATTTTACATTATACATATACATGATGGGTAAGTATTACGGTGGCCCCCAACGACTAGTTTTGTTTAACGGCAAATTCATCTGTGGCTGAATATTGTATTTTTTTCTTTCCTTTCTTTCTATTTTTTTCTTTTTAAGACCTTAATAAAGGAATCCGGGAAGGACATATATGCTCTACAAACGTGGTCTGCTAGTCTGAGCCCTGTGTGAGGTAGTCTCTCTCAGGCTATCAATATTTATAAGAACGGAAAAATTTCAAAATCAATATTATTTATTAATTAATCTAAATATTCTTGAAAACAATTCAACAAAGGCCAATAACTAACAATTTATTGTAAATTTTAATGAATGAATCTTATCTAAATTTCATGCTATTATTATATAAAATTTCTAGTACATTATTTAGAGCACATTATTTCAAAGTTTAAAATACACGGTCTAGCAACTTTAAAGTTGAATTTTAATATCTTACCCTCTGTTTATTTTTTTAATAGGGCTATAATTTGTTTTAAGTTCTGCCGCGACGTAATATTTTCTGTTTATTTGGATCCCCTGAAATAGATGAAACTAATTTATGTTGCATAACTTATACATCTCGGTTATAAAAATTGAGCTTATACAGTTTTATTAAACTACATCGCAGTGTCGAATTCTTACGATAAAAACTATAGGCAGGTTTTTGTCATTCATCTGTTTGAGTCAAAAAGAAGCGAAAATGAATATTTCATAATTTTATTTCAAGTTAATTTTATACTAGATATAAAGCTCTCGCATCCTAACAATTTCATATCGCTCCAGGAAGTTTTAGCCCATAATTTGATTTCGAAAAGGAATTTCGTGAAACTTACTTTCTGCGATCAAATCATCTTTCGAAAGGATAAATTTTATTTAGCGTAAGGTAAAATAAATAAACGATAATACTGTATCTTATTACATCGCGTAGGTGACTAAAAATTTATTTATGCAAACTAACATGAAAATTTCCATTTTCTTAGTGTAAAAGAATAAGAACAAAAATTTGTCTTTACTAGGGCTCACACGTGTAAAAATAAAATATTCTCATAATGGTAATTTTATTGGAATTTCCATTTTTTTCTGTTTTTGTTTAGTTTAATCTTTATTAAAGAATGGAGCTGTATAAGGGGGTCTTTTATTTCCTCTGAAGGATTAGATGTTGTTTTATTGGCGGATTCGCAAAATAGGGTTATCATTATAGAAAAAATGCAAATTTTGGCAAAACTTTTATATTAATATTGTTGAAATCAACAGTAAATTAACTTTAAGGCTGCCCTCAAAAGAAAAGTGTATTTTACGGTGTGTCCATAAATTATTGTCCCAGTTTCTTTATCTCATAACTTTTGATTTAAGAATATGACGAAAAATATTATTACATATTCGTAAATTACAACTCAAAAAGTTTTTATAATAACGCAAACAAAGTTACATAATGGTAAAGTTGCAACTGAAAATGCTATTAATCAAATAACGATTATAATCAAATAATAATTAATATTAAAATTTTATAAAATTTATCAAAAAGTTGTTAATGAATTATGAGTACAAAGTTAGACAGATAAATATTACATAATTAATTAAAAATATTTTGATAAATTTGATAAAATTTTTATATTAATAATTATTTGATTATAATCGTTATTAGCTTAATGACGTTTTGAATTGTAACTTTACCCATATGTAACTTTGTTTGTGTTAGTAAAAAAAAACCTAATTATATTTTTCGTCATATTCTTTAATCAAAAGGTATGAAGTAATGAAACAGGGACAATCATTTATGGACACCCTACATTTTCTTTAGTAAATGATTGCTCTTAGTTGGCGAACTTTCGCTGATTTTCGTGTCTCTAAAATTAGTTTAAAATGCCATATCTGACGCCTTTTTGAGAAAAAGACTTTGCTTTTATAGGAAGAAGAGAAACGTCACAATTTCTGTGTGGTAGACGTATGATTTTATATATACCATATTTTTTTAGAACCTCCTTGTTGAAATACCGAAAATAGAAACGTCACTAGGTCTCTATGTATCACTACTGGTAAATAATGGTACTTTTGAAGCATCGAACCAACGCCAATGTCTTTTTTTTATTTTTACCGTCCTTTTTTTCACATTGCAACTCCATATGAGTTCCGCAGTGGTATTTAACTTCGGTCATGCTCTTGCAACGATTCACTCTGCGTTTCCTGTTACTTTGTTTTGCTTATGCTTTTGGGTTTGCTTGTTTATTTGGCGACAAACGCCGCCAAACTTGTTGACTAATTGCTGATAAACCCGGCAAGTACACAAAAATGATTATCAAGAAAGTAAACCTCATTGAAAGGTAATAACAAGTGTTCAGCTCATATCATGTCTATAAATTGATGGCATTATTTGTAGACATTATTGATACGTTGGGTATTTACTGTGTTTTCATTAAATGCAGTTTTACATCCAAAATACTTACGTTTTTATTGTTATTTTCTTCCCTAGAAATGACAGTTTAAAACTGAACAGAGGAGGAGATAGAAGTGATGACTTTGTTGAATATGTATTCCTGCGATTAAGAAATATTAAGAATAAAAACTTTGAAAGGTTATTTCTAACTATTGGAGCTGTGATAGTCTCTCTAGGTCATCATAAGAAGGATTGCGAATTTCCAGTCTATCCCAAATGTTCCAATCTTTATTCTTTAACTTTGTCAGAAGTTGCAATCTCTATGAAAGACGTAGAAGATTTCTTTTATTTGATATTCCCTAATGACATGGATTGTATAACTAATGTTTATTTTAATTTTAAGAGTGTTTTTACAGAGTCCATCTCCTAGATCTTTAAAGCATTTATGTCGCTGCGAAGTTAAAGATTGGATTCAAAGGTCACCGTCACTCATTGCTGTAATTTCTGAAATCAACATTTCTAGCTGTATAAAGGATTGTGTATTATTTTTGCGTGATTAATTTTACATAATTTTCTTTTAGATTTTCTGTAATAAAAAATATATTTGAAAATTCTTATTTCATTTTTAAATTCTTTCACTTTTCAATTAGGTCAGTGTTCGGCAATATTTTTCAACATTAACGCTCAAACAAATGTTAAGTCTATGAGAAGGTTATTTCAAATTTCTCGCTCGCATTTTAATATTTTTAAATCATTTGTTTTGCATAGGATGGCTGAGGTTGATCTCTAATGTTGTTATTTTTTACTTTTTGGATTTTCATTGCAGTTTTCTTTATAAGCGGATATTTTCAATTTTGGAACCGGTTCTGAAAGTGAAAGTACCTTTATATAAAAAAAACTGGAACCAAAATCGAAAAAGTAAAAATTAATAACGTTAGAGATCCTACCTCAGCTATCCTAAGCAAAAAAATCATAAAAAATATTAAATTGTGAGCTAGAAATTTTAAAATAACCTTCCCATAGATTTAACATTAGCTTGCGCGTTTTTTTCGTATGACTAGTGTAGGCTCTTAAAGCCAAAACCCATTCCACTGAACAATAGCGGGGTCTCATCTCTCAACAGAGATAATTATTGAATGTAATAACAATAAAAATACGTTTCAACCTTTTGTTATATTTATTTATTATTTACTAGCAGCCTACCCGCAGATAAGCTATGACGCTGGACTAACTAAATTATAATATAATTACACATCGCAATGAAATAAATTTCATCGATTTTCATGTTCTTCCCATGCATTCAATATTAGATGTAAAGAAACATTATGACGTCACATCGGGAATGTATGTAACACTTCCAACTATCTTATTTATACGCCAGTGAAATATGAAATCACTTAATGCCTGCTGGTATGCAATATAAATTTCTAAATGGCATAGACAAAAAAAATCATGGATTGTTTATTTGCATTAAAAAAAACTTAGAAATGGAAATGGTCATAAAGTTAATGTATAAAGTTTTATTTTTATCCACCTAGTGTAACTTCTCTATTTGTTTTTCCTGTCCCCGAAGTTTTCTAGCCTGGTCCCAAACGTTTCAATTCCTGAATTAGGGTATATTAAATGTTTGCCACACACAGAAATACAAACAAACCTGGTTATAACAATGTATTTAATTTTGCTCCGAACCATATTTGTTAAAACATGCTTATTGCTCGGGTGCGCCATTTTCAAATTAGGTACCCCCTGATGTACAATCACTTCGTATATTTCAAATTTGTAGTTGATCTTACTTAACCCCTTGAGGGGCACCGGCATATAATAGATACCACTTTTTAATACATAACTTTGCCACCAGTATTATTAAATAAAAATATTTAGTATTGTTTTTTGCAGATTGAGAAGGTGAAAATTCATTATTAAAAGTTACTGGTGTCGAAACATCGCAAAATGCAGCACTTTTAGACCACGTGCTTGCCCTCCAAGGGGTTAATCAATTAAGAAAACAGCCGTCAGCTGTTCGCACGCCGCAGTATCGTACAATAAAAGCGAAGCGTCCGGATTTTGATTACGGTTGATTGCTGTAACCTCCACGAACAATTGTAATCGAACTCCCGTATAACTCCCGTTCATTTTGCTTTAATTATGGAATGTTGTGGCCTCCAAATCTGCATTCACCATCGTGACTGCTGACGGCTGATAAATTAAGTAAGACCAATTATTTATTTGAAGATCAGCTTGTGTGAAATGGTACTTTAACTGGGTCAGGGACATTGAGCTCTATATATAACAGAAGTTCCGAATCAGCCGGTAGAAGCATGAAAGGCAAATGAAGCTTGCAAAGCAAAAGTAAAAAATAGTCCGTGTTGGCGATGTCAGATATTAGTATTCTCATTTACTATTCTTCTAATTTATGCTTTTATAACTAAGCTATGCTTATCTAATTCAAAAATAATTCACTAATCATGTAAGGGAATGAGATAGACAGCATGTTTTGCCATGAATACGAGCTAAAATTATCGTCACTGTATCCTTCTGCGCTGACCACTGGAAAGCATGTTGGGCATTAGGAAGACAGATCTCCTGTTATATTTGGAGTTCAGTGGTCAGGGATCACTCCGGTATTGAAGGAAATGAAATTCCGGATGATTTGGCCAAAGAAGCAGCAAATAACTCTGACCATGACACGTAATTTTTACCGAATATTTCCTGTTTTTTCAAACGACAAACAAAAGTGAATATAATAGACTTATTCCAAGACAGATGGAACAACGGGCAAATGCACATTTTCATTCTTTCCGATAGTAAATAAAAACTCCTTTATAAATAACGAGGCACACTTTCTATTTCTAAAAAACCACGACCTTTTTCAAAAATACCTATTTATATCAGGAAAAAGAAAGTCACCATATTGCGTTTCTGGAAAAATCTCTATATCCCTGCATTATGTCTCAGAATGTACACTCACTGCAACTTTTCATCTAATAAAACACCCACACATGACACTCTCAAATAGGATTAACAAAGTTTTAGATAAACCAATCCTTCCAAGCAAATTTATACAATGTTTGAACTTCTTAGAAGGGATAAATATTAATTCAAAATCATGATTCCCTACTTCACGACTTTAATCGTGGAGACAATTCGGAGGATGACCTGTAACTTAGTCCTCTGATTTCTTTTTTTTTATTAGTTAGTGTTATTCAAGATTTTCTATTTATTATTAGTACTACTTATTCAAATTCCTAGCTTCTATTTTTTGGTCTGTAACAACCATTTTTTTATTTTTTTTTATTTTATGTATCAAGCAGCACTTAACCAATACTTCATCAAAAAGGGATTATGGCCTAAGTAAGAATATTTGCTAAAAAGTGTTAAAATAGCTAAAAAGCCAGATACATTTCTTCAAAAGACATTTTGAACTTAAAAGGAAAGAAAAGAAAAAAAGAAAAGCCTTCACGGTGAAAAATTCACTCACACATTGAACTCTGAATTTTTGTATATAGAATATGACTGGCACATAATATATAAAGAATAACAACGAAGGAAAATTATTGTAAATAACCAACGTACATTTTTAAAATAGCTGAAAATATTGTTTTCTTTTCTCCACAATGTTTTCTCTGAGTCCTACCCTGTGACTGGATGTCGCTGAACCTTTGATATGCAATGGCTGACCTCGATATATACCCAATCAGGTTTTACTTGGGCCTAGTCCAGACGTCCTGTCCTGTCCTGTAAGAAATGGTTAATTAAAATATGTCGCTGCCTCTCGAGCTATTAGAAGAGTAGGTCTAATTCCCAGAAATAGGAACTACTCTTGATATATTACTATATATATGGTCTAACTGGAAATTTGTGGGAAAAGATCGGTCAATGAAAATTACGTCATCTTTAACGGAAGACATGTATTTGAAAAAATGTACTATGATTGTATTAAATGAATTCATTAATTCCAATTTTCGATTTACATAATCTATGATTGATAATCATGTTACTTTAACAAAGATCCTAATAATAGGAAAAAAATTGCTATCATAGTCACCCATTTTATTTTTTATTAATTTAAATTCACATTTTGTTTTAATATTAAACAAACAACTTATGCACGTTATATAAATAAATATGACGTCACTTTCACATTTAAAGACTCACTTTCACATTAATGCTTCAAAATGTAATGATGTTTATCAAAATATTTTTCTTTTGCTCATTTTTATTATAAAATAAGGCAGCAGCATAATAAAAAAAAACGCACTATATGAAAGCATAGCCTACGTAATTATAAAGACTAATTCATTTCGTCGAAAACCGTACAAAAAACACAACCGGGTTTTGCCACCTGATTTAGCACAAATCCTGCCTAAATTATCATTAAACCAGTTGATCAACCCTGCCCACATTGTCAACATTGTCAGAGCTTTGGTTCAGGGTTTGCAGCAACTTTGATTGTAAATTGCAGCGCCTTTTGGTGATTGATTTCACTCGTTATAAGCAAATGAGTATGCCTTCTTTATATCGTATGCTACGATGAAGGTTTTATTTTTCCATTCACTTAATGAAAATATGAAACATACTTAAAGTCGTCATGATAAAAGCAGCCTATGTCCTTTTCTCAATTATAATCCACGAAATATATCCTATTAGCTGTGACTGAACCCATCCTATTTTTGTCTCTTACGATTTTATTTATAAGATTTCTGGTTTATCTAAATTTCGATTATTATACTTTATTAAAGTGTCAGTAGAAATAATTTATTCTTAATTCTTTGTATTTGTAAAGGAATTATTGTTTCACAATTTTGGTAGTAGAAGAATCTTGCAATTATACGAGTTTCTTTTTTGAAAGCAAAACAGCTTAAAAATTTAAATTTACTATAATAGAATATCTTAAAAATTTTGTATATCTGAGCATTTATTCAAGATGTAAAATGAATCTTCGCAGACCAAAGTTACATTTTAATCAATGAGAGAGGAATGATTTATAATGTTTCCTTTCCAAATCAATTTGAATAAAGAACTTTTTTGTCATAGATTAATTAAAAAAATATATTGTTATTCGGTTAATTATTACGTAAAAAGATTGTACTTTACGTTAAAATCTTGTTATACTTTCTCTATCTTGTTATATAGGTTTCTCTTTAATTTTGTCTATTTTTAATAAATTAAAATATTATTTAATATTTCTGCTTGGAAGTGTTTTATATTTCTGAATTATCCGAATTTCAATAATTATACTTTGTTAAAGTATCAGTAGAAATGTTTTGTCTTTAAACGTACGGTATTTTGATAGACAATTATGTGTTGCAAAATTATGGTAATATTTTGGATAATGGATCTTGCAATAATTTGAGTTTATTTTAAGAAAACATACCAGTCAGCTCAAATATTAAATTTAATGTAATACAATAATTATTTTTTTTTCTCGCATATTTGTGCATTTATTCAAGATGTAGAAAGAATCCTCGCAGTCCAAAGTAACATTTTAATCAATGAGAGAAGAATGATTTATAATGTCTCCTTCCTCAATCAATTTGAATAAAGAATTGTTGTAGATTAATAAAAAAAAATATATTGTTATTTGATTAATTATTACGTAAAAAGATTGTACTTTATGTTAAAATCTTGTTATACTTTCTTTATCTTGTTATATTGGTTTCACTTTAATTTTGTGTATTTTTAATAAATAAAAATATTATTTAATATTTCTTTTGGAACTGTTTTATATTTCCAAATTATCTGATTTTCAATAATTATACTTTTGGAAAGTATTAGTAGAATTATTTTGTTTTTAAATCTATGGTATTTTGAAAGGGAATGATGGTACGGTAATAGATATATCTTGCAGTAATTCGAGTTTCTTTTAAGCAAATATATCAGTAAGCTCGAAAGTTAAATTTAATGTAATAGAACGATTTCAAATTTTTTCTCGCATATCGGAGCATTTATTCAAATGTAAAAAGAATCATCGCAGACCAAAGTAACATTTTAATCAATGAGAGAGGAATTATTTATGTTGTTTCCTTTCCCAGTCAATTTAAATGAAGAACTTCTTTCGTTATACAATCATAAAAATATTATTGTATACTTATTATTGCATAATAATATTGTTATAAACAACAAATTCCACATTAATTTTTGTGTTATTTAATAAATAAAAATACGAATTAATATTTCTGGTTGAATATGTCTTATATTTCTGGATGATTTGAAATTCAAAAGTCCTTCCGGCCTGTACCGGGAGGAAAAGGTAGCTTTCCCATATCTTCGTTTTAAAATTTTAGCTAATGTTACACGAAAACAGCAAGTTAAAATGCAAAGAAAACGTTTACAAAAGATTCGTTAATACTGAATTTGAATAAGAAATTCGCGAAATTATTGAGCAATAGCCAAATTGGCTTCCTTTATGAAGACTTATTTTGGTCGCCAAATTGAGCGATATTTCGCCAAATGTCGCCACGTTTCCAAGAATTTGGCGCTAACGGATATGAATATATAGTTTTATGCGTATGATTGGGAAAATTATTACAACAATGAAAATTTTTGTAATGTGCTGTCTTGTTTCAAAATGTCAGCCACCCTAGAATTTCAAACTGCTCTATCTCAGCCATTTTTTAAGATAGAGGTAAACCAAAAAATGCTCTGGAATCCTCGTATTAAGGCTTAACACTTAATTAAAAATAAATTTGAATTTTTAACTTTTTTGTTTATTTATTTTAGTTTTAAATTTTTAAATGGCCGCCATCTTGAAACAAAATGGCGGACCAAGCTGACCAACGAACTCGGTCGAGACATTGGTGAGCTTAATACACACAATTAATTTCATCAAAATTGATTTATAAATACGGGTGTTATCGTATGACATAGATCAGATATATATATATGGTTTTGGGGTCTGGGGGTCATGATCGGTGAAAATATATCGAAAATTTCCGGAAATGCTTTCCTCCGAACGGCTGCAATAGGTAGCTTTATACGTTTTTGCATTGAAAGCTATTTAAAAATTGAGCCGTTGGCTTTGAAAGTGAGGCAAGTCCATTTTGAGGAAAAATCAGTTAACGCTAATTCTTTTTGCAAATTAACATAAAACTGATGTTTATAATCAATTCACAATAAATATATTTTAATATCAGTATAAATTTGTTACTAGAAATTTATTTGGGCAAAGATATTTCAAATGCTGGAATTTTGAAAATGAGGCAAGTCCGATTCGAATAGAAGTGTTACTTATGTTTCATAATATTAAGAAACTTAATCAGAATTTCTCCATGAATACTTTAAATATCTAAAAGAAATAGAATTACATGCATACAACTTATTACTAAATTTTTTTTCCACTTTTTTTTTTTAACAAAATTTAACTAATTTTTTGTTTTATTGGAAATTTTCTAAAGAAGAATGAAATGTTGAACATTTCATTCTTCTTTAGAAAAGTTACAACAAAACAAAAAATAAATAGAATTTTGTTAAGAAAAAAAAAGGGGGGGGGAGAAAAAAAAATTCAGTAATAAGTTGTTGTTGTACATGCATACAACATGCATGTAATTCTATTTCTTTTAGATATTTAAAGTATTCGTGGTGAAATTCTGATTATGTTTCTAATATATAATATATAAATAAGTAAATAAAATATTCCTTTTTTTAATTACAATTTTATCCCTTTCAAAGAAAATCAGCTTTTTCAACAAATTATTGCTTTTAAAAATTGAAGCAAATTTATTGGCACATACCAAAACCATGATTTTTTTTCAGCTAATACGGATAACCATTATTGCCTATTAAATTTATATAAACTTACATGCTATAAATAAGTAATTAAAATAAAATATTCAGCTTTTTGTTATTACAATTTTATCCCTATCAAAGAAAATCAGCTTTTTCAACAAATCATTGCTTTTGAAATTGAAGCAAATTTATTGGCACATACCAAAACAATGATTTTCTTTTTCAGCACATACTCTTTTTCAGCACATTTTTGGCACATACCAAAACCATGATTTTTTTTCAGCTAACACGGCTAACCATTATTGCCTATTAAGTTTACATAAACTTGCATACTATAAATAAGTAAATAAAATAAAATATTCAGTTTTATGTTATTACAATTTTATCCCTATCAAAGAAAATCAGATTTTTTTAACAAATCATTCCTTTTGAAACTGAAGGAAGTTCATTGGCACATACTGAAACCATGATTTGTTTTCCAGCTAACATGGATAACCATTATTGAATATTAAATTTAAATACAATAAGATCACAAAAACGCAAAATAAATCTATTATTGCTTACAAATATTTTAAAACCCATTCATAAGCAAACCATTTAATACCTAGTAATAACATAAAATCGACTTGGCCCATTTTCAAAATCAACGGCTCAACTACACTGCAAAAAGAAATTGTTGATTTTACGGTATAATACTGACACCCCAGCTGCCAGTATTATACCGTAAAATTAACAGCACTGTTAAAAAAATTGCCGTAAAATTACGGGCAGAGGCCGGCAGCAGAGATACCAGTCATACCCCGTAACAAAAAAAAATCCGTGCCCATCATTTTGTGCAGCCCGTAATTTAACGGGGAAAAGTAATACAGCATTATAATGCACTTTAAAACACAATAACACTTTACTTACTGTTCCGTAGCACGTAGCACGTTAGATAATCATCACAGAATCGCTGTTTTGGCGGGTTCAAATTTTCGAAACACGAGTAAAATGAAGGGTTACACCTTAGCGGAGGACAATGGATGGGGTCATACCGTATTTTCGCTAACATATGGGCTAGAACTGTAAGAATATGTGGATTGCTCTTAATTTTCTAAGTATCTAAGGGATAAGGCCGCTTATTTAGTGGATAAGACCGTTTTTCATCAAATAAGGCTGTTGCCCGTGAAAATGGAAGGGCAAACGCTCATAAATTTACAGTTTTTTCTGAGAGTGAGCAATAAGCAGTAATACACTGCCACGCATGCGCGATAGCATATTACATTACTGCTTATTTTACTGTTTATTAATGTTAAATTTACGGTATAATACCGGCAGCTGGAATGCCAGTATTATACCGTAAAATCAACAATTTTTTTTTTCAGTGTATACTTTCAGAATATATCAGTCGAAACTTTTGTGTTTAAACCTAAGATATTTTGAAAAAAGTATTAGGTGTTTCTCAATTATGGTATAGTAGAAATATCTTGCAATAATTCGAGTTAAGTTAATGGAAAAGAATAATTTTCAAATTTCTGTTCGCATATCTGTGCATTCATTGTGAAATGTAAAAAGAATCCTCGTAGTCCCAAGTAACATTTTAATCAATGAGAGAGAGGAAAGATTTATAATGTTTCCTTTCACAATCAATTTGAATAAAGTTCTTTCTTGTTATACAATCCAATTTAGGTAATTGCTTGGATCTGCAGTCATGAAAATAAAAATTTCTCATCCCATCTTCTCAAAGTTTAGATTTCCGTATTTCCTTGGCACAGCGTAAGATGGATATTAATGCACCAGGATTAAAAATAACTTCAAGAATTTGAAAGAATTTCTTTTTAGCGTAAAAAGATAAATTAAATTAGAAATAGAGAGATTTCAAATTTAATTGGTTTATTGTACATCCAGATTAAATTTTATAAAAGTCGAATTCAATTTCTGTAATTTGCATAATTTTCTTTAAATAATTTAATCTCAACTTAACAAAGTTTTCCTTTTCAACCGTTATTGATATATATTTCGTATTTCTATCAGTAAACTATACGCAAAAAAGTAATAATAATAAAAAATTAATATCCTTTTCATAATAGCTATATTATGAAAGTGAAAATTTAATTAGCACAAGAAAACTTAATCTTACTAAAATGTCAATTATTTCGAGTCAAAATGAATCAAAAAATGTCTAGAAATGATCTTTTAGAGTTCCTTCAGCTTAAAACTGATTTTAAAATTAGTTTCTATCTTAAAATATATTTCATAATTTGATATATTTTACATTTTTTTGTGCACGTTGCTATTTTTCTCCAATTTCAATTAATCCAAATGTATTTTGGGAAACATGTTTAGTAATTTAACTAATTATTTTTTGACTGATATTATTAAGATGTGAAATTTAATAAGTGAATAGTAAATGTTTTTCTATTTAATATCATTATTTTAGTAGCCGAATGCAATAAGTTGTTTTAAACTGAAATCAACAACATTCAAAATAAATTCCAACATATTTTTACACCTGACAAAAAATATGCATATATTATTTTTAAGAATTTTTTGTTACAAAGATATTTGTTTACATTAATCTCTCTTTATTGATGATAACACAGTATCTCCAATTAAAAAGAAATTTCTTATAAATTATTCTTTTATTAAATTTTTGATAAAATAGTCATTGAAATCTACTACTATATGTCATTAACACTATGTTCATTTATGGCACTCATTCATTCAGGATGTGTATTTACTATTGCATTCTGTAATAAAATTGTGCATGATAATAATTGATTATATTGTTTCGTTGTTAACGCATAATAAAAATCTACAGTCTATTAGAAATGGTAATCATTATTTAAGAAATACAACTATTCGTAGAAATCTTCGTACTACCTCTCTAAAACAATAATTAATCACCTTACTAAAATTTTTTACCAAAGAGTTTATAAAATTCCTAATGAGATTATGGCTGAGTTACCAGATTGCGAGGTCTCTGACCCCTCTAATCCCAAACTCCCTACTAGATATGTTTTGACTATTGATGACGACACCTGAGTTGTTTCTCTCTGTTGAATATAAACTTTATTTTTCTTGCTTCTTTTAATTTTTTGTAATTTTCGTAATTTTAAGATCTAATGTTAAAACAAAATTCACACACATACACACATATATATAGTCTTACTTTTTGTAACAAATAAAATTTTTAAATAATGTTTGGCTTTTGAAAAGTGCAATTTTTTTGAAGGATTGCAGTTGGTTGCCACCATTATTTACTAGCTTAGGAAATAATGGGACATTTTTTTTATTTTATTTTTTGTTCAATTTTTTTGCTTTAAATTTAACTTTTTATTTTTTTATTCTACTAAATTGTTTTGTATCTTTCTTACGCTTTTATTTATTTTTATTTTAAAATTAATTATTTTTCCTATAGTTTTATACCACAGTTAAACTTAATTTCTCGATGGCTCTCTAATTTTTGGGCAAGTCGCTTACAAATCTCCTGGATGAAAAGTTGCACCGAAACTATGAAGTACACCAAGAAGCTTGCATTGTTCCATTATTCCAAGAAGTAAGAACAAATAGTTCTTTTAAAGGTTTCTTTTTTTCCCCTTAGAAAGATGCATAAAACCCCGGAGAAAGTCCTTATTTAAAGCCGTTTCATTCAGCTTCTTTGACGTACCTGTATGGAAGGCTGGCGTACCAGTAGTGTACTCTGAAAACAAAATTTTCAGAAACACGTATCACATAAAAATTCCCGATACGTTTCTCCTAGACAGGACCACAAGATGGGCCCGAAACATAGTTAAAATTAATTAATAACTTCACACAACTCAAATAAATTTCAGCGAACTGTAGTTAACTGATTTATTTCACAATAACAAATAATTTGGTCCACTGATCAGCCTCTCGCCTAAACTCTGAAAGTTTTCGAAACATATTCACATATGGTGTTCCTAGCGGCAGCATACCGTCGGACCTTGAATGTTGCAAACATTCACTAATACGAATATAATCTTGATAGTACAAACTGCAATATCAAAAATATAAAAAGCTATCTCAATATCAGAAATTCAGTATCACTAAAATTAGAATATTAAATCTAGAAAATTAGCAAATCTAGAATGATCTTCTAAGTTAATGGTAATAAAAATACCACACTATTCAAACATTTGATTAACAGTTTCGCACATTAAAAACAAAAAAGGTATAAATAAAAAAGGAATGGAATTCATACTTTTTAACCATGTAAAGTATTAGCCAAGAAGCGTCATTTAGGTAAGAAAAAAAATTCTGAGATATTTTTTATGACAAATATTGAAATGATTTAAAGATTCTTGAATCCTGATAATTTAAAGCTTCTGAACTGAGAAGTAATTATTCGTCATTGTCGTTTCTTTTCTAGGAGCTAGATAATAATTTCTTATAAATTTCTTCCTCTTTTTTCGTGTTTAATATTTTTCCGATATTATTACATGAATTCATCATTATTGTAATTGGAAATAACCCAAGTTAAAAAAAGAAAAGAAAAAGAAAACCGCATTATCATCAATAAATGTCATAATTTGTCGTTGTTCATGACCTCGATTTTGGTTTTGTAGAAGAATCGTGTAAATGATTAATATATAACAGGATAATCATTCATTTAATTTTCCTGAAATGACTTTTTCTCAATTCTGTGGGATAATCGATAAAAGAATGAGAAGGAATGTATTTTATCAAAGTGTCAGAAAATTTTATGCTTTCTTTGAATTAAAAAAGGAAATAACACACTCTACTACTGTACTTTTTGTGACATATTACCAGTGAAACTTTAAAAGGCGATTACCGTATTTACTCGCTGATTTTCTGCAATTTTTTGCCAATGTTTTTGGTACTAGAAGTTAGGTTGACTAGTAGTAACTTTTCTCCTTATTGTATGTTGTATGATTAAACCTTTCCCGTACGTTCAATTTCTTCCATTTTTACTGGCTTTTCCATTTTTTGATTCTTATAATTTCACACACACACACACATGTATATAGGAATCATATTTGTTGATATATATATATAGAAATCATTATTGAAAAGGAAGTTTACCTTTTCAATTTGCTTCAAAAATTTCACTCTTGATGCACTTTTCCCCCAAAATGGCAGCATAATGTAATATAAAGAATACAGTTGGAAAATAACAATTATAACTATTAACTAACGATTTGTCTTTAAGAATATTCTGTAAAGAATACATTATTAGCATATTCAACATAGTTCAGTATGATATGAAAGATATAGTTCGATAACAGAAAAACCAATTACGGTCAACATAAATATTCCCCCTTTTTTACAGATAAAACTGGGAATCCTACCAGAAGTAGAGAGTGCGAAAAATATGTATATTATTTTCTTTAAGTACTTATAAATATTACTTGGAGGAAAAGTTGGGCCTTAGTCGTAAGCTAATATTGGCTATATCGTTGGCCACTATTGCATTTATTGGCATGAAATATTTCCCTAATATTGGGTTGTTCATAGCATAGCAAAATTGCGCCAATATTGGCTGCATGTATTTAGCCAGTATATAGCCAAAACCAATATTGGCACAATAGTGACGTTTCATAGGAAATATTTGCAATGTAAAGCTAATATATGTGCATTATTAGCATTTCATTAATAATATTTCTAATATAAAGCCAATATTGACGTATTGACGTTATTGACATTTAACCAATATTGGCATTACGTTGGAAAGTTTTAACTTAGAAAGATTGAACTCTGACTTATGCTTTTGATAACGTAGCATTATCAATTCGAAAACCATCTGTACTGTTGGAGCAAGTGAAAATAAAAAATATCTCGTGAAGCAATTTCTCAGACTTTTTTTCGATACACAAATAAAACTGATGGTTCTGTCGGTACATATTGTTCATGCGAAAATTATAGGAATCTTTTTTTACCGGAATTTCCCTTAAAAATAGAGGGGGCGAACAATATGCGAGGGCGTAAATTATAAGGAAGTAAATACGGATTATTAAATTATCTTTTTTAATCCAAATGGATTATGTACTTTATCACTCTATTTCAAGTTTTATCTGCATATTATAGATATGGTTTCTTTCCTTTTTAATATTGTATTTATTTTTTATTTTTTCACAGGTTTAATTCATTGTTTATGAGTGGTAGTCCCAAAATCATATTTTTTAGTAATGTTATGGCTAATATGATGATGAAACCACTCATTTTATTTGTGGTATTTAGGCATTTGGGACTTGATAATTCTGTCTAAATTCCACGAATTTCAATTCATTCATTCAATTTCATTTATTCAATTTTTAATTTAATTTTTTCTTCTTTTAAATAAGTTTTTGGTATCTATATTCAGTGTGTTGGGGAATACTGTTGAAAATAGGGATGCTGTTGTCTGGTGTCTTTTGCGACAATCTGCTTCAAAATTCTTCTGTCTCTGTCATTCAGCTTCGACTTTCGACCACTGTTGTGCTTTTTAGATGATGTTTTACCGTGTTTCAAATATGCTGACATTACAGTCGACACTGTACTTCTCCTAACACCTAGACGGGTTGCCGTTATCGTCACTGAGGCTTCAGCAAGACGGGCCCCAACAATCATGTCTCTTTCGAATTCAGAGAGGTCAGCCATAACGCAATTTTAACACATAAATATATTTCGTATCCGACTTCTATCACTGGTAGTAGAAGACTGATGTGTGTACTTTCTCATCCGCTAGGTGGCACCCTTCACCGCTAGAGGGCAGGAGTATACGAGAGGTTCCTTTCGAGTGCTATTTTTTCACAAGTGTTCATATTATTTTGTCCAACCCCTGTATATATATATATATATATATATATATATATATATATATATATATATATATATATATATATATATATATACATATATTTGTATGCATCGTAATTTAAACATAACTAATATTAAAATAGTTATAATTTGAAATACTATTTATCGATAATGAGAATTTTGCTAGAATGGTTTCATATTTAAACCTTTTTCTAATGAATATGTCTGAGACTACAGGATACTTAATGAAAATATTTTCAACATAATTCATTAGTGACTATTATCTTGTAATTTTTACCCGCGTCATGTAGGTAGTGTCCATTCACTGTCAATATGGTTTTAATTTATAATTTCTATTCTTTCTTGCACGTGTTTAAAAAAAATATTTTCTTAAGATAAGATATTATAATGCCCAGAAGTATTTTGAAAACATCTTAACATTTATATACTGCAATATCAATGCCATTAACTGAGCTCACGATCTACTTCTAATAGAATCAAGAAAAATAGAATTGTTTTAAACAGTGATGAATTCAGGAGGTAGCCCGGGGATTGGGGTCATCTTCCCCGGAGCATTGAAATGTTCCCTTCGGTAGATTTGAGATTTTATGCTTTTTAATGGTCAAAAAGTGCAATTCTTCTCGGAATTGTACAATGCCCCTCCCCCCTTTCCTGGATCTGAGGAAATCCCTTCCGGAGATAAATGTCAACATCAGTTTTAAAACTCTTATGCTCATTGACCTGAGTGTCGAAATGAATTCAGCTTGACAAGTGAGGAAATGCCTTTCTGCTACAAATGTCGCAGAGAATTTCATATCAGTAGATTTAAAGTTGATGAAAAATGTACGGAAAAAGGCTATTTTTTTTTTTACATATGTGGGTGAAGCCAATTTTTCATGAGCTTTTCTAAATACAAATTTTACTAAATAAACGCAATTTTTAATAAACGCAAATACTAAATAAATGCAATTTAAATATATATGAAATTTTTATAAAATTAGCAGCAGCATGATATAGTTTAATTTTAAAATTAAAATACAGCCTTTTTAAAGTTATATTTGGAGTAAAAAATATAAAATATATACTAATGGAAGTCGCAAGTAGCAGAGGTTATCACTACATAGTATAAAACAAAGTCGCCTTTTCTGTCCCTATATCCCTATGTACGCTTAAATCTTTAAAACTACGCAACGGATTTTGATGCGGTTTTTTTTAATAGATAGAGTGATTCAAGAGGAAGGTTTATATGTATAATAACCATATGTTTTGCTTTGTAATTTCAGATAAATCACTACATAGTATAAAACAAAGTCGCTTTTTCTGTCCCTATATCCCTATGTACGCTTAAATCTTTAAAACTACGCAACGGATTTTGATGCGGTTTTTTTTAATAGATAGAGTGATTCAAGAGGAAGGTTTATATGTATATCCATTAAATAGTGGAGAAATACTGTTATTTTTGAGGTTTTTAATGTGATGTCGTAAATAATTTCATTTTTTCCGCTTATACATTGCAAACGCAGGCTGAACCCTACAAGATTTATCAAAATAATGTACTAATTATTGTACACATTAAAAAGGTCTACAGAAAACACAAAGAGATGAAGGTTTTCAAGGTTAACCCGAAGCAAAGCGAGGGAGGGCCGCTAGTATTTAATAAATGGGGTAATGAAAACACATTTTTCAATTTTATCTGGCATCTAATCTAATTAAAATTAAAATCAGAAACTTTTTTTTTCAAAATTTCTGGTAGTAATTGAATAAAAAATAATTGAAGTTTGACAGATATGCTTCCGCGCATGCCCGATTGATTCATTTGAATAATCAAAATAATCGTTATGCCCATCACTAGCTTACTAAATTGAAATGCATTAACGCAGGTTACATTATTCTAGGACAAGTACAATTAACTTAATTCAATTTTTAAATTTCAAGTATGATTTTTTAAAATCCATCGACTAAATTAACTCGATTCCAAGAGATTAAAACTTTTGCACTTGAGACAATGTAAATATTTCAGCATTTCTTTCCAGATGATATTCCATGACAAAATTAAAACTTCACTATTAAAAATAATAATAATAATAATAAAGTTTAACAGATGTGTAGTTGAACTACACACATAAAAATTGGAAATAATCACAATACAAAACGTTGTGATAAATAGTGAGATCTTTGGCGATTTCGTTGACTGTTTACCACTTTTGCATGCGGCTAATATGAAAGTAATGCCGTTTTTGGTAAATTTAAAAGTTTTATTATTTGAATTAATAATTAATATTTTACATATAGAACTTCTTTTCAGTCTAATTGGTGGGCAATCTAAATATAATATATATAAGTATATTAAATATAAAAAATCTATTATAGTCTTCAATTAAAATTTGTTTTCACGTATGTTCTGTATACCGGATAGTATTTTCTGTAACCCGGATCTGTAATGATAGAGTTCAGTCTTTTGGTTAGATTAACATATAGCTATTACATTATTCATGATGTTTAGAAATATAGTCTACTTAAAGTTACGTCTATAGTCTTCTGGACGGCTTAATGTGATAGCTAAAAAAGGAGGAGAAAAGGATCTAAATGAGAGAAAAAATAAAATTGGAGAAAAAATGAGTATAAATACTAGCTAGTTATTTTTTATAAGATATGACAGAAAACTTATCGCCAGTTATATAATTGGAAAGAAAAAATATATATAGTTGTAGACATGTGAACATGAGAAGCTCATGTAAAACTAGATAACCGATGTATTTTATAATAGAATAAACAATTTTTTTTCTCCATAAATGTACTAAATAAATATAGTATAGGCAACATACATTTTCTTTTCTTTTTCAAAAATTGTTCCTCGTTGTGATTGCTTTCTTCTGCTGACTAGTTTCTTTTCCACCAAATTAATTTTTCCTCTAAATAGAATTTAAAGGAAATTACATTTCATAAAAATTAAAAAACTTATTTTCTGTTAGCTAAGATAAAATAATGAGATAGGTACTTTTTTTTATTGACAGTAAAATAGAATAAATTTATGGTAATAGATTATCTATCGATTTATCGTAATGATATATGAGAAAATTAATTTGATTACAATTTATCTTAATTTTTGTGGGGAAAATCTTGGATTCATGTATAAAGATTCAGTATTTTCATTGAGGAAAGAAAGAGAAATCACTAAGACAAACGTTTTTATTCACAATATAATTTTGTAAAACATGTTTAAAAGAATTCGCGATCATAAATTATGCAAAGAATTTTCAATTATTATGTTTTGTTACAATAGGCATGCTTATTATTAAAAAACCTCTCTATTACAACTTTTAAAATTAATTTTCGAGAAAATTTCTTGTAATTAATCATATTACGGCTGGATTAGAATTTTAAAATTAAAAAGACATATAAAATCAGACATTTAATAAAACTAAAAAGCACATTAATATCACATAATAAAATAAATTACAGTAGGTATTTCAAGCTCTGTACAAACTCAACATCAGTATAGCATCTAGAAGAGGTAATGGCGGCAACCGGCTATAAAAAAGTGCAAAAAATTGAATCCAATAAAGGTCGAACGAAGCTGAACGATAAATGTCAATCGCTGCGACATCTGGTAGCTCAAACGTAAATATTGTATCATTTAATTGCCAAAATGCTTCGGCCACTGAAGATCTAGCAGATGTCACTACGATAGACATTTATCGTTCAACATTCATCCGATACAATTTTTTAGTGCTTTTTAAATCATTACTGGACTAGCCGGTTCCCATCTTTTTAGCCGCTATATCACCATTACAAATGTCAATCGAAAAGCATAGCTGTTGTTTACACATTTTCACATTCAAAATGTGCATTTAGAATATTTGAAATAGGTGGTTCTACGGTGACACATACTACTTGGTGATTTAATGTTTCACACCAAAATATTTGGTCCTACTGAATACTGTGACGAACACTCCTTAATGATTTAATATTTTGAATGCGAACATGTAGAAAAAACATCTTTGGTTTTCGATTGACTTTCACATTGATGAGGATCATGTATAGAGCTTGAAACGTGGACTGTAATTGATTTTATTATGTAATATTAATGTGTTTTTAAGCTAATTAAATGTCATTTCAATTTTAATATTTATTTAAATTTTAATATTCATTTAAATTTTAATATTCATTTTAATTTTAATATTCATTTTAATTTTAATATTTAATATTAATATTTAAAAATGTATGCGCGTTATTACAAAACAAATTATTCTTTTACTAATACTATGACATAGAAAAACAAAATATAATAATAAAGAACTGTCCTTTTAATAATGCTTACGTATGCTTGCTAACGAATTAATCTTTTCCTATATTCTGGTATCAAATATTACTATATAATTAATAATAAACTGAGCTTTTAATAATACTTCCTGCGATATGATTGGTTGCACAGAGACAGTAATAAGTGATGGTAATTTTTAGTATCCATGCTCCTCAAAAATTTTCTACCCTTTTCTTCTGTTTTAAAAATTTCATGATCATTAAAAAATATTTATGCAAGAAAAGGCGACGTTCCAACATGTGCTCGTTTCTATCGCATAAAAAAAAATGATATAATGTAAGCAAAAGCATAAAATTGAGAAACAATATAGTTAATAATAAAACCAATAATTATAAATAGCAGGATTCAAACTGTTGAATAGGTTAATTGTTATTTAATCTAGTTTCAGAGTATTTTAGAAAAAAAAATAATAATCAGTTCTTGTCATTATATTTTCATTCCGATAAATAATAATAATAATATTTTTCTAAATATTACAGAAGGCTATCATTGATTACAAATGATGCAGTATAGAACATCTAAAAAGTATTACAGTATTTATTCGTGTATGATGCACACCTCTGTTTTTGATTATACCTTGTGTCTCCTGTATAATACGCACTTTAGTATTTTAACAGCAGAAAATCCGACAGTTAAAAAAAAAAAAAAAACAATCTTTAGACATAAGGACTCAAAGGGAAAAAAATTTGCAAATAAATTTCCAAATTTAATCTTGTATATTTTGCACCCTTATTAAAATACCATAAAATTAACATTTATTTAATCTACGCTTTTCTTATATTAGAAATTTTGTTTTAAAATATTTATCGACATCGGATTTTTTTTTTTTTTTTTTACGAAAATGTATGAAACTGGGCAATAATGTTTCGGTAATGTGTACTTGCAGTTATTTCACTGTCAGAGAACCGCAGTCAGTCTTTACGATGTGAAAGGGATCAAGTTACACCGTTGCTTTCAAACTGCAAGTTTTACAATATGCTAAAGCAAATGGCTACACAGCTAATGCTAGAAAATTCGATGTTGACGAGTACTGTATTCGATTATAGAAAAAGGGGAAAAAAACTGAAAATCATTCCATTCCAGATGTTAAGATTCGGGGACTTAGAGGAAGCACGTATTGTTTCATATATTTGTCGGCAATATTTCGTATATAATGCGCACCAGGCTCCTTAGCCCTAAAATTTTGGGAAAAATGTGCGCATTATACGTGAGTACTTACACTATTTAAGAAATAATGCAAATCAAAAAAAAAAAAAAAGTCCCTTTCACCGCAATAAAGATTCTTATTATAATACAATTTAAAGGAGCCACTCTGTTGTGTGATGAAAAACAATTTAGGTATAGAAGTTGAACATCCAGGGGAAAAAAGTTAAATAACATACTTTAAAATTGACCGGAGATATAATTAAGGCCTCTCACGCACGTAGTTTTAAATAAACGAAAAACATATTTTTCACTTAAGAGAGATTTAAAAGGAATTATAAAGAAGAAATAATGTTGAATTTTTAAAATCTTACGTATTTTACAAAATTACAAGGTGACCTTATATGAGGTTTACAAGCAATAAGAAATTATCATTAAGAGTTTTTAAATAATTTCTCTTTTTATTTATTTATTTATTTATTTTTTGACAATTTCACCTTTGGATACCTTACATCAAAGTAAAAAGTAAAAAACAAAACAAAACAAATAAAAAACATTTTCGGCCATTTTTTTTAGATCCAAGAGCATAAATTCTTTCAGAAAAATCGTCTCTTGTGTAGAGCAGAAACTAATTGTCAAAGTCAGATTTTCCAACTGAATATTCGAAAGGAAGCATAATTGAACTTCATATGAGGTTTATATTAGATGCAGGGATAAAAATAAAAATATTCTGAGGGTTATTATTTAATACAGCCTCATATGAGGTTTTCATGCATGAAAGAATTAGAAGCAATCTAAAAATTTCATAGTTTGAAGTTTTGGCAACATATAATGCGGCAAACTGGATTATCTTTTAGTATTATTATTTAAATACAATTTAAAATATTCTTCTGAGATTTTCCGCCAGAGGATGAGTAAAAACACAACTATAGTTTCGGATGTTATATTTTGTTATAGGATTTACTCTAAGAATTACCCAGACAGGGTTTATCCTGATAAAGTAAAACTGATTCTTCCCTATTGAAATGTATTTAGGGAAGGGTTAATTGATTTTTAAAACTACCAAAATACATTAATATTGTAAAAAGGGAAATTTTACTTAAACTGAATGTTTATAAAAACTTTTGTTTGGTGAATTGTAGAGATTCACAAGTAAATATTTTGTATCCATTATAAATTGGACTAATATTTTGACCATTTCTTTAAGGTTTTAAAATTTTATAGGTAATTAGTAAATATTACGCTTAGTGCAATCAGGGGCGCCATTTCAGAACTTTCTTGGGGGGGGGGCAAAGTTTTTTTTAAGGTAGTGGCATAGCCAAGGGTGGAGTTCGGGGGGCTGCACACACCCCCCCACCCTCCCTCCGCAACCACTCCGAACGAGAAACGTTTACTGAATCATATATACAGAAGATAGCAATACTTCTAATACGGAATCTCATGTGACCTCTGAAAAATTCCGTTTTAGACAGGTTTTTGTCTTAGCAAGTAGGATTTTAAAATATTATGAAAGTTTTCAGTTATAGACAGGTACCGTTTTTTCAGGTATTCTTTAAGACTGTTAAAACTTCCTTTCTCTTTCTATAAAGTACTTCTGAAGAGCATAGGTGTATTACAGTGAAACGTGTCTAAGTGAAACCTGTCTATAACATAATTCTTTCTCAAACGGGCAAAAAAAATCAAGTTTCGACGAAAAAAACGGCATACAATTATACTTGTTAAGATGAAGACCTGTCTAAAATGAAGCTTTTTTACAGTCCTTTTCAACTCCTTCTTTGCAGGTTTTACTGCAGGGGCACCCTTTCATGAGTTTCTTGTCGGGAGGGTGGGGGGGGGTGGGGGGACAAAGTTTTTTTTTTAAACAGGGGTTGAAATATCGTGCAGGATTGCCTAAATCGTGCACAAAATAGAAATAGGCCCCCACAATAAAAAATGCAGTGTGAAATTTTGCCTTCTTATCTTAA
This sequence comes from Maratus michaelseni, assembly GCA_963931845.1. NCBI lineage: Eukaryota > Metazoa > Arthropoda > Arachnida > Araneae > Salticidae > Maratus > Maratus michaelseni. The sequence continues at coordinate 71,384,862 of OZ007587.1, read as the reverse complement.
CTTCTTTCACAAACATGTGATTCTTCAGCAAATATATTTTTAATTTTAGTGGTAGTCCACGAATTTTTCTTCTTTTTTTTACGCAAAAGCAATTCGTCAACCGATCGCGGTAAACATCGTGAATTTTACGAATTGGAATTAGAAAACATAGTTAAGTTGGCAAAATTGGTCGCGGAAAAAATCTTTAATTTTTTTCAAACGACCGTGGAAAAATATTTCGAATTTCGCCAAAGATTACTGAAACAAACAGAGATTTTCGTCAATCGGTCGCAGAAAAAATCGCAAATTTAGTATAATTACTGGGGGAAAATATCGCGAAATTCGTCAAACGATTGAACAAAAATAATCACCAATATTGTCAAACAATCGCGCAAAAATGGGGAATTTCGTCAAAGATCACGCAAAAAATATCTACTTTTGTCAGTTGGTTGCGGAAAATGACTTTCGAATTTCAACAAACGATCGTAGAAAAGAGTCGTGAATTACGTCAAAAGATTGCGAAAACAAATAGCGAATTTCGTCGATTAGTTGCCAAAAAAAAGTCGTGAATTTCGACAAATGGTGGAAAAAAATTCGTCAAAGATTGCGCAAAAAAATAGCAATTTTTGTCAGTCGGTTGCAGAAAAAGACTCCCGAATTTCAACAAACGAGCGTAGAAAAGAGTCGCGAATTTCGTCAAAAGATGGCGAAAACAAATAGCGAATTTCGTCGATCGGTTGAAAAAAATGTCGCGAATTTAGACAAATGGTCGAAAAAATCAATTCCGTCAATGATTCACAGAAAATAAGCGAATTTTGGAAAATTATCACAAAAAAAAAATAATAATTAAAACAATCACGAAAAAAAGTTGTGAAATTCAATCGGTCATGAGATAATCAGCACACGAACACCATCAAGAAGTTACGAAATTTGCAAATGTTGTAATCCATAGATATAAGAAAAATTTCATTAATGATTTTCTGTCAGTAAAAATTTTCCGCAATCATTTTCTGCCTTCCTCTTCAGACTATGATCTAAATTCCATACAATTCAGAAATCTGCAAAACCCTTGGTCTCAGGTCCCTTGCTCCTGCGTTGGGTGGGGCAACACGACCCAATCTGCAGTACGGATCTTGCCGGGTTGACGCGGCTTATTTTCGTTGCGGGTCAGGTTGACTTGGAACATTTGACTACGGTTGGTCCCAGTGGACTATTTTTTATTCTATTAGTACAACTTTTTGAAATCTGTCATACACTTATATTAGGCTGTTTTCAAGAGAAATTTGTCACAAATTTTTTTTTTCGAAATTGTAGAACGATTAAATGCAAAATTAGTATTCAATCCTGGCCGTTATCAAATTGTTAATTGTTTCGGGTTCAAGTTGGGTTTTAACTATTTTGAGTCGGGTTCGTGTTGCCCGAGTTTTCAAAGAAATCCTATATATTTTCAGATGAAAAAAAATAATTTTTCTACATAAAAGATAAAATTGTTATTAGAGATATAATTGTAGTCTACTTTTCCAAATCATATTGAAGTATGGATTAATTTTCTTTCATTTCGGGTGGGGTTGCAGTCAATGAAAAAAAATTTTGACGTTTCTGGGCTTACTAGAAATTAAAGTCCTGCATTGGCTACCCGAAATGCATTTCGTTTAGGGTTTGGTTGATTATTTTTTTTTCGTTGTTGTTGTTGTTGCGGGTCGAGTAAACCTTATACGCTTCGGGTTATGCTTTTACTCTTTCGAATTGGGTTCAAGATGAACCGATTATACAAAAGGAGGTTTTGAATAATTTTCAAATGAAAAAAACTATAGTATATTTGAATGTTAATGGGTGTTGTTTTTTGTGATTTTTTGTATGTAATATTTCAGTATGTGCTATTTTTTGTACATAAGTAAAACTTGTAGATTACTTTTCCATAAATGTATTAAAATATACATTCATTTTCTTTCACTTCGGATTCAGGTATGAATATTTCGGATTCGGCTTGAAGTTTGTCGGGTTAAAGTTAGGATTCGGGTCGGTTACATCCAAATCTGGACAGTACTCTAGTGTCAGGCTGTGGAGATATTTAAGAGCATACTGTATATATAATATTTAATAAAGCAAATGATTTAATAGCATTATAACGATTAGCGTAAATATAATGTGACACTAATAAAACAAAATTAACAAATCATATAATTAGGAAATTGAATACACCTCCCTCATTCCCCCACCCCCGAAAAAAAAATTCCCCTTAAATTTTTGGCTAAAGAAAGAATTTATCACTAAAATTCTAGCCTTGGGGTGACGAGTTTTCTTTTAATCATGCTGTACACGGCTCAGAAGCAATTCATAGAGTTTTTTCTCACATGTATTTCTAAAACTAGCCAAAATACTCATTAATGATAAATGTCTCACTTATAGAATGTTGCAATAGAAAGCTTTAGAAGACATTTCAATGTTTAACGTGTTTGTTAAATGTTTATTACTTTCTTCTATCTTTCAAGAAAAAGGTTTTGGATTTATGAAAACTTACCACTTCCGGCTTTCGACGGATTTATACGTTTTAGAAGGTCCTGAAAACAATTGGACTATTTTTAGAAAATGTCTGTCTGCGAATCTGTCTGTTTGTCTCAGTGTCTGTATGTCAAAAAAATTTTGTGGGCGCTGTATCTCAAGAGATAATGCACAGAATTTGATAAAACTTTATATTCAATTAGACATTGATATCAGTGGGTGTTGATTAGTTTTTGGTGCAAATCGCCTTCTATGCTACATTTTTCATGATTTTTACGATAGCTAAATCTCAAGAACTAATGCACAGAATTTCACCAAACTTTAGATTCGGTTACACCTTGACAAACATAGACGTTGATTACGATTTGGTACAAATAGCCGAACAGGTGGTGCTGCTGTGCTACATTTTGCACGATTTTCACGGTAGTTATATCTCCAGTATTAACGCACATAATTTAATAAAACTTTAAATACAGTTAGACCTTAATATAAATTGGTGCTGATTTTTTTTTTGTGTATGTGAAACTTGTATGAGATAGAAGAAAGTTTTGGGATTGGCACATCAGACTAGCTTTTGTTATTGTAATCAAATCTGTGAAATCTGAAGTTATTTTAGCTTTTGATAATATTTTGATAATTTTTTTTTTTGGTCTAACCTGTGATAACTGATAAATTTTCTGAAATTTCAAATTCCTTAGGGGGGGCGGTTGCCCCCCCCAGCCCCCCCGAAATGGCGCCCCTGAGTGCAATACCTCCAAACATTTTGAAATATCTCACGGATGATAGTTTTACTTGCTAAATCGCTGCTTTTTCTTTTTATTAGTAAGAAATAGTTAACAGTTAAAATTTTACAAAGTACATAATGAAAAATACACAATTTTTGAAAAACTTTTTGTATTTTTAATAAAATTAACAGTTATGAAAAACGGATGCAGAAAAATATGTATTTGAAGGAGATGTATATTAACAAAATAACTGGTTTCGAATGCACATGAAACATATTGAAATACATTAATGTAAAGATTATTTTTTTTTCCATAAAAGCTATTTTTCTACAATTAATCTGCTGTAACTTATTTGAAAAATACCATACGCACGTGTAACCTCATGCTAAGTATATCCTGACGTAGTTTATAGAACTTTAAAAAATCTAATAATAAGAAAAAGTGAACGTCTTCCGTTCTTTAACTACTTTATAAATCCACTGCCACCTAAGTTTTGTAAGATATTTTTAGATATAAGTACTTAAAGTCAGCACTAAAATAATATACTTTTATTAGAAAGTATGCAAAATATGAAAAATTATTGCAAAGAGATTAATTTAATTTACTTTTATGCATTTTAACATGCATTTATTTTTATTTATATCATTGTAATAAATTTAAGCACTCTATGTATTTCTTAAATAAAGTTATAAAGAAAAAATACGCAAAAATGTGCAACAATTGTTTTTCAAAACATGGCAGAAGATGTAATTATTTATTTAACCATAATTTTTGGAGTTTCTGAATCTGTAACTAACAAGACTAAAAATCATTCTAGTCATATCAAACGAGAATTAAAAAGCATACGTCAGTCAATGATTATGAAACACTTTCTAACACTTCCAGCATATTGCAACGAAACTTCACTATTTAATAAGATAGCTAAGTAAGTAATTTAGAAAACTCACAACACATTTGAAAACACAATTTCAGCAATTAAAGTCCATAGATGGAAAAGTAGTCAATTCTTTTGTGCATCCATGTATATGAAATATGATCTATATATTTGTGTATATATACATAATTTCATAGTTTGCTGAAATTTAGTTCAGTTTGTAAGCTCCTAACACAGTTGAAAATTCACCTTCAGAAATTTCTACCAATAGACATAAATGTACTCGAATTCTTTGGTACAGCCCAGTATATTATCTACAGATTCTTATATACACCACACACATCAAGCTAAAATTTAATTTAGTGAAAACACGCACAACACAACTAAAAACGTACTTTACCATCCATAGACGGCAATGTATCCAGTTCTTTGTATGTGAGCCTGTATACAAATTTATTTATATTTTACAATCATTATGTTAGTATACTAAATATATTTCAGCTGGAAAATGCATAACATAATTAAAAAATATCCTTTTGCAATTCACGCTTATGGACGCAGTAATGCTTACGAAATCTTTTGTGCAGCCCTGTATGATACATAAAATTTATACACACCACGTAATGCGGTAAAAAATGTGCATATTTGAAAACGAAAGATAAAGGCTATGCATACCATATTTTACAGTAAGCATCTTGTAGAACACTTCGGTAACATATCAATTTGATTAAGTTTAAAATAGTGTAACATCATTTAAATACATTGGAAACGATTTTCCCCCGTAGACCATAATGTAACGGAATTCTTTTGAGTGCCCTTGTAAACGAACTATAAATTCTACACATTTAATTTTGTATAGCTATGTAACGTCGGGGCGACAATTACCAGTTCGTCCATGTATAACGTAAAATTCAGCACAGAAAAGATGATTAACATATCTCACGATTTATTCGCTATTACAACATTTGCAAGAAACACCACATACACATGCATTTAAAACAACCCCCAGCAACACACAGTTCACCAGTCTCAAAACACCAACTTGCTTTACCACCCGCGTATCGTTACGAGCTCTTCGACACGAGAGCGCCGCCTATCTATCCGAAAGAAGAATAGTTCCAGTTCAAGGATTTACAGTCAGCGTTCGTATCGTGGGAGAATGTTTAAAATCCAGGGTTTAGCCGGGGTCGTTACTGCTATCATATATCAATTAAATGACAATCCGAGTGTATTTACGAGAGTTTTAGCACAGACAGACTGCAGATAAACAGGAGACAAACCGAAGTCCTAAAAACACTTTTCAACTATATAGGAAAGTTTTAAAAAACCCTTTATATATCTGCGGATTTAAAACGTTTCTGTCAGAAACATATAATACTATTCTCAGTGTTTGTTATTTTTTTAAATTTTTATTTTAGAGACTCTAAACAAAGCCAAAGTATATGACGTCACTGTGACAATCAACCGTCACAAGTGGCCACAATCACAACAGTAACCAAAATATGACTGTTTTCTTTTGTCACATTGTGACACTCAGTTGATTGTCACTTCCTGATTCCACTGTGAGGACACCATAACCGATTTTGTAGCCAAAAACAATTTGTCACAAAATAGGGGATATCAACTTAAACTATGACATGTATACTATTCATTTTCCATTCCACGTGATAAATGCAAACAATTGGACTTGCATTTTGTTGACATTGATTTCACATTTTGATACGTCTCGATGCTATTATGGCACTATACAATTTTAGATTACCTATGCAAAGTATTTTTTTTTTTTATAAATGTACAGATAAATATATGTTTTTTAATCCAATATTAATTTTATTTCTAACCCGGCAATACAATAAACTGCAATATTTTTTACAAAATATTAGCTTTTTGGATCGGTAAAACTGATAGTGTCATATCAGCTTAATATTTGTTTTCTTCAACATGCCAAATGTGATGACAGTAAGGAAATTCTACTTCAGCTTATCTTTCAAATGCAGGAAGCCTTTTCCAATATACCAAGAATATTGATTTCAAAGTCTAAGAATTTCCCCGTAAGCCTTACAGAAACGACTGAAGATAGTTGACAAAGAAGTAGATTTTATCCTCAAAAATGGAATATTTTGAAAACTTATTCTTTAATGCTGTAAAAACATTTACTGCTTGCCATGTTTTAAAAATAGAATATATAAGCAATTTTACTTTTAAATGTTTTAGATTAAAATTTATGACATTTGAGTATCTGACTCTTTTTTATTTCCGATTATTATTTTTAAGGACTCATTTATGATGATATGATACATTTATATATAGGATGTCCCGTAACTGAGCGTATAAACTTTAAGGAGAGGTAGAGCATACTACATCAAACAATTTTTGTACCGGAAAGAAACGTGGCAATCCATTTATTCTGTCAAAAATACAGGGTGTCTCTATTTTGAAATCAGGTTTTTGTTCAAAACATTCACAGTAGTTAAGATATTTTAACGGAGTTTATAACAGACGTATTTTGCTTTGTATGAAATGCGATGAAATTGCGAAAAGTTCTGAAAGTGACAGTAGTTTGGTCAGCGAAACCATACGTAATGGGAACTACATTCCTAAACATGGCACGTCTAATTCAGTACTGCCGTGATGCGCATTGTTGCAAATTTCGTTAAGATACAATAGCTCGCAAAAGTTTTTAGACGATATGTTTTCCTGTCCTAACTTTATCTATTAGCAAAATTTCTTAATGATGTAAGTTAGTAATTTGTACCCCTTTCAAAGCTCAACAAAATGCAACATTAGAACAATTGAGACATATGCCTAAATTAAAAATAATTTGGAAATTTGCAAAATTACTTCGCAAAAGTTTTGAGACGATTCAGTTTTTCTAAACTTTTATTGAAATTAAACGTCTTTATGTAACGAAATGCAGCAATATTTAATATTTAGTTACATATCCTTTTGATTTGAGAACTGCAGCACATCGTCTGAGGACGGAATTAACAAGGCTTTCTAAAGTGGACCTAGGGATTTCCGCCCATTTCGATTGAAGCTCCTGAGGGAGTTCTGCCTTTGAAGTATGCTTCCGTGTCCCGACTTTTCTTCCATTGTTTTCCCAAAGATGTTTAATTCAAGGTCAGGGGACTGACTCGGCCAGTCCAAAACTTTAATTTTCTTAGCTATAAACCAATTTGTCACCATTTTGTAGGTGCACATTGGATCATTATCCTGCTGAAGCATCTATCCACGAGCCATCTTTTTATCAGCATAAGGCAGCATGTAATCTTCTAAAGTGTTTTTATAAACATTTTGATCCATAATCACATCGATGTGTACGAGGGGGACGATGGCAACATGATGGAAAGCTCCCAGGACCATTACTGATCCGTTTCAGTGATTCACTGTTGGACGTTGGTACTGTAAATCCATTCTGGTGCCTTTTGGGCGATTAATACGACTTTATATTTGTCCGGAATGGATCCCCGGTACGAACGTCCAACAGTGAAGCACGGAAATGGATCAGTAATGGTCTGGGGAGCTTTCCATCATGATGGCATCGTCCTTCTCGTAGACATCGATGTGATTATGGATCAAAATGTTTATAAAAACATTTTAGAAGATCACATGCTGCCTTATGCTCGTAAAAAGATGCCTCGTGGATGGGTTCTTCAGCAGGATAATGATCCAAAGCACACCTTCAAAATGGTGACAAATTGGTTTACAGCTAAGAAAATTAAAGTTTTGGACTGGCCGAGTTAGTCACCTGACCTCAATGCAATTGAACATTTTTGGGAACACAATGGAAGAAAAGTCGGGACAAGGAAGCATTCTTCAAAGACAGAACTCCTTCAGGATCTTCAATTGGAATGGGCGAAAATCCCAAGGTCCACTTTAGAAAGCCTTGTTAATTCCAGGCTCAGACCATGTGCTGTAGTGCTCAAAGCAAAAGGATATGCAACTAAATATTAGATATTGCTGTATTTCGTTACATAAAGACGCTAATTTCAATAAAAGTTTAGGAAAACTGAATCGTCTCAAAACTTTTGCGAAGTAATTTTGCGAATTTCCGAATTATTCTTAATTCCTGCATATGTATTAATTGTTCTAATGTTGCATTTTTTTAGCTTTAAAATGGGTACAAATTACTAATTTACATCATTAAGAAATTTTGCTTACAGAAAAAGTTAGGAGAAAAAACTTATCGTCTTAAAACTTTTGCGAGCTACTGTATCTTCATCGTTAAAATTACAAACAAAAATACGGATTCGGATTGGAATGAGACACCCTGTATTTTGACTGAATAAATGAATTTCGATCTTATTTTCCTATGATAAAAATTGTCTGTTGAAGCATTCCCTGCTTCCCCTCCAAGTTTGTACGTGGAATTCCTGGATACCGTGTACATGTTTCTTTAATGTACCTAATAAATACCATTTTATATTTGATGTAATTTGATTTTACTTATGTTATCTGATTCATAAATGAGGAAGAAAACATTTTGCTTTGTATTAAAACCCAAAATATTGGATTTATATCCAATATTTTGATATTGACCCAGATATTGACAAGATATTGACTTGCCAATAGTCAAGGTTTATTGATCCAAGATATTCACTGTCTGCATTTCAATTTAACAAAAATCGAAAAAAAAAGTCTAAGCATATATTGTTTTATTTGATTTTTAGTTTTAGAGAAAGTTGGTTTAGAGGAAAAAAGATTAGAGTGAAAACTTTATAGGAACACATATTTTAAAATTATATAAAAACCTTTCTGAAAGGATGAGTGACCCAAGGCATTCTACGCATAGTTTACTAATATACCGAATGCAATCAATAACAGAAACGTTCTTGGATATTCTTAAAAAACAACATATCGTCTGTCACCTTAGACTTTTTTGACAATGTCTCGCTAAAACATTAATGGTGCACAGAGTTAAAAATGAATTTCTTTTCTTGAAAAACATCTGTATTGCTATGCATACATAAATGGTTAAACCTGCCTTAATAGTTGAAAAGTGACACAGTTTTTGTACCTTTAGCTTTCCTTCCCCGCTCTGATTTCCGATGTGAATAAAAATTGAGAGTACCATCGAAGTCCAGATATGGAGCATTAAGGGGTCAAGTACCATTTGAACTCACAAAATACATGAAAAAGTGACCTCTATAAGAATTCATGACACTCCGTAACTAATTGATTTTTAGTTATAAAATTTTAAACATGTACTAAAAAAGGTTTATTTTATCAATAGAAGTTTTCTAAAAAAGTATAGACACATATAACGTTTTTTAAAATTTATTTTAAAATATAATACACTTTTTACGAAAGAATTATTCTTGCATGGATTTCGCGCATGATTTTTTACATTTGAATTGTTAAAACCAGCCAAAATTTTTTTTTAATGAGTACAGATATAATATGTTTTCAAAATGATCTACAAGGAAAAAATAAAATAAAATGTGTAGATCCTGAGATTTTTTTTTTTAAATAGAAACTAGAAATATCGAGGTTTTTTTTAATACAAAAATCTAGTCGTGAATTCTAAATTTCTTTCTTGAGAAGCATAATGATAGGTCATTTTGTGCACCTATACGGTTATTACATTCACTCCAAATTTCATGAAATTCTAGCGAACTATTTTTCAGAAATCGACGCGGAATGACCAAAATCGCCATTTTCAGAAAATTGACTTTATTGATTAAATTACCCCTTGATAGTATAAAAGAGCTTCAACTATTTTAGACACAACTTCTCTTCTAAAGTATATTTTTTTAAAGTTGCTAAAAAATCACATTTAATTATAAGTTATTAAAAAAAAAATTCGATTTTTTGACACTTTAACACTAGAACGCCGGACGGCGTCATTTCGACACCGAAGCATGAAAGTTTCTTTCTAAAATCTATAAATTTTGAAAGATCTTTTTATTTCGCTCGACTTTTATTAAATATGTAGGTAGAACTCGCATAAAATTTTTTGGCGAACTAGGTTTATTCAAACTTAGTTTACAGATAGATTTACCTATAACGCCGGTTTGGAGTCAATTGGACACCGCAATAATTTCACTTCCCCTATTTTAAATTTTGTTCTTCTGTGCGTTCATTGTGTAAAACAAGAGAGTCCTGTAATGTTTTCTTTTTTTTTTTACATCTGGTCATCACGTGATTTGTGTTAGCTGCAACACTACCTGCCGCTTAGATTTCATTTCTCACAAAGATAGTGCATGCGCGGTTACTTGTGAGTTATGATTAGAAGAATTTTTCTGATGTTTTTCTTTCGTTCTTGTTACTTTTTATGAGTAAAATTTAAAATGTCTTGTAAGAGAGGGCTTACTACGGAAAAAAATACCGCGCTTCTGAGTGAAATGTCAGATAATGAATCAGAAGGTGGAGAATTATCCGACATGTATGATGAATCGGATGATGAAAATTTTATTCCTGTTATATCATCTGAATCGGAAAGCGATGAGGATGTTGAAATTGATGATTCTGGAAATCAGAAAGAATTTGTTGCTCGCGATGGCTCTCAGTGGAAAGAATGTGGTTCAGGAAGTGCAACCAGTAGATTAGCAATTCAAAATATTTTGCGAGAAAATAGTGGTCCAACTAGTTATGCAAAAAGAAATGTGAATAATGACAGTGTTTTGAGTGCTTGGTTGCTTTTTATAGACAGAACGGTTTTAGAGCATATAATAAAATGCACAAACACAGAAGCTCGTCGAGTATTAGAAAATAATGTTTGGTCTCTTTCAAAACAGGAACTTTTTGCTTACATTTCGATTTTATATGCACGTGGAGTTTCAAGAGCTAGTAACCTGGAACTTCATTCATTATGGTCTACTTCATGGGGTATAAATTTTTGCAAAGAAACCATGTCCAGAGACAAGTTTTGTGAAATATCAAGATTTCTGAGATTTGATATCAAATCAACTCGTCGTAATCGAACTCAGCAGGATAAATTCGCAATGATTTCGGAAGTATGGAATCGTTTTATTGAAAACTGTACAAGCTGTTACAAGCCAGGCCAGAATATAACAATTGATGAACAATTATTTCCTAGTAAGACTCGTTGTCCATTTACTCGGTTTATAGCATCAAAACCTGATAAATACGGAAAAAAAATTTGGATAGCTGCAGATTTAGAAAGTAAGTATATTTTCAACGCATTTCCCTACCTAGGAAAAAATGAAGAACGAGATCAAAGTCAGAGACTTTCTGAGTATGTAGTTTTAAAACTAATAGAACCCTTTAAAAATATGGGAAGAAATGTCACAGTTGACAATTTTTTTACTTCTCTTGAGTTGGCTAAGAAACTAAAGGAAAGTCGAACGAGTTTAGTTGGCACGGTAAATAGGGCCAGACGAGAAATTCCAGATTGTCAGTAAAAGAAGTGTTATATTCAACAAAAATATTGAAAAATGAAGAATCGGGCACAACACTTACAGTTTACCAATGTAAAAAGGAAAAAAAATGTGATAATCTTGAGTTCTATGCATTCAAACATTGCAATTGCCAATAATTCAAAGAAAACACCTGAAACTGTCAGTTTTTATAATGAAACCAAATGTGGCGTAGATATTGTTGACCAAATGGCAAGGCAATATTCAGTCAAAGCAGGATCAAGAAGATGGCCAATTCACACATTCTACAATATGTTAGACTTTGCTGCCATAAACTCATGGATTATTTTCAAACAAGTGACAGGGAACAAAATATCAAGGCGTACTTTTATACAAACATTAGCTGAAGAATTACGAGCAGAATATATTGAAAAATCTGCTAAAAGACGCAGTAGCCATGAAGATGAACTGCGAACTGAAAATCCTTCTAAGCGTAGGAAATGCGAGGTTAAAAAATGTCATGGAAATGTGACAAATAAAATGTGTTCCTCTTGTAAAAGAATGACATGCGGCAAATGCACAAAATATGTCAGCTATAAATGTATTGACTGTGAGTGATATAAGTAATGTAAGTAGTTATTTCTCTTGTTTATATTTTTATATCATCTTGAAAAAATATTCTCATTTTACAGATATAATAATTATTCGTGTGTACCATGTATGTGTTCATATCATCTTGCAATAGTTTTCTTATTTTACAGATATAATTTTATTTGTGCGTAACATATATTTTTTCATATCATCTTGAAAAATTATTATTTTACAGATGTAATATTATTTGTGTGTACAATACATATTTTCATATAATCTTTCAAAATTATTCTCATTTTAAATATATAATATTATTTGTGTGTACAATATATATTTTCATATAATCTTCTAAAATTATCCCTATTTTACAGGTATAATAGTATTTATGTGTACAATATATGTATTTGTAAAAAGAATATTAAAATGTACATTTTCTTTGAAATTTTTGCTTACTTATCGACCAGTGTCAAAATGACACCTGGCCGGCGTTTCAGGGGGTAGTAAGATTTCAGGCGTTCTAGTGTTAAATGGTATTTGGTCCCTTATACGTTTTTCAGAGGAATATACAAATGATTGAAAGCACAGCAAGTTCCAACAACAACACCCTTTATTAAGTATTCAATGTGATTTTCTTTTACGATTTTCAACAAAATTCATAACGGGTTGAGGATTATGTCAAAGGTAAAAAATATAATAATTTCTGTAGCATCTGTCGTCATTCTCTATTCAGATTTCAATTATATACAAAAGTTCACTAATTTTAACCTTGCATTTAAAAGAAGTATGTGCGCCTCGAAATGGCATGAATGCCTGCGCATTTAATTCTGAAAACGAAATTTACCGACCATCTAGATTTGGTAAGACGAATTACGGCCAACAACAATGTCATCGACTTATTAAACAGTTCTCTCATCTAGACAAACACGGTGTTTTTTTTCTGAATCCCTGTCTCACTCTCTAAAATTTGCTCAGATGATTTCAAATCATCTATATATATAACAGGCTAAGGTTCTACGTGGCGGCGAAAAAACAGTTATTTCTCTATTGCCGATGGCAACGAGTGGTTTGGTTTCACTAATTTCGAAATTTTAAGAAAAGTATTTGAAGTATCGATTTAAAACTTACCACACATATCTAGAAAAAAATTTTTGTATCCAAAAAGCCAATTTTTGTAAAAATCGGCCAATGAATTGTCTTAATTTTTGCAAAAAAACTGATGCAGATGTCTGAAATGGAAAAAAAAGTGCGAAGTCAAATAAACAAAAACGCGCCATTTTGTTTCTGTTTCAAATGGGCCATTTTGTTTCTGCTACAAAAGTTACCGATAATTGTTAATGTTAAAGTCATTGGTTAAATTTTGAGGTGTAGTTTCGGTCGTAATTTAAATATCAGGTTAATTTTAAAGGTATATAGATCTGGCGCCTCCTGGTGGTGGAAGGTGGAACTAAAAGATTTTTTTTAACCATTTGAGGTTTGCTTGTAAAAATTGATCAGTGAAACGGACATAGCTTTCTAGTCCTCAATATTATACCAAGCAGTAATTGGTAATCAGCTGAAAGAATAAGACAAAATTTCCTGAATGAATTGGTGTTAGAGTGACCCTTAATTTAAGTAATTAAAGCTTTTTTCTGAAAAACGTTACCGCATCTATAAACATTTAAAATGTGTAAATTGTATTGGCAGTCGGATTGCGAGTACAATTATTGCATTTTTCTGAAAAATAATGCTGATGAAAGTAATTTCATGAATATGTCAGATAGTACAAAATACGGATTGCGAAACATTTTTGACAGAAAACAGTGCTAAAAAAACTAGTTATATTGTCATTTGCACTATTTACACAAATACTGCATCACAATTTAAAGTACAATTTACTCACTTTTTATAGTGTATATGTTAGATGATTAAGTAATTAAAATTATTAAACTCATAAAGTTTGTATGGGATTTTCTTAAGTCTTGCTCCAATGAATACTAAAATTCATCGTATCATTATACACCTATTAAATTATAACTAAGATTAAGACAAACACTCTAAAAAAAAGTTTATCAAAAAACGTAAAAGTATTGACATCATAGTTCTAGAATCACCCCCCTCCCCCGGGTTCATGACAGGAAATTTTTCGTTCTTCCATTAGAGAATTTCAGGCAACTTTAAATTTAAATTTGACATGTTTCTGTGAATTGCGGAAAAGGAACACACACAAAAATTCCGTTTAAAAACACGGAACATTGCTGACAATACTACAGCCGGAACACGTTGTACTGGAGGATTTAAGGTAATATTCTAGCTTAGATTGGTGAAGCTCCTGTATTCTGAGGGAAAACGGCTAAATAGAAACGTAACATGAACAAATAAAAACGGAAAATGTTCCTTTGTAAAATAAACATAATATACATGTCTATTTACGGTTTTTATCATATATTATAACACCGGCGAATCTTGTTTGTCTCTGTGTGTGTATGTATGCAAAATGTATCTTAAAAACGACTCTAATTATTTTGAGGAAACTTTGTATCCTATTTGTTTTCGGGCGCGAGAAGACCATTGGGCTAGGTCATATGTTCGAGAAAATTCGATTACTGGGTCACTTCGGGTTATTACGGGTCAGGGTCAAGCTAATTTTATCTAAAAAACAGTTCAAACGATCAAACGATTTTGACTAAATTTTGTATCTGACCATTTTCGAGCACGAGAAGACCATTGAATGCCTAAGGGAGGCTACTCGTCCTGACGAAGCCAAGACGTGGAGCGTATACCCTCCCCCGGAAAACTCTTCGGCACGCGGGTATTCGTGATGGGTGACTTTAGCCGTCGGCGGGCAGGGAGAGCACAGCACATGGGCCTCCAACGAACACTCGGGTTCCCCCAAGAAGAATTCAGTCCAACTTGCTAGAGCAGTCCTTTAAAATTTAGTCAAAATAGACGTCCAACAAAACGACCTTAGCGCCCAGAAAAAAACAATGGTTATGGTGCATGCTAGGCCAATAAAGGTTGGCACTGCCAGGAACAACGTCCTCCACGCGAGCAAGGGGTAGGAACTGAAAAAAACATCAGAAATATAAGACAAACTGTAGATTAAAAGTAAAAAATATTTACATTGCATTGACCCATTGGGTTAGGTCATGTGTTTGAGAAAAATCGATTACTGGGTCAATTTGGAATCACAACGGGTCGAACTAAATTTATCTAAAACACGGCTCTAACGATTTTGACCATGTGTGTGTGTATATGCAAATTTTATCTTAAAAATGACTCTAACGATTTTGACGAAATTTTGTATCTTACCGTTTTGGATTACGTGAAAACCATTGGGCTAGGTCACATGGTTGAGCAAATTCGATTAGTGGATCATTTTAGGGTCACTACGGTGAAGCTAATTTTATCTAATAAATGGCTCTATCGATTTTGACTAAATTTTGTATCCTACCGTTTTGGGCTCAGTCACATGTTCAAGAAAATTCGATTAGTGGGTCATTCTTGGGTCTCTATTGGTCAATGCTTTTCAATGTGAATGAAGGTTCAAACAGTTATTGAGCTGTTGAACATTTGGTAGTAAACAAAGTCGCAAAGTTGGCATCATTTCGCATAATATCGTCAAATATGGTGAGATGTTGGCGACATTGGCGAGATTTGTCGATAAATTTGACTTTTAATATTATCAGTACTTAGGTATATGTTTGGCGCCAAATGAAAGATTGACGCCAAGTTTGCGACTTATCGCCAAATTTTGGCGACATTTGGCAAAACGAATTGTATCTAGAATGTGAAGGAATTTTCTAGAAATTCCCAATAGGACCCGAGATATATCATTCAACCAATCAGCGTCCGCTGAACGTTCTAGAAAACAGAATTCAACCAATCAGGGTACATAGACCTGATTTTTATATGTTGTACGTAAAATTTATTGTACGAATCAATTAAAGGAAAGTAATTAAATATGAATATTTGTTTTCGATAAAATTCATACTTTTTCACCAATATATGACTGACATATATAGAGTGTTCTATTAATAAAAATGAATCTAAACATTTGCATTTCTATAAACATTTGCAAAAAAGAGAAAAAAAAAAGAAAAATGACGGAGTGATATTTTAGTTTTTTCCTACTCTTTGATATTTGAAGCATATCTGTTTTAGAATATTACGTTCTCTTTTCTTACACGATAATGCTTTCAGACTATTTGTATTTCAAAAATAATGTATTTCCAATACACCAGACAATTTTATAACTTTATCCAAAAACATATACAGAGCTATAAAAATAATAAAAGCAGATTCCTGTTGAAAATACTGAAAGCATCCATTTTTCATAACACACATGGAAAATCTTACTTATCTTTGGTGATGTATCTTTGCCTTTCGCTTCAAAAAAATATTTTCTATTTTCAAGGCAGTTTTTATGGTATAAGAAAGGTTATTTTGGGGGATTCTCATATTTAGTGTAGTTAAATATTTATGTACATATCTAACTTTTTACCTATTTTTCTAAATCTGCATATGATTTTGTATATTCTGCAATAAAAGACATTTGTGTAACTATGCATGATTTTCTGTTCCTTTGATTTTATTAAAATACGAAGCGTGAGAGATTTAATATTATGATATTATTTTATCATATCAAATCAAAGTAAATAATCATACTGGCTCAGATGATTTATTGTATATAAACGATATATCTCATAATTAGAGTTAGTATTATATATGCTACAACATGCTCAAAATATGCACTAAAAACGTTCTAATATACAAAAATGATTCACTAAAAACTTCCAAAATATGGAAATATATTCAATAGAATCTTTTAAAATATGTAAAAATATGCATTAATGAATTTTCTCTTCCATCTAATTTTCACAAGAACTCAGGTATATTTACTATAAATGCACGAAAAAGAAGGAATGTTAATTAATTATAAATGCAAATCCCTTTTCATTACATCCAAATCCTTCGTCTCTATTTTCCTTTATCATGAATAATATTAGTTACAATTATTCGCCGGACTTCCTCCGTCTGGACTTTCTTTCTGGGGTATTTTAGAAAAATGATAAACGCACTTGATTTCGTTAGAGTTACTCTCTAAATTATGGCCACAATACAAACACTGCATTTCATTCCTATCATTATGAAAAATTAAAGGTGTTATCTTATTGCGTGATGTGATGAGAAACTAAGTTCAATTGAAGAAGCAGAAACAATACACTTACATAACGCGCAAGTTATGCTTTAAATAAATTTGAATTAATATGTAAATTTACGAAATTCTTTAAACAGAAATAAATAGTTGTTCGTCTCATATACAGAATTCGCGAGCATAACAAAAAAAAAATACTTATCTAAGTAGAATCTATTCAATATCCGATAATGCTATATATAAGAAAAATGTATTTTAACGTTGAATAGATTCATTATGAAGCGATTCATTTTCATTAAGAACGCGTGTGTAATCAAATTAATTGCCTTAGCTATCCAGATTACCAACAAAGCAAAAAAAAAAAAAATTCAAAATAATTTTTGCTGCTGCGATAATTTCCAGCAAGCCAGTAACAGCCATTTCGTGACGTAATTCTTTATTTTTCCATTTCAGAAATCAATACACAAAAAATAGAGTTGAGTTGTATAAAACATCTTTTCTAAAACTAAATGGCGTCATAGATGTTTTCTGATTTTATTCTCTGCACGCAATCGAAGTGCGTATTGTTCATTTCAAGCAGTTTGTTTACATTCAGGATGAAATTTTGAATACCGATACCTCCAAATATAAACATTTTAGAATGTGGTTCATCTCTCTCTTTCAAAAAAAAAAGTAATAATAATGGCCGGTTGGCATATGAAACTCACAGAGTCTCGTATCTTTTAAGATAGTCACGTGATTTGCGTTATTATACATATGATAGTTTTCAAAATTACACAAACTGAATTTGTCTTCGATTATCAATGATGCTCTTTAGCGAGGCAAATGTGTAATAGAATTATAACTGATGTAATATCTGATGATGTAAACTGATGTATAATAAAAAATCCACTGATGTAATAGAATTATGGTACTTTACAATAGATTATATGACCTCTTATGGTAAGTCAATTCCCTCCACATTAATGAAGCTATACGCTTAAGTTTTTTTTAAAAAAAGGGCTGAATTTTTATCTAACACTTTATGTCCTATTTCTAATGGAACTAATGATATATGATCTCTAACTTTCGCTATTTGTCTAATTGCATCATTGAGAGCCCTATCAGGCATTTGTAAAATTTTAAACGTCTCAAGTAACGTCTCGGTTTGAAAAAGATTTTCAATCTCAAATAACATTTTTCGAACATTGAAAAAATATCGTTAGCTATAAAAAATGCAGTCGAGTCTTGACTCTCAAACGTTTCAACCACATTCTGTGTAACTTTTTATTTTTATTTTTTTCCACAAAATGAAACTGCATAAATCTGGGTTGCCCATCTCGTTAATAATACTTCTGGTGGCAGAGTAGAAGGTTAAGATACATTATCTTATACATTTTTATTCACATTGGTTGTTAAGAAGATTTTGTTAACGCAATAAATGAATATTTGCTGGTTCGCAGTTTTCCCTGATTTATTTGGCTACGCAATGAAGAACATGTAAATGAAACGAAACACATGTCACATAAATTAAATTGAGGTAAAATAAGTTTAACGATATTGAAAATTTGACCACGCATAGAATGGCATCACTAATAAATACAAGAACCTTTCCACAAAACGTATTGTTGTCAGGCCACAAATTACGCAAAGAATTGTTAGTGAACTTTGCAGTAGTAGAATGGAAAACTTTTTCGAATTCCTTGAAAGTAGTGAGATGCGGATAAGAAGGTTCTATTTTCATTTTCCTATAAATAAAGTGTACTATAAAGCGATCACATCTGTCTATTGTTTTGTCTGCACTTATCTATGTAGCATTATTTCGAATGTCATATTTAGTCTCATTAATAACTTCGATACGAACAGCTGCAATATATAGCTACATAATATTTTCGAAGCAATGATTCATCTAGTATATACTAGTTAATAGAGTATTTCTTTAGAAACTTTTAGATATTGGGGTTATTCGCTTTGTTTAATTGTATATGACTTTCAATTATTGCTTGACAGAATCTCTTCTTTTTCTCTAGAATTTTTCTTTTCCTTATCTGAAAATGATCGATTTCTTAAAAATCTTTGCACCTTCGAATGATCTCTTTAACTATTCTTTTTTGATATGTTACTAATAGTTTTTAAGTGATGATCAGCATGGAACTTCTTTTCAACTTGTTTTCACATATGACACAATGCATAACTTCACCATCATATACAATTTCTTCATTATGTTTTAATTATACGTTTTTTATCGAATATTATTTTAGAGATTATTCATAATATCACACAATTTTTTATCAGAGAAAAAAGCTCTGTTAGATAAAGTGATGCACTGTTGATTATGGCGGGAAAAATAATTTATATCGTTCAAACATAAAATAGGTCCCTTCTATTTTTTCATATCAAAGGCATTTAAACATGTGAGACAATTGCGCCAAATATCTTCCAATATAGCTCTGATTATCTCTTAAGGGGCCACTTCTCTGAAACTCTACGATCGTTAAATCCCATATGTTAGCCTATGGAAAACTTAAAAGCATAATTATTCATTGCCTAATAAAATTACCGAAATACGGCTTTCACCAAATGTAGACGTCAGATGCCAACGAGGTGCCTCCTTAATCTATAAGTATTTAAATTTTTCTATAAACTTTGATATTCCCACTTGATGAAATCCTATCATATTCTAAAAAGTACGTAAAATTTAAGTAGACACTTTTTTAAAACCGCACATAGTTGGCATGTGAAGTCTACTTTTCGATAGTAAAAACTTTATTTTGATAATTCTATTACTATAGATAATGAGTAATTGCGCTTTAATATTTTTCCATTCATTAACATGTGATTTAGCGATCGGAGAGTCTCAGTCAAGCGGGCCCCTTCAACCGCCAGCTTCAGAATCAGTCGTTAAATGATTTCCTGTCAGGAAATTGATGATAAAAATTTGCGAAATAGCAAATTTATAAGTTTTTGCTTCCGTTACAGAAAGAAAAAATTACAAAATAGGTACATTTTATGGATTTTATAAACGTTTATACTTTTATATACACTTAAATGCATTTATAGAAAATATAGCCAAAATAGGCAGTTTCATATAATCCTGTCTCTAATCATAACCATAAATTTCTAGAGTATAGAAGAGGCAGTAATGCGTTGTAATGACCCAGAAGATATATTTACATATTTGTTTTTAACCATTTGTTCAATATGTTATATCGTATGTGATTGATATTTTGGTCATAAACAAAAATAAGTATGTGATAAGTAACAAAAGCGTTTTCATATAGGGTAGAGCGGCGGAAATTGAGGCATGATTTATAAATTTTTATATATCAGATATTTTAATTAAAATGACAAAGTTTGAGCATACACTAAAACTAATAAAACAATTACTGACCTAAAAATGATGTTTAAAAAAATGACCAAGCAATTTTGGGTGCCCGGACGATCTCGAAAACATCTCTAACGATTTTAGCGAAACTTGAATTCTATTCTAATTCAAAAACCAGTAAAAGATCTAGCTAGGTCTCGAATTAAAAAAAATCGTTTTGGCAGATTAAAAGAAACTCAGCACTGAAACATAATTAAAAATAAGCAATTCCCAAGGGATTTTCAATGTATGTTGTACAATCTCCAAGACACAAGTGAACTCTTCTGTTAATATTTCTCTAATATTTTTGGAGTTTTTCACCACTAATATTGTTGCAAGTATCAATTTATGTTTAAGGTCAACTACACGTGCATTATCATCCATGATTTTTTTCGTACATTATCTCACAGAGTTACATCTCTAATTTAAAAAATGGTCTCCACTCACATTCAGCAATTTTTAATTAAGCATAACTCATTCAGTTTTAAATATACAGATATACAGTTTTTTTGGTAAAAAAATGGTAACGTTCCATGTAAATCCCAGAAATCTTTCTCCTTTTCACAGATGTTCCCAATAAATGGGCACTTTCCTGGAAAATTCAGGTTTTCAAATCTGAAACGTTCCAGACGAAATCTTGCAACCGCAAAATAGGCTCACGGCGGCCATTTTATTATATATTGTAGTCTGTTGTTGTGTGCTAGAAAATGAATCTCTTATATCAATGTCAAAATATCATCGTGGAATGCGAATAAATGAATAAAGGACATAATCTTTTCCGCCTCTATTGTCAAGACCTCTCAGGTGAAAGTTGCAATACGTTTTTGATAATCGCTAAAAAGATTACCTTCTTTTCTGTGGAATGTTGTGTGAAAACACGTGTTAAAATATCGAACTGGGAATGCATTCTTGGTTAATTAAAATAAAAATAAAATAAATCAGCTATGTAGAACATCCTTGTTGGAGTTTTGTCGACATCAGACGTAAATGAGTAAGTGGCAATAAAATATAATATTTAATTTTGTTTCGCTAATGTTTTTTATATGCCATTTTGTTTTAGAACAAATTTTGTTTTTAAAAATATGTGTCTTAATGTTTTTCGAAGAGCATTTTTCTTTGAAAAAAAAAATAAGGCTGTAATATACAATGTGTGAATAGCTTGTGAGCTCAATGTCATCAGTTTAACTGGGAAATTTTCCTTTTATTTTATATTTTTAATTTTTGTCCCAAGGAAGGAAGTTTTTGCTTTTAAAAAAAAGAAAAAAAAAAGTCATATTTCACGACTATAAAAATATAAACGTGCGCACATTATGTCAATCAAATTATACGCTATTTTATTTCTTCAAAATATCTTTAAAAAATACTGTTGATTTTTTTTTTTTTTAATTGAAAGAAAACTGCCGAAAAGAACAATTATTTTTTTCAATCCGAAAATTAACTTTACAACGCTAATAATCATAAATAGTTTAGCTGAACTATCTCTCCACGCAAAAATATTATGTTACGTTAAAATTTACTATAATTTAGCGTGAAAATATGTATATAATTTTATCCCATACTTAAGAAGCAGTCAAAATCACCTTTCGCCTCCAAAAAGTGTAAATTTTTATATATCTTTTCATTTATCTTTGTTTGTTTTGAAATAGTCTACATTTCAGTCATTTTGAATAATGGCTAATCTTTTTGAAAATATATGTGTACATTTTTATAAAATTCGACCAAATCTTAAAATTATCGAATTTCTTATGTGATTTATTGCTAATAATTTATAATTAATTTATAACCGAAACAGAGCTTTAAGAAATTCATGTAAATATGCAAAAAGCAAATTTGCAGTTACATATTACATAACTAAAGATCATAACTAATATGATACTAAATGACATGTTTTGTTTGTTTGTTTGTTTGTTTTTTCCTAAAGGGGACTTGAATGAAATAATATATAAAATATTGACAAATTTAATTATTAAATGTATTTATATGTTATATGGAAGCAAAAATATGTAATGTTTTCAGATATTCCTAACCATCAGTTGGAAAATATTTAAATATGGCCAGTAAAATTGAATAATATATTTTAAATGATGTATAAAAAACTAGTAAAAATAATTACTTCTGTTTAAAAAAAAACATTACTAACTCTTGTATCAAAAAATTACTTACTACGTATTTCCTAACCCATTTTTATTTTGTATAGCTGAATAAGTGTTAATAATAAAATTATACATAAACAATTACTTACATTTTCCCTTAGACCAAAATAATAATAATAATAATAATAATAATAATAATTAGTGATACCAGAAATTTAAAATATGCTTCGAATGTTTGTTTATGAAAATGTATCAGGATTTTTGTTTGTGCACATTTCCATTGAATTATAAATGGATATAAAAATGTGTAATGATTTACACTATTAAGAGATAGAAAAATTCATAAAAAGGAAAAGAAAATGTTAATTTGAAAATATCATTATTTTTATCTTGTCTAAAAGGTTGAAGGGGTGAGAAAATCTCCAATTGTGTCTAATTACATTAAATCTATGAAAAAATAACATTACAAAATATTTTCAGATATGTATTGTATGTAAATGTCTAAAAAATTAAATTGACTAAAATTCATAAGCTGTTTCAACTATTTTCTAAATTAAACAAACAAACAAAAAAAAAAAAAGGAAAACTGCCCAGTTAAACTGAGGGCATTGAGCTCACAGGCTATTCACACTAATTGTATATTATACTCTTATTTCAAAGAATTTGAAATATGCCCCTCGAAAAATAAAGAATTCAACAGTATATTAAGGGGGTGTCATCCCACCGTTACCCCCTCATAGTTAACTAATGAACCCCTTAAACTAATCAGGGAAGTCTCTAATTACAATGAATTTATATACAAAATTTGAACAAAATCGGATAATTCTGCATGAAAAACCCATTTATCTAAATTAAGGGGGATTAGCCCCCCTTTCCCCCTTTATACTTAACCAATGAACCCCTAAAACTATTGACAGAAGCGCATTATCAAAATGAACCTATATACAAAATTTGAAGAAAATCGGATAATTCTGCATGAAAAACTCATTTATGAAAATTAGGGGGGTTATCCCCCCCTTTCCCCCTTTATACTTAACCAATGAACCCCTAAAACTATTGACAGAAGCGCATTATCAAAATGAACCTATATACAAAATTTGAAGAAAATCGGATAATTCTGCATGAAAAAACCATTTATCTAAATTAAGGGGGGATTAGCCCCCCTTTCCCCCTTTATACTTAACCAATGAACCCCCAAAACTATACAGAGAAGCGCATTATCACAATGAACCTATATACAAAATTTGAAGAAAATCGGATAATTCTGCATGAAAAACTCATTTATCTAAATTAGGGGGAGGGTTATCCCCCCCTTTCCCCCTTTATACTTAACCAATGAGCCCCCAAAACTATTGACAGAAGCGCATTATCAAAATGAACCTATATACAAAATTTGAAGAAAATGGGAAAATTCTGCATGAAAAACCCATTTATCTAATTTAAGGGGGGATTACCCCCCCCTTTCCCCCTTTATACTTAAACAATGAACCCCCAAAACTATTCAGAGAAGCGCATCATCAAAATGAACCTATATACAAAATTTGAAGAAAATCGGATAATTCTGCATGAAAAACTCATTTATCTAAATTAAGGGGGGATTAGCCCCGACCTTTCCCCCTTTATACTTAACCAATAAACCCCCAAAACTATTCAGAGAAGCGCATCATCACAATGAGCCTATATACAAAATTTGAAGAAAATCGGATAATTCTGCATGAAAAACTCATTTATCTAAATTAGGGGGGTATCCTCCCTTTCCCCCTTTATACTTAACCAATGAACCCCCAAAACTATTGACAGAAGCGCATTATCAAAATGAACCTATATACAAAGTTGGAAGAAAATGGGATAATTCTGCATGAAAAACCCATTTATCTAATTTATGGGGGGTCAGCCCCCCGTTTCCCCCCTTTATTCTTAACCAATGAACCTCCAAAACTAATCAGGGAAGCGCCTTATCACAAGGAACCTATAAACAAAATTTAAAGTAAAACGGTTAGTTCTATCAAGAGTTATCGCGTTACGTACATACATACATACGTACGTACGTACATACAGAACCGGCGGGCACATAAGCTCTCAGGCTTTCATAGCCTGTGAGCTAAAAAATAATAATGTTTTTAATACTTAAAAATGGATTAATATATCTTGGTATATAATCTAGTATCTCATCAAAAAGTCACCTGTAAAAAATGCAGCCAAGTCTCGTAACTCATTTACCGTAAAAAGTACTGAGATCGTATAAAGCCAAGTTTAACTATCTTATTAACTCTGAAATTTTCATTCACAAATCACTCCTAGTCTCTACATCTTTAGTTAATTATTATTTTGTGACTTGGCAATTACGTAGCACGAGAATGTGATGTATATAGTTAGTCTTAATCAAATAATACTATAACATATTAAAGTGTAATAACTTCCCTGTGCGTATATAATTTGCCTTAATTAAATTATCTCATCCCATTCCATAACATAGTAAGGTGTAATAACTTCCCTGTGCTGCGTAATTGCCAAGTCACAAAATAATAATTAACTAAAGATGTAGAGACTAGGAGTGATTTGTGAATGAAAATTTCAGAGTTAATAAGATAGTTAAACTTGGCTTTATACGATCTCAGCACTTTTTACGGTAAATGAGTTACGAGACTTGGCTGCATTTTTTACAGGTGACTTTTTGATGAGATTTCACTTCTTTTTGTAAGTAATCCTCCTTTTCTTGATTTTGGGTTCTTTTTGGAGATCATCCACTGATTTTCGCTAAGCCCACACTCTGTGCCTATTATTTACAGGTATCAAAAATTTGAAGCTTTAGTTTCGTTTGCAAAGTACTGTAAATAAAAAGAGATTTCAGGTTCCTAGGCAAGCACTAAGTTATGGGAGGGGGAGTGTCAAAAGTACTCTCAATTGCTTCCAGGATAGGTGCTATCCATCTGAGATATTACTCGCAGCCCTAGATACTTGATATTTAACATAAAATAACTTTTTAGTATAAAAAGAAAGCCAAAATTTAAATTTCCGGAAATTTCCAATAAATCAAACTATATTCCTTTTTTCGATGGGTTTTTTTTCGTTTTTTTTAGTCTTTTTTATATTATTTACGGATTTTTTAATTTTTTTCTTACTTTGTGTACTAAACCCTGCCTTTCTGCCAAATGTGAAGCTTCTAGGACTACAAAATCAAATTATTTTCAAATTTTCGACTTTTTATAAATTTATTGATTTTTCGATTTTAATTCTAAGTTACCTGATTGTCATGCCAATATGGTATTTATTTGATCCGTCTTCTTAGGATCATTTATGTTCAATTTAGAGATAAATCAAGTGAATCTTAGAGTCACCATGATTTTATTTAGAAAGGACTATCAAGCCATAACCAGCCAGTAATGTCGGGAGGGTAGGGGGAGCTGTGAAAATTTTTGTGTGGCTAACATCATTGAACAATCCATATTTCATATGTGAAGTAAATAGAGTACAATCTGTGAAAGAAAACAAACCTGTCTATAAAGAAATCGCCTATATCATAGCCAGTCTATAGCGGAACTTTTCTATAACGAAATTCGTAAACGAAAGAAAAGAAAACCATAATCCGGGGGAAATAACATAAAACAATTAGGGGCGTTGTACTAGCTAATAAGACAATTATCTTAAAACTAATGTTTCTAACAGTACAAAATCAAATTGTTTTCTAATTTTCGATTTCTTAAAGATATTTCGATTTTATTTTCGAATTTAACGAATATTTTAATTGTTCCTTTTATTGAATAGTAAATACTACCTTTACACCAAGGTTTAAGTTTCTAAGACTACAAGATAAAATTATTTTCAATTTTTGATTTTTTCGAATTTTTTTTTATAATTTTCTGGATTTTTTAATTTTTTCTTATTTTGTATCCTTATTACAAATTTCAAGTTTCTAGCGCTACAAAATCGAATTATTTTGAAATTTCCGATCTTTTTCGAGTTTATTCTTTTTACAAATTTATTGTGTTTTAATTTTTCCTTTTTCCGTATCCTAAACAATAAGTTTACGCCGAATTTTACGTTCTAAAGCTACAAAATCGAATTTTTTTCAATTTTTCGAATTTTCGAATTATTTTTTTCGAATTTTACAGATTTTATTTCTTTTTTTGTATCCTAAATACTAACTTTATTCCAAATTTTAAATTTCTAGCTTTACAAAATCGAATTATTTTCAAATTTTCGTTTTTTTTTCGATTTTTTTATTTCATTTTCAATTTTTGTTGTGTTTTTAATTTTTTCTTTTTCTGAATTCTAAACACTACCTTTACACCAAATTTTCAGTTTCTAAGACTAAGAGATCATATTATTTTCAATTTCTCTCTTTTTCTTTCTTTCTTTCTATTTTTTTTTTGAAATTTTCGATATATTTTTTAAATTATCCATATTTTTTAATGTTCCCTTATTTAGTATCTTAAATATTACCTTTATTCCAAATTTCAAGTTTCTAGCGCTATGAAATCGAATTATTTTCAAAATTTCCTTATTTTTCGATTTCTGTCGATTTTTTTATTTTATTTTCGAATTTTATTGCGTTTTTATTTTAACTTATTCTGAATCCTAAACACTATCTTTACCGCGAATTTTAAGTTTCTAAGGCCAAAAAATCAAATTATTTAAATTTTTTTCAATTTTTTTCGAAATTTTCGTACTTTTTAATTTTTTTTTCGAATTTTCTGGATTTTTTAATTTTTCCTTATTTTGCATCCTAAATACTACCTTTATTCCGAATTCCAAGTTTCTAGCGCAACAAAATTGTATTATTTGAAATTTTTCGATTTTTTTCGATTTTTCGATTTTATTTTCAATTTTTTTTTGTGTGTCTTTGATGTTTTCTTTTTCTGAATTCTAAATACTACCTTCACATCAAATTTTAAGTTTTTAAGACTACAAGATCGTGTTATTTTCAATTTTCAATTTTGTTCGATTTTTTTGAATTTTCGAATGTTTTTTTTTTTTTTTAATTTTTCGGATTTTATAATTTTTCCTCTTTTTGTATGCGAAACACTAGCTTTATTCCAAATTTTAAGTTTCTGTGGCTGCAGGATCTACCCAATCTTTTTGATGACTCGAGAATGAGTGAGAGTGTGAGTGACAAAAAATCGAAACTTTGAGTTCATATATCGTCTGCACTAATTCATGGGGTATTTTTTGAATTATCCATATTTTTGAATTTTTCCTTATTTAGTATCTTAAATATTACCTTTATTCCAAATTTCAAGTTTCTAGCGCTATGAAATCGAATTATTTTCAAATTTTCCTTATTTTTCGATTTTTTCGATTTTTTTATTTTATTTTCAAATTTTATTGCGTTTTTTATTTTAACTTATTCTGAATCCTAAACACTATCTTTACTGCGAATTTTAAGTTTCTAAGGCTAAAAAATCAAATTATTTTAATTTTTTCAATTTTTTTTCGAATTTTTGAAATTGTTTTTTTTTCGAATTTTCCGGAATTTTTAATTTTTCCTTATTTTGCATCCTAAATACTACCTTTATTCCGAATTCGAAGTTTCTAGCGCAACAAAATCGGATTAATTGAAAATGTTCGATTTTTCGATTTTTTTAATTTTGCTTTCGATTTTTTGGTGTTTTTGATGTTTTCTTTTTCTGGATACTAAACACTACCTTCACACCGAATCTTAAGTTTTTAAGACTACAAGATCGTATTATTTTAAATTTTAAATTTTGATGGAATTTGTTGAATTTTCGAATGTTTTTGTTTCGAATTTTCCGGATTTTATAATTTTTCCTTTCTTTGTATTCTAAACACTTCCTTTTTTCTAACTGCAAGTTTCTAGGGCTACGGGATCTACCTAATCTTTTTGATGACCCGTGAACGAGTGAGTGAGTGAGTGACAAAAAATCGAATCTTTGTGTTCATATATCGTCTGAACTAGAAAAGACAGAAAGTTGTAATTTTAAATTTTGGTCGTGTGTGCCAAATACTCTAGAAAAACGAAGTTTCAAATTTTTGGGATACTCCAGCGTGGAGATATGGGGGGGTCAAAAGTGCCCTGAGTTGCTTCCAGAAAAGTATGCTTACGGCTGTCCTCTCTCGACTTGGCGGAGGCACTGCCGTGCCTCCAGATTATCTTAAAATCTATCTAAAACAAACTATCCCCATCCTGTGGGATTTGTTTTTCAATGTTTTACTTTATTTAATGCAAAACATAGATTGCATCCGACAACTCATAAAAAAGTCCTCCGGCCTGTACCGGCAGGAAAAGGTAGCTTTCCTATATCTTCGTTTTAAAATTTTAGCTAATGTTACTCGAAAACAGCAAGTTAAAATGCAAAGAAACCGTTTATAAAAGATTCGTTTACACTGAATTTGAATAAGAAATTCGCCAAATTATTGAGCTATAGCCAAGTTGGCTTCATTTATGAAGACTTATTTTTGTCGCCAAATTTGGCGAGATTTCGCCAATTGTCGCCAAGTTTGGCGAGAATTTGGCGCTAATGGATATGAATATATAGTTTTATGCGTATGATTGTGAAAATGATTACAACAATGAAAGAAAATAATTTGCGAGAAATCGCGTTCACTAAAACTTATAAATTTATATTAAAATCATTAAAATTACAGACATTACAATACACTTTCATAAAACATTAAAAACATATTAAAATTGGACGTTTCGGATTTACATGGAAAATCCCTCTTCAACAACAACATTTCACTTAGCGTAAATCATAGTTCAAAAATATCAACAAATAGAAAATGCAACGTATCAAAATTTCGAAGTCAAAGTTACAGTTATAATAACACGGAGTATTCATTCGGGATTGCACCTGCTTGACCATTATTGACCATAAATTTATCGTTGGTTTTTTGTAATGTGCTGTTTTGTTTCAAAATGTCAGCCACCCTAGAATTTCAAACTGCTCTATCTCAGCCAATTTTTAAGATAGAGGTAAAACAAAAAATGCTCTGGAATCCTTGTATCAAGTCCTAACACCTAATTAAAAAATAAACTTGATTTTTTAACTTTTTTGTATATTTATTTTAGTTTTAAAATTTTCCGTGGCCACCATCTTGAAACAAGATGGCGGACCAAGCTGGCCAACGAACTCGGTCGAGGCATTGGTGAGCTTAATACACACAATTAGTTTCATCCAAATTAATTTATAAATACGAGCGTTATCGTATTAAATTATTTTCATTTTTTCAATTTTTTTCGAATTTTTTTATTTTTTTTTTCGAATTTTCTGGATTTTTTTAATTTTCCTTTTTCTGTATCCCAAATACTACCTTTATTCCTAATTTTAATTTTCTAGCGCAACAAAATCGGATTGTCTTCAAATTTTCGGTTTTTTTCAATTTCTTCGATTTTTTCAATTTTGCTTTCGATTTTTTTGGTGTTTTTGATGTTTTCTTTTTCTGGATATTAAACACTACCTTCACACCAAATCTTAAGTTTCCAAGACTACAAGATCGTATTATTTTCAATTTTCAATTTTGATGGAATTTGTTGAATTTTCGAATGTTTTTTTTTCGAATTTTCTGGATTTTATAATTTTTCCTTTCTTTGTATCCTAAACACTACCTTTTTTCCAAATGTCAAGTTTCTGGGGCTACGGGATCTACCCAATCTTTTTGATGACGCGTGAACGAGTGAGTAAGAAGTGACAAAAAATCGAATGTTTGAGTTCATATATCGCCTGAACTAGAAAAGACAGAAAGTTGTAATTTTAAATTTTGGTCCTGTGGGCCAAATACTCTCTATAATTGAAGTTTAAAATTTTTGG
Organism: Maratus michaelseni; assembly: GCA_963931845.1. NCBI lineage: Eukaryota > Metazoa > Arthropoda > Arachnida > Araneae > Salticidae > Maratus > Maratus michaelseni. Next base: position 71,354,533 of record OZ007587.1, on the reverse strand, counting down.
GATACTCCAGCCTGGAGATATGGGGGGGTCAAAAGTGCCCTGAGTTGCTTCCAGAAAAGTATGCTTACGGCTGTCCTCTCTCGACTTGGCGGAGGCACTGCCGTGCCTCCCGAAATATAAAAAAGAAAAAAAAATAGTTAAATCTAATACATGAAACGTTCCTGCATTGTGAAAAGAAATCCAGGAATGTTCCTGGGAAATAATGGGCAGCTGGGTTGCCCATTATTTATACAAAACGTTTCTGGAAAATAACAGAAACCTTATTGAATAGTTCTGAAACGTTCCAGAGAAACGCCAGTAAGCTTCCTGGGAAATATCAGTATTGTTTTTATTATCGACAGGAACCTTCCTTTTATTTCACAGGCAGCTTACTGGTATTTCTCTGGAACGTTTCAGAACTGTTCAATAAGCTTTCTGTTATTTTCCAGAAACGTTTTGTATAAATAATGGGCAACCTAGCTGCCCATTTTTTTCCAGTAACGTTTCTGGATTTTTTTTACAGTGTTACTAGGTGTCCTAAAATTGAGTAACTCATTTAAAAATTCAGTAGCTTGCAAACGGTGACAGATATTAAAAACATTTTTGCTTGAGAGTAACGTATGATGCATCGAGTTTTTTTACAGCTATTCTCAGTTTTAGTTTCAAATAGCAGCGTTAGATAGCGCTGAAAGCAATAGGTGCTCAATCAGGCCAAAACTGAAATCACCCAGAATTCATGCGAAGAAAGGGGGTTAAATATATGGAGTGTGTCTCATTCAAAATTATATAAGAACAATATTGTATTGATCAATGAGATGCACTCCATCTATTTAACCGTCTTCCTTCGTACCAATGCTGGGTGATTTCTGCTTCTGCCTCGATTGGACGTCTATTGCGGGAAGCGCCATCTATTGCTGCTATTCGAACTACAAATCAGGAATCACAGTAAAAACTTTCTTGACATCTTACATAAACTCCTGCTACATTTAAAAAAAAAAATATTTGTCACCGTTTACAAGTTATTGAATTTTAAGTTCAGTCAATCCCTTTTTGGACACTCGGTATCTCCAACAGCTAAAACACTAAAGCGCATTTCAACCTTTAATATTTTAGGGACATCCTGTATACATAAATCTAACATAACTTAAAACTGGGTTATGTCAAACTTTCCTTGTGGTGTGCGTGTGAGTGGTTTACAAATGAACAACTCAGGTGTAAAACATGGACACTGACATTTTTAATGATTGTCATGTAAAATTATTTAACTACATCCTGATAACCTTTTAAAGTACAAGGTTTATAGTTTTTTCTCACAACTAGGGCATCCAACCCGGGTTTCCCGGGATAGAGAATATAGGTGAAAACCATTTATTTATTTTATTGAAAACTCTAATATATTTTTTACATTTAATAATTTTCTTAGATTGCCCCCTAAAAACACCAAAGAGCATTTTTATATGAACTATGTAAATTATTATATTCAACTAAAATTTCGTATTGGCCTCTTGCCAGAAGTTAACACACTGCAAAAAAATAACTGTTGATTTTACAGTATAAAACTGGCGCCCCAGCTGCCAGTATTATACCGTAAAATTAACAGTATTAAATAGTAAAATAAGCAGTAATACGCTGCCGCGCAAGCAGTAATACGCTACCGCGCACTGTAAAATCAACAGTTATTTTTTGCAGTGTAGCCGTAGAAATCGCTAAAAATTTTGTTCTATACAACAGCTTTTCTTATTCTAATAATTTCAGCGGTTTAAAGCGCTTATTTCGATTACACGTCTGTTAAATTTGTGTTTTATTTATACTATTTCATTTATTGGCTAATGAGATTTTAATTTCGTTCTGGAATATTAGCTGGAAATAAATGCTGAATTTTTTATATTCCTTAAAGTGAAAATGGATTAATATTTTGTAATCGCCTGCAAGCGATAGATATAGATAAAAAAAAATCATGCCCGAAATTTAATTTAAATGCTATAATAAATGAATAAATTGCGATACAGTTTTCAAACAAACTGCATTAGTGCATTTTTCCCCCTATATAGCGATGTAAAAATTGAAAATATGCGATGTTTAAAAATTAAAAAAATTGCAGTATCAAAAATCGCAAAACCGAAATTTCGTCGTCAAGTGTTGCCATTCGCAAAATGACGTCAGCGTTACGCACGGACACGTTTGTCCTTTATAATATAGATAGATATGTTATAATAATCAAAGATAACTTATAGATATTGAATTTTAATAACGAAAACGTTTTGCACATAAGTGCAGTAAAAAAAATCTATCAGAGAAAATATGTTGCTCTTAAATTAACTGAAAGTCTACTATTTACCAATGAGTTGTATCAGAAGAAGCAATCACAATAATTTGTTTTATAGTTTGTTTTAGATAACTGGAATCTTGGTTATATCGAAACATGATAGTTACCTCGTTTAACTCCCGACCCCTTCAAACCTGCTAAAAAGATGGTTTTATTTTTTGATTTTTTTAAAAATCATAAATCCAGACATTTTGTAAAATACATAACAAACTTAAGTAATACCCTTAAATATTCCTGAGTTTACAATTTGATTTTAACATCCGATGGTACGTGGACAAAAAATTAATATGGCATTCAATTACATCGCTCTATACTATATTATTTTGATGTTTTTTTTTTATTTATTTATATACGTCATAATGAAAGAATGTTTATAAAAATAGTCACATATCTTGTTTGTTAGCTAGCTATTCCTTCAAATCAAATCGAATTGTATGTAATTCGTATTGAAAATAATGGGAGAAAAACAGTACATTAGTCGATATTGGAAAAGAAATCATTCGGAGAATGATGAAGAAAGCGGGGAAAATATGAACAACAGAAAAAAAAAGTTAGAAGACAATAAGGGAAAATGAACTCAGTGGCGCAGCCAGAATTCGGTTCTAGGGGGGGTTTTGAGTTTATAATAAAGATGGTCGCCGGTTATATGAATCATCGGTTAATGGAATCAGTCTTTTAAATGAATGAAATCATAATGCTTTTCTCCGCAATTACGTTGGTTATGATTCATTTAAACAGCGTTTACAATATTAGAAGTGCGATAGAATTAAAAATAGCTAAAAGAGGAACCACAACTAATTTATAAAATTTTAACGATAAATATACGAATCTCCATCATAAGAAAGAGTTCGTTGCAACATTACCAACAAATGAAATATAGTCTTTAAATTTGTGTACAGACCCCCTCAGGGCTCGGAAGTAGCGCGCTACAAGTAGAGAAACTACAGTAGCCGCTACTTTTTCCAGTAGTTTGTAGTGTAGCGCGCTACATTAAAAAAGTGTAGTGTAGCAAGTAGCGCGATACAAAATATCAGTAGTTTGTAGCGCGCATCGACGCTACTTTCGGAGGGAGGAAAAAAGGTCCCAATCTTCAAATCACATGATTATAACTCGTTTCTTTCGTGCGAAATATGTTCTCTGCAACAATTTGCGAACGTCAGCGACAAATCTCATTTGCAGTGTCATATATTTCTCCATAGACGACGGGCACAGTCACAAATTAGCTGTCATTTTCACAGTTTGGGTGTCAGAAACTTCGTGTACTGTTATTTAAATCCATAGAAATCTTCTCAATATAATGTATTTTTATACGACTACGATTTTTTTTACCAAAATATAGTCGTCTGGCTATGTTAAATCTTTATTTGACTAATTTCTTCTACCTTTTGCCTCCCATTCCCAGCAAGCAAAGAAATGTAAAATCCTTATTAAAAAAAGAAAAAGAATGGATTTATCTAAACATAAATCCTCTAAATTATCCCTAATCTCTCAAATTCACGCTTCCCCATAGTAGCATACAAAGGAGTTTAAAATATTTTTAAATATTTATTTTTATACAAAAATAAAATCTTTCACTCATTTGTCTAATGACAACAAATAAAAATTATTTCCTTGTACCCAAAATTTACGCTTCCCTTTTTGCCCCTCCTCCAGCATACAGTTTCAAATATTTAAAACTCTTCATTTAAAAAAAGTCCTTCCGGCCTGTACCGGGAGGAAAAGGTAGCTTTCCTATATCTTCGTTTTAAAATTTTAGCTAATGTTACACGAAAACGTTAAAATGCAAAGTGTTACGGTTGGTTTCAACCAATTTTTTTTTTTTTATCTACATTAATTATTTAAATCACTTTCTCAACATTTATTTAAAAGCACTCTTTTTTTCTGTTTCTAATAAAAATTTAAATAAATAAAAGTAATTGTAATAATAATAATAAAATCAGTTTTTATTTTTTCTTCTTTCTTTTTATTTTTGCAAAGTAAATTCAACGTTTATAGTCTAGCTTTGCTTCCTGTTTTCAAATACGAAAGATATATAGCAGGGAGGGAGGTTTCTCAGTAAAAGACCACACATATTGTATTGGGCAGTCATGTACGTTTTCTCCCATACCCTTGAATCATGTGTTTGTAGTCACCTAGTCTGGCTTTGGTTAAAAGAAAGACCGTCCGCCCTGTATAAGAATTACGTTATCTTATGAGTGTACTATATACGCAATTAGGCTTTGTAAGTTTACGACAGGCTTCAATTGGCTCTGCTATCAGGCGGATAGCTGGCGCCCATGTAAACAGAAGCTCACAGGACCCCCCTTCAGCACACGCCATGGGGGTGATGCATGGCTTCCTTCCCCCATGAAGCGGCCGGCAGAGTGGAGCGGCAAGCTGTAGTCTTCAGGAAGAGTCCATCTTTCCTTTTGTTTCCATTCCCGTACCCCTGGCAGAGTGGATCGGTCCCGTTTCTTTAAGCAGCGCGGGAGAATGAATGTTTACGACACTTGTTGCTTGGCCGAGTTACCTGTCGTTTGGCTCGTAAAAAATTGACTTGTTACGGGGCTCGAAGATTGGCCTGTGGGCTGGATCGCGAAGTTGTTGAAGGCGGACAGGTTTCTGGAAGATTTTTTTTTGAGAGTGGGGCATTGATGGCCCTACATTAACTATCCTAAATCATGGTGTTATGATGAAAAGAGGCTATAAGGGCATTTTCGAGTTAAGGATCTGTATCTGATAGAGGGCGAATGAAAAGAAAATATGTTTGACCCATCATGTAGTAGCGGCGTTCCTAGAAAAAGTATTATCTTGTATTGACTTCTTAAGCGGCGGTTGTTATTGATGCCTTGACGAAAAATGAATTAATGATTAGACGAGCATCATTTCTGGAGATGGGGCATTATTAATCCTAGACTAAGAAGGTTGGCGTGACTAGCTGAGTAGACTTGTCCGCTTTACAAGGTATCGGTGATGTGACGACGTTTTGAATCGGGAATAAATCAAAATCTCCAAGTGATGTATGGAGTAACGGTGTTGACTCGTAGAGGCAGCTGAAAAGAATAGGTTGATAAAAAAAAGGACTATGGCAGGCTAGCATGTATGCAAAGAAGTGTGCCCACACTGACGGTAGTAAATATCAATGTATATTGTAAGTAACCCATATTTCTTCTTTATTACATGTTGTCTACTGTTGTAATATTTATAAATACCTGTAGAAACAAAAAATATAATTATTGGTATTTTAAGATGATTAACATGTAACCTTTTTTTTTATGATTGAACGACATTTGAATTGTTAGTGTGTTAGTAGTTTAAGATTTATGATATTTAATTGAAAATTAATCAATAACTAAATTTTGAAAAGTTGATCCATCTTTAAATCATGGTATTGTGGTAATTTTAGGGACTTTGCTGTTTAATGTAAAGTGTTATAATAGTTAATTTCAGTATTTTTTTTTTGATCAACTTTGTTATTGTGTTATTATTATATTTTGTTTGAGAACTACCTTACTTTTATAATTTTAATTATTCAAATAAAGAAAGTTTTTGTTTATTCTCAAATATGGTATGTTTTTCTTTATATATAATTTTTAAATAATTAATATTTTTATAATTACAACAAACCTATTGAGGGGATTAACCTCTCAGTAAGTGTGACTAAAAATATGAAAGCTATAATTTTGCTAAATTAATACTTTTAAATTTTTTAAATCTAAAATTCATAGCAATAGTTTAAATAAACATTAATTGAGGTTTACGTAAGGTTATTAGATGTAATTATTGTTCCTATCTCAGTATTGGATATACTGATTATTGATGCTAAAGTAAAATTAAGTCTAATTTCATAATTGATTAATTTAATCTTTAATTATCCTTTCTTTGAAGTATTATTCAAAACAAACAACAAAATGGTTGTTTTTTAACAAAGTAAAAAAAAAAAAAAAAAAAAAAAAGTATCCAGTTATTTTATACCACTATACGATTCTTGGCTAACCGATCGGATCTTGTTCAGAATCTCCATGGTTGTTCTAAAATCTTAGTACATCATCATATCCCTATTCTATTAACGGATTTAACTCCTTCCCCTTTTGGTCCTCATATTGGAGGAATTTCAGGTTGTCTGCATTTTTCCAAATTATATGATGATTACACTTTTGTTAATTTAATGTATATGGAGACTTGAGCTTGATCGGGTTGGAGTGGAGTTGGGTGTTCTTTATGCAATCCAGTATGCTACTTGATTTAGAAATCTGTTGCCCCTTACTACATTTAATATTGTCTTAAAATGATGAGTTCAAAATTATCATTGTTGTATTAACCTATTCGGATTCTTAAGTTTTGATATTTTGATTAGTTTAATATAATTTGCTCCCTTTTCCATGGCAACAGATTTCAGTGGAGCTAATCAGGGTATACTTATTTTTTCTTAAATATTTAATTGTCAAGTGAAGATTGAGTAAGAAATGAGCTTTTTAAGTTTAAGTAAGTTGTGTTTTAGAAAGAACCCCAAAACACCACAACAAATGGAGCCGTAACAATTCGGTCTCTGGGTTATTGATTTTTTTTTACTTGTATGTATTTATGTATCAAAGAGCAACTGGGTGTTTTTGCAATTAAAATTTTATTTATATGTTCAAGTGTAAAAAGAGGTCTAGGCTCTCTCTCTGTGCTAGTAAGCTACAATTCCCAGTCAAAATTATGTCTTGTGAACATAACCTTTTCTTATTTACAAAAAGCATAGTCCTGTACTTAAGTTTTATGTGTATGTAGGTTTCCTTTTTTTCTTTTCCTCTCTTTTTCTCTTTTTTAAGCTGCCCCCCCATTTTCCCTTTTTTGTGGTTGTTTGTTTATCAATTTTCTAACCCTAACCATGGCTGATAAGCATTCAGAGGCAATTGCCACTATTCAGCGGAAAAATGCACTAGTGGACAGTTTGTCTAATATTCCCCCATTCAATGGAGAGGCCAGCTCAGTCTGCTTCTCAGATTTTTCTGAGAAATTTGAGAGTTTTGCCAAATTATTCGACTGGAATGAGGAGGAAAAAAAAATTCGTTTTGTTAGCTAGATTATCAGGAGCTGCTTCTAGGCGAATAAAAATTCACAAAGCAAAAACATCTGATGAGCTATTAAAAATCTTAAAAGAGAGTTATACTTCACAGACCACACCAGATGTTGCCCTCAGTCATTTTTTAAATTTTAAACAGCCACCCAATATGAGTGTTCAGGAGTTTTATGACAAGGCATATGATATGTCATTAAGAGCCCTTGTAATTGAAGGTATCCAGGGTGAAGTAGTCGATAAAAGCCGAACGGCTCTACTACACTCCATGCTTTTGAGCAACCTTACACCAGAAGTGCGAAAGGGGGTAATTGCGAGAAATCCACAATCCCCAGAAGAAGTCCTCAAAATTGCGCTTCTTGAGGAAAAGGCTTATAGGAGCATTAACCCTTTTTACAACCACCGCGAGGAAATTCTCAACCCAAATTTGACCCAAAACCTACCCTGTGCTGCAGTTTTTCAGCAAGATAGCTCACAAAAGAAGGAGATAGACCAGCTGAAATCACAAATTGATGTTTTAGCAGCAAAGTTAGACAGTTTAGTTGATCTCAGGGCTAGGGATATGCAGGAAAAAAACCAAGAGGTAAGACCCGTAACCTGCTATAGGTGTTCCGTACAGGGCCACTATGCCAGAGATTGTCCACTAAATTTTGTCGACTATAATTTTAGAAGGGGAGGTGATCAAAATTTCAGGAGCCGTGGGCAAAATTATAGAAACAGAGGTGAAAATCCTAGAGGGAACCACAATCAGCGAGGCGGATATAGGGGAAGAAGAGGTGGTTATTACCAAAACAATAGGAGCACAGCTGCGAACAGAAATGAAGTGCAGGCGGGAAATAACACCCCAGTAGCTAACAGTGAAAGTGAGGCTTTAAACTATTAGTGGCCGGATCAAATGTGGTCAACTCGATCCCCCACAGGCCCCTGGACCCCCCAACTGTGTATAGTATGTTTCAGCCCCAATCATATACATTACCAACTGCAAGAATTTACATAAATGAAGTTTGCCTGAATGCATTATGTGACACTGGTTCGGCAATTAATCTCCTGAGTGGTACTGATTGTAACTATTTAGAGAATTTTGAAACGGAGAATTGCAATATCCCCATTATGACTGTCACCGGTGAGAAAGTGCACCTAGATAGGAAGATATTTTTAAAATTTGTTTTTGATAATGTTCAATGTCAAGCTGAATTCTATGTAGTGGAAGGTAAATTAGCAGAGGAATTTAATATGATTTTGGGAATGCCAAAATTTTGAAAGAGTACCGGGCAAGTATAAATTGTGATACAAATGCTGTCGCTCTTAAAGTGCCAGTTTCAGGCCAATGTAAACAAAGCGTAGAAACCCCAAGTAATACTTCAGGGTGTAATACTTGTCTTGCTACTAATTCTGTAAATATTTCTAACTCTGTATATAGTGTAAATTCTAATAATAATTGTGTGAATAATGATATTGTTAAAAATAATTCTGTAAATATAAAATGTGTCAACAAAGTAGGGGAGAATTCAAAAAGTAGTAATGCCAATAGCCCCTCTGAAAGTTTTGCATGTATTAATGTTCATGACTCAGTCAGTGTTGAAAATGGGAATCATAGTAGTGAAGATATGGTGGTTCAGGACCCGCAGTTGAGTAATATGGGAAAAGATGTTGAGATAATCATTCAAACTGAGTCAGATAAGGAAGTTAAAAGTGTTGCGCAGAACTTTTGCATGCAAACAATATCAGGTGGTAGCTCTGAAGGTAATAATACTGAAAATTTTTCAAGTATTCAAAATGTCGACAATAATCTATCAGCAGCGAGTCAGGTAACCCAGGGTAATTTAGCTGAAGATACTACTGAAATTTGTAATATTGATGAAAGTGAAGATTTGGTAAGTATAGAGGATAAGGTACCTGAAGTCGAGGAGGAGAGCAATGAAGATAGCAGTAGTGATAAAACCAATAAAAATAAAAATATAAGTTTCGCTGTGTTATGTAGCAAAATTTCAATTCCCCCGCAGTCAAAAATGTTAGCCCAGGTTAAAAGTTATAAGGAAAATTTTATTAAGGAAAATGATATTGTTATGTTAGAACCTTTGGCGAAAAATTTAAATCAAGGTCTCCTTACCTCCAGAGCCATTTGCACTAAAGAACATGGTCTGTTTATCTCATTTGCAAATTTTTCAGACAATAGTATTCATTTAAATAAAGGAACCTTTGTTGCCAAAATTCAAAAATGTGTAGACAAGTCAAATGTACCCGTAACTAAAAATAACCTTACTTGTAATGTAAATTTGGCCCCTCCAATTGGTGACTTTGATCACGCTGATCTCACTTGGAGCTCTGAAATTAATTTAGATCATTTAGAACCCCCATTAAAACTTAAAATGCAAAATTTTCTAGACAAAAACAAAGATGTATTTGCAGCATCGGTCTTAGATTTACCCGGCTGTGATACAATCCCTCATGAAATTAACTTAACTTCAAATAAACCAGTAAAAGGCAAAGCTTATAGAGTCCCCTACAAACTACGTCAAGAAATGGAAGACCAACTTAATACTTTATTACAGGCGGACATAATTTCCCCTTCCATGTCTGAATTTGCTTCTCCGGTTATTCTGGTTCGGAAATCAGACGGTTCCTATCGACTTGCTGTTGACTACAGAAGATTAAATAAAAATCTTGTTAAAGATGCTTATCCAATACCTAACATTACCGACTCTGTTGATGCTTTAAGTGGGGCTAAATTTTTTTCAACGCTGGATCTAACTAGTGGTTTTTTTCAATAGGTTATTCGCCCAGAGGATAGGCATAAAACTGCTATAATCACCAACAAGGGACTTTTTGAGTGGACCCGTAACTGTTTTGGGCTCTCAAATTCAGGTAACAGTTTCCAGAGACTTATGAATGCTATTTTTGGTGATTTAGGCAATCTTGGAATTCTTGTTTATATCGACGACATTGTAATTGCCTCCAGTGATGTTAACTCTCATTTTGAGAAGCTTAGCATGGTCTTTGAAAGGTTAAGACTGCATAAACTTAAACTTAAGCCCAGTAAATGCACTTTCCTTTCGAATAAAATATAATATCTAGGTTTTGAGATTTGTAGTGGCCAAGTATCACCTATCAATAAAAATATTGCCGTAATAGAAAATTTTAAACCTCCAACTACCCGAAAGGCTGTTAGGTCATTTATTGGAACTCTATCTTTCTATAGGAGATTTATACCAGATTTTACTAAGAGGGCCAAAAATTTAATCAATCTAACTAAAGAGACAGGAAAATTTTCGTGGAATGAAGATGCACAGAAAGAATTTGAAGACCTTAAAATGGCTCTTATTTCAAAACCATGTCTTGCACTCCCTGATTTTGAGAAAGAATTCCACTTATATAGTGATGCCAGTGGCGAAGCATTAGGGGCAGTGTTATCACAATTAGATGAAAATAACATGCTCCATCCTGTTGCCTTTGCCAGCAGAAAATTGAAAGATGCTGAGACCCGCTACTCCACCACTGAAAGGGAATTACTAGCTTTAGTTTGGGCAACTGCCCACTTTAAATGTTACATTGCCAATACCCATTTTTTCATCTATACAGACCATGCGCCTCTAACATTTATGTTAAAAATTCACGACCCGACATCTCGCATGGCTAAATGGATCTGCACTCTCTCAGACTTTAATTTTACGATTAAGTTTGTTAAAGGTAAGTGTAACAGTGTCGCAGATTTCCTTTCGAGGTATGTCAACAATGATAACTCCAATGATACTGTTAATTGTAATTTTTGCATACAAGTCGAAAAGGAAGTTACTTTTATGCCTCATTCCAATCTACTTGAAAAAATTGGTGAATTACAAAAATCAGACAAGAAATGCTGCGAGATTGCAAGAAAACTAGACCAAGGTGTAGAAATTGCTCCTAAATACATGAAATTTTTTTTTAGAGATGACATTTTAGTTTGTGAGGATACAAGGGAGTCAGCTATTTTGAATAAACTTGTAAAGTTAGTCGTGCCAAAAGAATTGGTTACTCAAGTTTTTGCACTAACACATGAGTCCCTAGCGGCTTGTCATCAAGCCTTTCAAAAGACCATTGATCGCATTCGTGAGCACTTCTATTGGCCAGGAATGTCGTCAGATGTCAAGCATCTAGTGGAGTCATGTATTAGTTGCCAGCAGAAGAGAGCTTATAGAGCGAACCAGCTCGCCCCTCTGCAACGTATGCCGACCCCCCAGTTTCCAATGAACAAGGTTCATTTGGATCTCATTGGACCCTTACCGCAAACTTTTTCGGGAAATAAGTATATTGTCGCATATATAGATTCATTTACTAAGTGGCCAGAAGCATATGCGGTTAGTTCAACCACTTCAGATGTCATTGCGGACACTTTAGCTGACTTCATCTCACGCTACGGAGCACCCTGTTTTATTACGACGGACAATGCGAAAAATCTAATTTCAGATGCGATAGAGCACGTATATAAAATGTTTGGTATTAAACATATTAAGACCTCATCTTATCACCCGGCTGGCAACTCGCAAGTGGAGAGACAGAATCGTACTCTTAAAAATGCACTTTGTCACATAGTCAACCAAAATCAATCTGACTGGGACACTAAACTCAAATTTGCACTACTAGCTATGCGTTCAGCTGTCCACTCTTCAACTAAACTTAGCCCAGCTGCAGTTATGTATGGCAGAAATATGAATCTACCATATAATCTCTTTTCTCAACCACCTTCTTTTAATTATAATGATGCACCCTCTTTTTGCGAACTCTTAATCCCAGCTCTTCAAAAAGTATACACTGAAGTACATAGTAATTTAATTAAAGTTTCTGAGCAGCAGGAAAAATACCGTGAAAAGACAGCTGTTGATAAAAATTTTAAAATAGGAGATCTTGTGTGGTTATTTACACCCACAGTCGCCCCTGGTAATACAAAAAAATTAAGCAAGCAAAATAATGGTCCTTTTACTATAATTGAGAAGCTAAATGAGGTTAATTTTAAAATAGCGCTAGTTGCTAATCCCAAAAATTGTCAGGTTGTCCATGTTGACAGGTTATCTTCTTTCAAAGACAGACTCTCCATCTGGTCCAGTGAACCAAAACAAACAATTGACCTGGGATCGACTGAAAACGTGACCATCGATTCACCACACCAACCGCGCGATTCTCCTCCTGTACGCAGGTGTAAACGCAACCGATTCATTCCCTGGGCACCATATGATAGTAACCGCGCACCAGCAGTAGTGAACGTCAACAATAACGAAACTCCGGTAGCGCCGGAAGTGGAGGAAACAGACAGCGACGCGACTGAAATCATAAATCCCTCTCCCCCACCTCCCATTTCTCCGGAGATTGCAGCGGCAGAGAAAAACGAGATGTGCATAAATAAAAATTTAGCAACGGCAGAAGGCAGCGAAATGCGCGTAGGTAAAAATTCAGCCACGGCAGAAAGCAGTTCAACTGCTGAGCACAGCGATTCGCGCAGGTCTCGTTCATCGATTCGTCCAGCTGCTAAATCGAATAGAAGTAGTCGTTCAATATCGATTTCTAGAACCGACTATTCGCTACGGGATAGACGAGACCGTCCGAGTTATAAATACTAACTACCCTTTTTTCGTTATTCAAGCATTTTTATTCAATTTTACCTTGTTTATTTGTATTTATTTATAGTTTAGTTAATGTGTATGTATATTTAATTATTTTTTTTTGACATTTTTAAAACGGAACTTAGTTTTTCTAGCGTATTAAAGGTTTGTTTTGGTTGTGTGTTGATACTTTCATGTAGGCATTTTTAACCCTTTTTATGCCTATACTTAAGGTTTTTGTCTGTTTTATGGTAGATTATGTGGTATATACCCGTCCGCACCCCGTTTTCGTAGATTTTGGGTATATTTTTGCAAAAAAAGAAACGAATGTAATTTTTGTTACTTTAAAATTTTTTTAGGATGTTGTGTTTTGTATGCCCTTTTGCCGAGGTAGAACTGTTTAGTTCAGTTTTTTTTAATGCATCAGTGTTTTGTATATTACTTTTTAAGTATGTGTTTACTTTAATTCCTACATTTTAACTAGATAGATTTATTATTTACTATACAGTTTGTGGTTTTATTTGAGCTTAAACTTTAAGGAGTGTGGGCCCTTTTTCTTTTTCTAGTACATACTGTCTCATGTACATGCCTGTATGTTGTTGTGTGTGGCTAAAAGTGCTAAAATTAACTATTTTATTTATTCTACTTCCTATTTTTGTGGAATGTGTGTTTTCCTTCCAGGTGATATATGTCACTACCCCTGTTTTTTATTTTATTTTGTGGAATGTTTTCCCTGTTGTGCCCAAAAGCCCGAAACTGCTTTTTGCTATAAGTAGCACAGAGGCAGAGATACTCTTTCCCATGCACATTACTTGTACGTGCATTTGTAAAATCTACATAATATCCCGAATCATTAGACTGTGTTCGAAAACAAACATGTGTTCTCATATAAAATTGTTACAATTGTGTGCGTAATTCTCTAACATGGTCTGTGATACCATAATTTGTGTCTTACAGATGTATATGTATATATTTCTTTTTGTGTGTCACCAGGTGCTCTTGTGTATTTTTGTATAATAGAATTAATATGTGTTTTACAAATTTCATTGACATTTACAGTGTTGTAACTATGATATTACTAGTACTTATTTACATTAATAGATAGTGTTGTAATATACGGTGATGCCAATTATTGAAGTTATGTATATAAGCAGTGTAATGACAATTAATCAGTGGGCACTTCTCTTCTTTTTCGGCTAATTTTTTTTTCAAAATTCAATTTCTGTATTATTTACAGTTCTGTTACCAGAAATTTCAGGTAGGATGCAGTTATGCGTAGGAATGACAGTAGTAGGGAAGTGAGGTTTCACAGTCAGGTGGAACATGTGTTCTTTTACAGGTGCAGAGAATATCTTGGTCATTTTAGTGGTAAAATCAGCCTTGTGGTCCCTCCTCTGGTAGTACTCTTTTATGGTCATGTTTCAGGTAATATTTTAGGTAATGGTTTCTACGGATGTGCGAGCTCTGGTTGTATATATCCGGAATATATTGTCAGGGTGGTATTTCAGCGGTGAACTCTCTGGATCCCGTCCCGGATCGATGTATGATTTGTGTTTGTGGGTCAGTTTTTTCAGTGTTGAGGTCCCAGCATGCCATGTGGTACCCAGTTACCTTTCAAAAAAATAATTTGTTTTCTCAAAAAAAATTTTTTTTTAATTAGCCGGGGGGAGCAATCTTGTTACGGTTGGTTTCAACCAATTTTTTTTTTAATCTACATTAATTATTTAAATCACTTTCTCAACATTTATTTAAAAGCACTCTTTTTTTCTGTTTCTAATAAAAATTTAAACAAATAAAAGTAATTGTAATAATAATAATAAAATCAGCTTTTATTTTTTCTTCTTTCTTTTTATTTTTGCAAAGTAAATTCAACGTTTATAGTCTAGCTTTGCTTCCTGTTTTCAAATACGAAAGATATATAGCAAGGAGGGAGGTTTCTCAGTAAAAGACCACACATATTGTATTGGGCAGTCATGTACGTTTTCTCCCATACCCTTGAATCATGTGTTTGTAGTCACCTAGTCTGGCTTTGGTTAAAAGAAAGACCGTCCGCCCTGTATAAGAATTACGTTATCTTATGAGTGTACTATATACGCAATTAGGCTTTGTAAGTTTACGACAGGCTTCAATTGGCTCTGCTATCAGGCGGATAGCTGGCGCCCATGTAAACAGAAGCTCACAGGACCCCCCTTCAGCACACGCCATGGGGGTGATGCATGGCTTCCTTCCCCCATGAAGCGGCCGGCAGAGTGGAGCGGCAAGCTGTAGTCTTCAGGAAGAGTCCATCTTTCCTTTTGTTTCCATTCCCGTACCCCTGGCAGAGTGGATCGGTCCCGTTTTTTTAAGCAGCGCGGGAGAATGAATGTTTACGACACTTGTTGCTTGGCCGAGTTACCTGTCGTTTGGCTCGTAAAAAATTGACTTGTTACGGGGCTCGAAGATTGGCCTGTGGGCTGGATCGCGAAGTTGTTGAAGGCGGACAGGTTTCTGGAAGATTTTTTTTTGAGAGTGGGGCATTGATGGCCCTACATTAACTATCCTAAATCATGGTGTTATGATGAAAAGAGGCTATAAGGGCATTTTCGAGTTAAGGATCTGTATCTGATAGAGGGCGAATGAAAAGAAAATATGTTTGACCCATCATGTAGTAGCGGCGTTCCTAGAAAAAGTATTATCTTGTATTGACTTCTTAAGCGGCGGTTGTTATTGATGCCTTGACGAAAAATGAATTAATGATTAGACGAGCATCATTTCTGGAGATGGGGCATTATTAATCCTAGACTAAGAAGGTTGGCGTGACTAGCTGAGTAGACTTGCCCGCTTTACAAGGTATCGGTGATGTGACGACGTTTTGAATCGGGAATAAATCAAAATCTCCAAGTGATGTATGGAGTAACGGTGTTGACTCGTAGAGGCAGCTGAAAAGAATAGGTTGATAAAAAAAAAAGGACTATGGCAGGCTAGCATGTATGCAAAGAAGTGTGCCCACACTGACGGTAGTAAATATCAATGTATATTGTAAGTAACCCATATTTCTTCTTTATTACATGTTGTCTACTGTTGTAATATTTATAAATACCTGTAGAAACAAAAAAATATAATTATTGGTATTTTAAGATGATTAACATGTAACCTTTTTTTTTATGATTGAACGACATTTGAATTGTTAGTGTGTTAGTAGTTTAAGATTTATGATATTTAATTGAAAATTAATCAATAACTAAATTTTGAAAAGTTGATCCATCTTTAAATCATGGTATTGTGGTAATTTTAGGGACTTTGCTGTTTAATGTAAAGTGTTATAATAGTTAATTTCAGTATTTTTTTTTTTTTTTGATCAACTTTGTTATTGTGTTATTATTATATTTTGTTTGAGAACTACCTTACTTTTATAATTTTAATTATTCAAATAAAGAAAGTTTTTGTTTATTCTCAAATATGGTATGTTTTTCTTTATATATAATTTTTAAATAATTAATATTTTTATAATTACAACAAACCTATTGAGGGGATTAACCTCTCAGTAAGTGTGACTAAAAATATGAAAGCTATAATTTTGCTAAATTAATACTTTTAAATTTTTTAAATCTAAAATTCATAGCAATAGTTTAAATAAACATTAATTGAGGTTTACGTAAGGTTATTAGATGTAATTATTGTTCCTATCTCAGCATTGGATATACTGATTATTGATGCTAAAGTAAAATTAAGTCTAATTTCATAATTGATTAATTTAATCTTTAATTATCCTTTCTTTGAAGTATTATTCAAAACAAACAACAAAATGGTTGTTTTTTAACAAAGTAAAAAAAAAAAAAAAAAAAAAAAAAAAAGTATCCAGTTATTTTATACCACTATACGATTCTTGTCTAACCGATCGGATCTTGTTCAGAATCTCCATGGTTGTTCTAAAATCTTAGTACATCATCATATCCCTATTCTATTAACGGATTTAACTCCTTCCCCTTTTGGTCCTCATATTGGAGGAATTTCAGGTTGTCTGCATTTTTCCAAATTATATGATGATTACACTTTTGTTAATTTAATGTATATGGAGACTTGAGCTTGATCGGGTTGGAGTGGAGTTGGGTGTTCTTTATGCAATCCAGTATGCTACTTGATTTAGAAATCTGTTGCCCCTTACTACATTTAATATTGTCTTAAAATGATGATTTCAAAATTATCATTGTTGTATTAACCTATTCGGATTCTTAAGTTTTGATATTTTGATTAGTTTAATAACAAAACAGCGTTTAATAACAGCGTTTTCAAATATATAAATTTTAGGAATTAAAAAGTGGCGCTAAATAGAGGTGGCCGCCTTTTGGAAGAAAAACCAGAATGGAGGTCTTATTGTACATAGATTTTTAACCTGAAAAAATATTTTGGACATTCTTTTGAAATTCGGGTCAACCCGACCCCTACCCGCTAGAGTCAAAACCCAACCCGAAACCGATCCGAACTCGAAATAATGAAATTCAACCGGATCCACAGTAAAAAAGTGGAAGTCAACCCGATCGGAATCCGACCCACAAAAAAAAAATCTAGAGCCGGGTCGGGTCGGGTGCGGATAAACCGACCCGATGCAGGACTCTAAACGGTATACAACTAAAAATCTAATCTTTAAATGTTTTTTAGGTGCGTTCGTAATTATATAAATACGTAGCACCTATTGTCGTCGCTTGGTCCGTCCGTCCGTCTGTCTGTCTGTCCGTCCGTCTGTCTGTCCGTCCGTCCGTCCGCATATAACAACGCAAAAACTACCCAACCGAATGGTTTGAGATTTAAGATATATTATATTATCTTTGCAGAATTTTGTCGAGACATTTCAAATTTTATTAAAATCGAATCAAAACTTTAGGAGATATTAATAAAAATATTTATTAAGAAATTTGAATTTTTTTTTTTTAAATCGGTGCTTTCTTGTTAGAGGAGCTTCCGATGGATGTTAAATCGTCAAGCGACCGAGACACTTATTTTATTACAGAAATTAATCTGCAGACGATATAATTCATTTCACAGAATTAAAAATCATCTAGGTCTGAATATTTATATAACTAGCTACAGTACGAACGCACCTTGTTTGTCACGTTTGACGTACAATTTCCAACTTGTTTAAAATTAGTTGCGGTTTCAAAACTTCCATTTATAACGAAATACTATAAGAAGCAAAACGCTAAATAATCGTTTCCCGTCTTCCTGTCGATCACACAGTTTTTTGCCATAACAAAATTAGAAGTATCAAGAATTAGAATTGTAACTATTCAGCAGAAATGTTTCAGCTGTGCAGGAGCATTCGTTATAACCATTATCGTACCAGTAGTTGAAAAAGTATGTTTATATTAACTTCCTGATACGAATTCTAAGATTAACAAAACAGACAGGCACGCATTTTGCTTTTGTGAAACTGTGATCTGCGGTTTATATAGACTTTTAATGGGAAAAAATATTTTGGACATTCTTTTAAAAAACCGGGTCAACCCGAACCCGACCCGCAAGATTCAAAAAACCAACCCGAACCCGAAAGAATGAAAGCCAACCCGATCCGCAACAAAAAATTTGAAGTCAATCCGACCCGAACCCGAACCGCAACGGGAAAATATAGCCGACCCGAACGGCGGGTCGGGTCGGGGTAAAAGCGGGTAACCCGACCCGATGCAGGATTCTAAGCGCTACTGTGCTACATCACTCTCATAAATGTGTAAGATTATTACAATTTTTGTTTTCAAATTTCCTCTTTTAAAAAAAATTCCAACATAATTTAAAAGGTTCTATGAATTTGCTTTGTTTGTCTGTCCGTGCTCTAACTCTCATAAATATACTCCGACTGCCATGAAAGTTTTATGTTATTGAAGTTTACCATAGAATGTTCAGTATTGAAAATGAAATGTGTAGCATTTATATCTCGCTTACAGGGACGTTCAAAAGAATTCTGTTACATTATGGTCTATCGGGAAAAATCGTTTGCGGTGTATTTAATTAGCGATGATTACTGAAGTAGCGAAGTAGTGACTACTTTTGGAAAGTAGTTTGTAGTCGCTACTTTTAAAAATAAGTAGTTGTAGTTGTAGTTAACTACATTTTTTATAAAGTAGTTGTAGTTGTAGTTCGTTACAAACAAAAAGTAGTTTTTCCGAACCCTGGACCCCCTACGAAAAATGATTCGAAAGAAACACCGATTGCAAAAATCTGCTCATAATCGAAAAATAGCTTTTTATAACTTTAAGTACTTTTTTTAAATTCTTACTTTTGCAAAGATTTTTTTCCTGGGTACGCACATAGCTTTGTCTTAGATATAACTGAGAGCAAAAAACGCAAAAAAAGCCACTTGAAACTGAGATAGACTTACAATGTGTATGTTTTTTTTTTCTCTCTGGAATTCGATGATCTGTTAGTGTTTCGAACGTGGAACAAAGACAGAAATGCAATTAAGAAACAGATCACTGTATACTATATAACTCAAAGCGTCTCTGTGAGAGTATATGACCCATCTTTTACTATAAGACGTCTCGACAAAGTGACACAGTCCAAAAATCAAGTTTTGACATAACCTATGCGTGTAATATGCGCTTTCACAGTTTTAAGTAGAATTTTCGCCGTTTAATTGAATCACATTGTTGTATAGAATTTGATTTAAGAAAGCGGTGGATTCTGCCAAGGCGGAAAGGCCAAAAAACTTAATTTTAACTTTAGTTGTTTTGATTCATATAAGCGGCAATTATAGTAATTTTTTTAGCTCTGGGGGGGGGGGGGTTAACCCCCAAACCCCCCCCTTGGCTGCGCCACTGAATGAACTGGTTCAAGAAGCTGAGAAGAAACATAGTTTAGAGAAGACTGAAAAAATATAATGAAAAATATGGATGTAGATATTTAATTAAAAGACATTTAGGCGCGGAGGAAAATTTTGACAAGAAAACGACTAGTTAATATTTTATTAATTAATATTTTAATTAATATTTTAATTTAAGTTTTATTTCAAAACAGTCTAAAGTTAAAAGGAATTTTTAGGTAATATCACTTTAAAAAGTTTACGAGGCATTTGATGTGACATTTTTTATCCCTGATTAGTTCTGGTATTTCTTATGGATTCATGAAGTTTTGACAATCACTTTTCTTTTGTAGAATGATTGGAGGATTGGACAAGAATGTTCACACAATAGAACCCCCATCAACTCGAAAAAATTAATTAGTTAGAGAAAATATGTATTCTTAATTGGATGTCAGCACACGTTGGCATTTCCTGGCAAGAGTCAGCGGACAGACGTGCTAAAGGAGCAAGATATATAAATAAAGATTGTGTGAAATTGATTTGAATAGGAAATTGACTAAAACCATACCTTGATTAAAGACTCAGCATTTTCAAGGAATGAAAATACTTAGAGCCGGCACAAGATCCTACCGCGTCCATAAAAACTCTGCAAAATTCGGCTAGACCCAAAACTTATTTTTGACTACCATGTAATTGTGGAATCTCTGCTCTATCTGAAAGAATTTTTCTTCACCGGACAGCTCTATTCAAAGAACATTATAAAAATTGCCAACCTTGTTATATATACTCATGGTACTATTTAACTTTTCTCCAATGAATACTACACCAACCAACCAATCAGAATGATCGGAGCTTATTATAACGTCGGGGTGCAGTACAAAAGTTATAAATTCGCAATTATTAAAAAAATATACATATATTGAATTTCGCTTCCTAAGCAGAGTTTTGCACAAAGTACGTGAACATCCATAATAATAAGTTAATGTTAAATTTTTAATTGCATTATTAACTTACACTAAAGCATGTTCCCTTTTTTTTCATTAACACAAACATTATAATTTTTCTGTAATCTAAACTTACTTCTGGGTGTCTTTGAACTATTTTTTTCTTTTGCCACAAAAATCCTGATTTTTCGGCATGTCTTATTGTGCAAAACGCACGCCTATGTGGCAATTTGTATATTTTTTATGGACTTTTGAAAGGTGAACGGACTTATGGGACACACTGTACTCCCAATGAAATAATACAAATTTAGGTTAAATGTTAGCTTCGAAATATTTGCAATGAAATAGCAAAATATATCTTGCTAATATTGGTGTAATACTGTACACATCGAAATTTTAGGACCAAATTATCGCCAATATTGAAGATCCACCGAAAATGTTTCTTTTTCAATTCTCGTAATTTGGCGATATTAATATTTAGTTTTCCCGCCAAGTAAAGCATCGTCGCAATTTAGCACAGCTGCGAACAGCATCGAGAACCCTGATTGATGTACAATTTTATAAAATATCACATGTCAACACAAAAAACTATCTATGAAGGAGTTTTAACTTCATACATTAGAATGCAATTTATGTGTTAAATCGCCCCCCCCCCTACTTTAAAGTATAAGGTTCCGTTTTAACGTGAAATTTAATTGTCTGGTCACAAATTATTTATTCTCAGTTTCTTTTCCTAAAATGTAAGCTCTCATTTTATTTCGTTCGTTAATATCCTCTGACCACATTTTCATCTATTAAAAAAAAAAAAGAAAAGAAAAGCCTTGTGCCTTGCAACAGTTAGAAATCTTTGTTCACAGATGCACTCTACATCTATATTTTAACGGATCATCATCTGCTGTCAATTCTCACGGCATATAAAAATTATTTCTTCTTTTTCTTATTCACATGGCCTTTTACTTGCCATATATGGTATATTGGCGCCTGCTTGGGATAATTTTAGCTCACATCTTCCCTTTTTACATAGTAACCTTTTAGGGCGGTTTCTCCCAAAAATTCACATGGTTCCATTATGCGGTTTTAATCGTACTGGCGTTAAAAATTCACAATTCCTCTCTGACGTAATCCCATTCGCTTTATACTAACGGATAAAAACCACACGGGTTTCCTCGGAATACTGTATTGCCATAATATATATTTTTGGCTAATTTTTATTGCTTTGATTTCGCCAATGCTTCATACGAGCTGAGAAAGTTGTAACAGTTTGAAAAATAGATTCAGCTCCTGCCCTGTGTAATGAGAACATGTAATTGCCTTTGCCTCCTCTCTAGCCACCGGCGATTGTTAGCCGGCCTTGTACTGCGATCCTTCAAAGAACCTGGATGGAAATAAACGTAATATCTATGTGCAATTGATGTCTTCTTACATCTTCAACAATTGTCTCACTGCTCTAATTTACTTAAATTTCCTAACTAGTAAAATTTCATTGAAGTGTCATCCCTGGGAAAACAATCACTATTATACTATCCAATATGTTTATACTAGAAAGGTGCACCACATGTGCACAGTTTTATAAAATATCAGGGATACGCTTTAGTGTAGGTGATAAAAAAAATTATGGAGATGAAAAATATACAGATTTTTTTTCTCCACATAGTCAGTAAAAACATAGTACTATAGTTTCGAGAGCAATTAATTAGAAGGTATCATCATTAATTAATATGAGTTAATTAATAATGAGTTTATAATAATGAGTTAATCCAACAAGGTTAAATTGTCAGAAGATGTTTAACACTCTCAGAAAAAACTGTAAATTTATGAGCGTTTGCCCTACCATTTTCACGGACAACAGCCTTATTTAATGAAAAACGGTCTGATCCACTAAATAAGCGGCCTTATCCCTTAGATACTTAGAAAATTAAGAGCAATCCACATATTCTTACAGTTCTAGCCCATATGTTAGCAAAAATACGGTACGACCCCATACATTGTCTACCGCTAGGGGGTAGCCCTTCATTTTACTCGTGTTTCGAAAATTTTAACCCGCCAAAACAGCGATTCTGTGATGATTATCTAACGTGCTACGTGCTACGGAACAGTCAGAAAAGTGTTATTCTGTTTTAAAGTGCATTATATCCTGTGAATTATAATGCTGTATTACTTTGCCCCGTAAAATTACGGGCTGCACAAAATGATGGGCATGGATTATTTTTTTTTACGGGGTATGACTGGAATCTCTGCTGCCGGCCTCTGCCCGTAATTTTACTGCAATTTTTTTAACAGTGAACCTTTGTTCGGTTAATTCCTCTCTACTACAGATAACGCGATGAAGAAGCTTGGTAATTAATTGATCTCGAAATTATAGTAGTGTATTTTTACTCACTATCTAGAGAAAAAAGAAGATCTATTTCTATATGTTTTAGTTTGTGTTATTATTATTATTAGAATAGGTATTAATATATGCATTAGCATTAGTACATATGTATATATGTATTAGTATATATTCATTAACGTATTTAATGACTGCATGTCAAAGGCTGTAGATCAGTCAGATCTCCAATTTTCTTTCTCCATGCTAATCCTGGATTATTAACAACAAGCTAAAAAAAAAGTTCAAACAATTCTTTCTTCTTTTTTACAAGTTTTTTTTTTTTTTTAAATGTCCGTAAAATGCGTCAATGTTTAAATTTATTTTTCAGCTTTGAAAAAAATGTTTTTTTTTTTTCTGTTACGAATATTACCAAAAAAGTGTCTTCACTTCATTGCCTTCTACATATTCGATTGTGGACAATATCTTTATACATTTAGCAATTACTTTCTTCAATATTGTACTTTTTAAATAAAGTGTATAGAAAACATACAGTATAAATATACTTTTATTAGATGTTTAATGCGTACTAAAAATCCCATTTTCCTTTTTATCAATGAAATAAAATTTTGCTTTGGTTATCAAACACTGATCCTCTCATTTTGTTAATGAGCGTAGCTAATAGTGTTTATTTCTCATTAAAGAGCATTAATTATCTACTTGAGATTATTTTATATAGTTATTTATCTTTGAATTTTCATTTGAGTGCTTTTTGGAACTCAAAAAACAAATTTTAAATGTATCTATTTAACATTTTCTTTTTTATTTTGGTAATCCAACAATTCTAAATTAGGTATTTTACATGAAGAAGCAAAATATATTAACTATAAACCCAAACATAAATATGTTAGTTTTATATTTTACACAATTTTTGCAATATGAAATATAACATTAATATTAAAGAAGAACGAAAAATCTTGCATCGGGGAAAGATTATAAAACCTTTTACAACGCTAAGAGAATATTATTAAGAAATTTAATTTTTCATACTGTGCAATGAGATATCTAAATAAGCAGTTTAAATAAAATGCATTGCAAACGATTTTTCTTCCCTATAGACTAGCGGTTCTGAACGTTTTTTCTTTCACGTACCCCTTGCTTACACTGAGAAAAAAATCTGATTTTCTCAACTAGACTCTAAATTGTGGCTCTAGAAAAAATAGTTCCATGTCATCCCTAGAAATCCTAGTTCCCTTTGCCAGAGAGTTCTAGAGTATCCTATTAGAATTCAAGAGTGTTTTCCTATATTCTCGTGTTCAAATCTATTTAAAAATGTCTGCAAATAGATGCGAACACAAGACGCTAGTTTTAGTAACTAAAATGCTAGTTTATAAATCCATTCCAGAAATAAAGTGATAATGTCTTGCAATTTACCCGATTCATTATCGTTTTGTCACCTAGAGAACAAGAGACTAGAAATTCTCGATCATTTCGTCTATTCAGTTTAGTTGCTTACCCCATTCGAATAGTTCGGACTTCTATATTTCTAGTTTAGGGATATAGAAAAAGTATAACTATTCATTCTCGTTGAAGGAGGTATTTTTTCCCTCAGTGTAGGCTTTTCATTTTGGAGTACCCCGTTTTCTCATAAACATATACCCAAATAACGCAAACATGCTTGTTTTTTGTTTTAAATTAGTATACTTCTTAGCTAAATAAGATTTGACTCAAATTACAGTGACAATTATAACCTTTTACTTTTATCTTACATTTTAAATTTATTTTTACTTTGTATAATGTTAGCTTAACATCAAAAGAATTTAATATATAGTATTAAAAGAATTTTTAACTACTTTACGATGAAAGTTTATAACAGTTTTGGACCATGATTACAAATAGTCAAACATGGCTTTTAATATTCGGAATCGGATCCTTGAGTTTGTTTCATGGAGCTGGGTTTTTTAAAATAAGGTTCAAACGAAGACGGATATAATCTCAAGTCAGGAGCAGCATGAACCTTATTGCAGTATTTTCTCTTAATATATGATTAAGACGAAACTGCTCTTTCGATAAGCTCTGTATTTGTGAAAGGTAAAAAGTATTTTATTGCTTTACCACGGAGGTTTCAAAACTTTTCTTTTACTGTTACCCAAAAGTCATTGATATTTCTTTTTTTTCAAATCAGATTGTAGAGAAGAATCTGACCAAAGTTCAATCAATTTTCCTTTTTCAGAAACTGATGTATTTTTGGCTTATTGAAAGAACAAATCGTTAAAAGGGTTTGAATTACAATTATTCATGGTTCGTACACTTTTACCACAAATTTTTAATGGAATTTTTTGTCTTATTTGAATAAAGAAAAGTACTACAAATCATGCAATTTAACGAGGTGTCTGCAATTTCTGAAGTAAAAGATATAAATGAAGGACAACATAATTAATCATGCTATATGATTAGAGATGGGCGGAGCTAGTGAAATTGAATTATCAATAAAATTACTAGGTCCAGTGGGCCCTTTTCCCCGGTTTGAGAGTAAAATATTTTAGTTTCATATGAGATTAACTTTGTAATCCAAAACTATCAACTTTTTTTATGTGTTTTCAGATGAGCCATAGTTGTGATTTCCGCCATTACCAATATTATTTTCAAGTACCCCCAACAAGCTCGCCACGTACCCCAGGTTGAGAACCTCTGCTATAGAACATAATGTACCGGAATTATTTTGGATGTCTCTGTAAACGAAGAATAAATGCTGCATACTTTATCTTCACAAGCGAACTTTCTATAGTGAACCTCATTAACATAAAAATGATATGTAAATCCGAGTATATATACACGAGCTAGAGCACAGGCAGACAGGCAGATAAACCTTATTCATAAAAACTCTTCAATTTTGTTGGAATGTGTTAAAAATGTAAACATGTAAACATTTTAACAGAAATTGACCAAGCAATGCTATACATTGAACAACAGCATATTCATAAAAAATAAAATGACAATTTTCTTAAAACCTGCTAATTAACGTAACAGCTGCCTCTATTATTTAATGGAATATTATCATGATTTATTTAGCGGTTTTCTGACTCTAATAGCATGTGCAATTGAAATGTAAATAAATTTGTGTTGAATTTTAACCTTACATTATTGGCTATCACATTTGAGATCGTCCCCAAAAGTAATTTCAATTTTAAATGTTGAATATCTCCGGAACCGGTCACAAAAACATAACATAATATTTTGTGAAATATTGTGCCTAAGGCTAATTGACGGGTATTGATTTATTTTTATTATGGTGTCAAATTTTGGGGCTTCTATAGGAAAAAATTTAAAATTTGTTCCATTTTTATTATGGAGATAACACTTTAAGAAACTAGTCGTTGGGGGCTACCGTAATACTTACCCATCATGGATATGCATAATGTAAAATATGAAAATAAAACGTGTAAACTACTTATAAAATGCATTGCAATTCGAATAAAATCCTGGCTTGATGTCATAACTTTAAATGCTCTATTACTGAATTGCATCTGATTAAGTGTCTCATTTCCAATTAAAATATATCTTTGAATTGAAATTTGGTTGAAATACAGGGTCATGAAAAATCGAAGAGTGTGAAAAATAGGATTCCAAATATCTCGGCAACGCATTATCTTATCGACTTCATGCTTTATGCAAAATTTATGTTTTTTTATTGTCTTTTATATTCGCTCCTTAAAATAAACAATTTCGAAAATTTTTATATACCTTTTATCAGAACGAATATTTCGAGAGTCCGAAAAAATAGTTCCAGTTAATCGAGGTTATTGAAATTCAAAAAGCTTCTTCCCATTATTACATACTAAGTACATACCAAATTTCAAGTCTCTATCTCAATTTTTTCAAGAGATAGAGCGTATACAGACACACAGACGGACGGCAAATTTTTTTTTTCTAAAAATGTTTTTCGGAATCTCTAGTGTCTGAAACGTGTAAATACGTCATTTTTTTTTTTCGATTTTCAAAGCGATTACAAGACTTACCCTATACTACGTATGATGGGTAAGTAAAATTGAAAGTATCAAATAAAAGTAAAGGTTTTCTCTAATTGAAAGGTATGTTTCCTGTTTTTATTTGTGAAATAATGAGTAAATTGTATTGTTTTTGTATGACTGTACTCTTTTGTAAAATAACACATCCGCATTGCAAATCTTGTGCGCCACATGGGTACATAATTGTAAAAAAGAAGAGTTTTGTAAATGTCACTGATTATTCAAACTAAAAAAGGAGGTCATAATGAAGAGAGGAAGGTTTTTTTAACTGGGTAAATCGCATTCAATGGTTGGAGTATCATAGTGGATATTTATTCCAATAGAGCGAAAAATACCGGAGCCAGGACTCGAACCTGGGTACCTTGGCTTGCCGTGCCAATGCTTTCCTACTGAGCTACCTCAACGATATCA
The DNA here is from genome assembly GCA_963931845.1 of Maratus michaelseni. Lineage (NCBI taxonomy): Eukaryota > Metazoa > Arthropoda > Arachnida > Araneae > Salticidae > Maratus > Maratus michaelseni. Next base: position 71,327,157 of record OZ007587.1, on the reverse strand, counting down.
AGAATAGAAAGGGCATTGGCACGGCAAGCCAAGGTAAAGACCAGGTTCGAGTCCTGGCCCCGGCATTTTTCGCTCTGTTTTAATAAATCTTAACTATGATACTCAACCATTGAATATAAAAAAAGAGGTTCCCAAGTATTTTTTTAAATTTTTACAGGCTTCTTTAATTACTATTAGTAAAATGCATTAATGAATAAATTTATTTTTCACCTGTCAAATTTGTTTCACATTTTACTGTCCAGAATATGACTCTAAAAAGTACTTTTACTTTATTATCTTCTAAATATTTGCTTCTAGACAATATCTTTATGCATCTAACAATTATTTTTCTTTATTGTATTTGTTAAATAGAAACATAATTATCCTCTTTCTTTGGTTATCAAACGCTGATTCTATCATTTTGTTAATGATCGTAGCTAATAATGTTTTTTTTTTACCTTTTTCAAGGAATTATCTACTGCAGTTTGTTTTACGTAATTATTCCTTTTTATAAGCTTCAATTTGAGAGCATTTGAAAACGACTTTTTTATTTGAGTTATTAAAACTAAACCTTATTTATATATATTTAATATTTTTTTTTTTTTTTAAATAATCCAAAACTTCTGAATTACGTATTTTACACGAAAAGAAATATTAAGTAGGATTTCATTGAAAAATCGTACTTTTGATTATCTTTAAAGTTTCTTTATTATTGTATTATTTCTTTTAAAAATTACAATAATTAAACAAGAATAAGAACTAAAATAACTTCTTAAAACACCATAAAAACTTTAAAATGGGCCCATAAATAAACTATATTTCTAAAAATTTCTAATACGTATTTGTTTTTTAGTTTTTAATCGCAATACTTTTCACTAATGATTTTTTAAAATATTATTAAAGAGGTCGTTTTATTTTAATTTTGACGTCTTTCTTTATTTACTCGCACTTTAATTAACTACACAAGCTCATGTATTTAGACATTTACATAATTTTTCTAGTTTTGTCTCAAGAAATTCCTACAAATTTTCCAAATATTAAAGTGCAAAAATTTTGCGCATTTTAAAGTTTTTATGGTGTTTTAAGAAGTTATTTTAGTTCTTAGTGTTTCACACCAGTTTCAACTTATTTTATTTAAACAAGAATAGCAAGTGATAAACTATATTTCTAAAAATTTCTAATACGTATTTGTTTTTTAGTTTTTAATCGCAATACTTTTCACTAATGATTTTTTAAAATATTATTAAAGAGGTCGTTTTATTTTAATTTTGACGTCTTTCTTTATTTACTCGCACTTTAATTAACTACACAAGCTCATGTATTTAGACATTTACATAATTTTTCTAGTTTTGTCTCAAGAAATTCCTACAAATTTTCCAAATATTAAAAAGCAATGTCTAAAAAATCTTATTTATAGTATGTTTTGCCTTATTTTAATTTAATTGACTTCACTGGCTCATTTATGTAAACATTTTACATAAGATTCTATTTTTTTTTTTTTTTGCCTCAAGAAATTCCTGCAAATAATTTTTCAGAAAAAAAAAAAACTGATTCAGAAGATATTTTATTATATTATACTTCAATTAACTACAATGGCTCATGCATTTACATAATTTTACTATTTTTTTTTTCAGAAGGAATTCTTACAAATTATCCAAATATTTCTGAAAAAAAGATGTAAAAGAAACTGATTTAGAGGATATTGTAAAATTGCTTTATTGTAGAGCTAAACAACAAGATTGTTAAAACTAGGCTTTTTCAACTCAGAAGGCTGTGAAAGATGTTCTATGTGCTACACTGACATGACATTTGGAGGAAATTTGTTGTGATGTGAAAATAATTAAAATATATTGTTAAGATCTGTAATGTATTTGAATAAGATTTTAAACAATTAAAGAAAAAATATATTTTTTACATAGTTTATGCATTTGAATAACTGTGCGTATTACAAGCAACTATGTCTAGCGGATGAAGAAGAACAAGAAAGGAAAATAGCAATTTACGGAAGCAATTAAACGGAAGTATGCAAATATTTTCCATATGTTAATTTATTTTCTTAAGCGTTACTTTTATAACTTCTAAATCTTAAATTATTTTTTTAAATTTAAATTTTAGAAAATGTCCACGTTTTGAATTTTTTTGAATTTTTTATATTATAATAAATGTTAGACATTAAGTTGAAATACATTCTAATTACTCTAGTATTAAAACATGCATGAATTCATATAATTATATATATGAATATACAAAAAATGTGAATTATCACTTTACTAAACAGCGTACAACCATTAGAGTGAAGCGTTTAGAGTGATTAGTTTTCAGCTCTGCTGAAAAATTAATTAGTATATATATGAATATACGTTAATATTTCAAAAAATCACAAGATTGGAAGAAATCGGTATAATTGATTGCGGTTTCCGGTAAACTTAATGTATAAAGAGGATATTTTGTTTTTAGCACAGTAAGGAATTTTAGTAGCAGTATATGCCAATACGCTACTGGAAAATTTACAATCAGTCATTCATGTGATAAACAATGATTCTTTGCATCCAAAGAAAACTTTACAAGCGTTTTACTATGTCAAATGCTCAATGTGTCCTCCATCACAAGAAAGTACACTTTGCAGGTGTTCAACTGAAGAATGCAATATATCGGGATGAATGCAGAAAATTTCGTGACGAATGAAGTTCCTCAATGACTTAATTATACATTAATAACGCAATTCTTTGTGGCGGTGGACACATTCAGCATTTATTTCGTGTTGTAAAATGTTGGTTAAGTTTAACCCGAATACAAATAAAAATTGCTTGCCACAAAACTATTTATTTTTGTTTATGCTGCGCCCTCCATTGGCAAATATAGAAATAATGTTTTTTGCCTCTTAAAAAGTCCTCTTTTGACTGGAAAAGTTTCCAGCAAGCAACATTCAATTATACCTATTTCTACTACTTTTTTTATTATTTTTTTGAAATGTTGGCGAATTTATGGGACATCCGGATTATATATACACATGGTTATTTTTTTATTTACTTATTTATGTACTTGCATATGAATCCAGAACACTTTACTATGGATATTTATCAAATTTATTCTTTGAAACTTTGGTCAAAACACTCATTATGTATATGGAGAATCAAAAGTTATTAGGAAACTTTAAGGGGTGGTAATATACGTTACCAAAAACAATTTTTGTGTAGAAAATCAGAGTTTCAATCCATTTATTCGGTGAAATTATAGGGAGTCCAGTCGTAATCCAAAATTTTGTTCATAACTGTAACATTAATGAAGATAATTTTACATAATTTGCAACAGACTCACATATTTTGTGTGAAATGCAACGATATCAGGAGAAGTGATAGAAATGGGCACCATCTATATTCAAACAGTGCTGAATTAGGCGCCTCATATTTCTGAATGTAATTAACTTTACACAGGGTCAAATTGCTATAAATACATTATACTTCCTGCTGAAAAGTTCCTTAAAATACAGAATGTCCAAAAAGTTTTTCTCTGATTACAAAATTGATTCATATCCACTGTATAGAAGATAGACATGTGAAACTGAAGCCAAAATGTTGGAAAACTAACAAAATTTTTTTTGCAGGTTTATAGTACCGTGTCTGTAGTGTAACAGTGTCAGTGTCTAGAAAACCGAAAATGTTCACAAATCAGGAAAAAACTCAGTGTGTCCTCTTGTATCACGAGACTCTTTTGGTATCTGTAATTCATATGAGGCTGTACGCACAGATTGCTTGAGACTTTGCACAAAAGACTGTCTGATTTCTTCCATCCTTTCAGCTGAAGTTGATGGTCGCTCTTGTTCTTGGTACGTTGTCCGGTTTTTTGGACACTTGCTACACTACAGCTACGTTACAAAAACTTGCAACAAAAAAGCTTGGTTAGTTTTCTAACATTTTGACACCAATTTCAATGTCTATCTTAGATATAGCGGATATATATGTATACATTTTGTAATCAGGGAAATACTTTTCGGACACCTTGTATCTTTGTTTTGAATAAAATTATGAACAATAGTTGCATTACGATTAGAGTGAGTGATACCCTGTATTTTATGCTCAACAAATGAATTATGACTCTGGTTTCCTATTTCAAAAACTGTTTGTTGTAGTATGATCTACCTTAGACGAAGTTTGTCTAAGGTCTTTTGATTCACCTTGTATTATTTTGAATGTATGCTTCAGTAAGCTTGGAATGAGGAACGAAATGGTGAAATTCAGTTGATCTGATATAAAGGAATGTGTTTTCTCACAGTCATAAATTACTACATTTAGGAAGATCTCTTTTATTTCAATTAAATGCAAGAAACGTACATCAACCAAATAGCTATTTCTTCTAACTAACGTTTGGCATTCACAAAGACTTCAGTTTTAGTGTTTGTTGTTTCATGTAGAATATTTTACTTCGAAAGTAACACCGTACATCTTAATAACTTACTCTAGGTAAAAATAGTTCTAACAAAGATAACATTTACTTAATCTTCTGATAAACTGAGAAAGAAAAATACTAATAACAAAATTTTTTGATATGTGAGACACAACTTTTCTCCGAATAAAATGATTTAGAATATTTCTTCGGCTTTCCAATTAGTGTAGATAAAGCTTGCTTTTATATTTTTGATACATTTTATATTCTGTTACTAAATAAATTTATGTGCAGTTTTATGACACTATTCCAGACTGTTGATTAAATGAACAGAATATGCATTTTTGTAATGAAAGGACGTAGAATTAGAATTTTATTAATGTACTTTGAATGCCAGTCTTTTGTGTTTAAAAAGCATATATTTATTTTTATTATTAGATAAAGTATTTAATTTTATTCTACGACACAGGTGGAAATATCAAAGTAACAGATTACTGGAAATGTGGATATAGAGTTTGTGTTATTTTTACTGTATGGAAATGGCTTATTTGAAATAGCTATAAAAAAAATTTTCAGAAATGATTTTTTATATCTTATCAGTTTCAAAATAAACATTTTATGATTCTTGGATAAAAAAGTAATTTTGCCAAAAAGTATTTTTTGCATCAGATTTTGGTCTTTAATCACAGACTTGAATTTATTAGTTGTAAAAATATCGTGACAGTATATGTTCTATTTGCTGTTCCTGGATTTTCAGTTTTGGTTTATTGCTTTGTTTTAATTGTACCACACAAACAAATACGAGGCTTATACAAAAAGTAAGTTTCTCTAGATAGTTTTATGCAAACAGTCATTGGAAAAGATATACCAATATTTGAGATACTGTTCAAGAGTTCGCCACAGACATTCAAACACGTGCCACATCATGGTATCATTTTTTGTACTCCTATGTCGTTGAAGTCTACCGTTTGTGATAGGAATAAGTGTGTGACAGCCGTCTGCATTTCTTCGTTACTTTGAAAATGCTCAACGGAAAGGCACTTCTTGAGTGCAAAAAACAAAAAAAACATAGTACTCGCTTGAAGCGATATCATCATCATCATCATCATCATCATCATCAAGCAAGATTGGTCAAAAACCTCGCAGCGGAGTTTCTATAGGAACTGTTTTGGGCATTCAGCTGTACTCCAGAAGTACTATATATTTAAAAAAAAATTAAAAATCCAAATATTTTGGTTTCATTTCGTTTTTAAAGCGTTTTATCAACATTGTGTGCCACTAGGGAATATATTTGGACGATCATTATAGTGAATGAATGCCTATAGGCCTGCACTATAGGTTCAGCGATTCTTGCTCGAAATAGCTCAACGATTTTTCGCAGTAAAAACTTTAATCACAGATTTAATCTCGCAGTCGGCAGGACAAGAAATAAGAGCAGATATTTTCAACCATTACAATAGAGATACTGCTAGAGTTACGGAAGTATCCATTGTCGAATGCGATATCCACATCTTTCAAGCAAACGCACTCACTTTTCGTAGTGCATGGCCTGCCATCTATTGGAAGTATAGAAAACTTATTTTTCGAATAAGCCTCGTACATAATACAGATTTCTATAGCTATTTTTTTCCTAAGTGGACATATTAATTAGTGAAATACAACTATGAAATAATACTTATAACTATACAGGGTGTCTCAAAAGCATTGACCTCGGCTTTTATTTTAAATATTGATCATAGACATATATTATAAATTAAAAAGTCACGTAAAAAAAGGTACAGAATTTTATGAAATCGATTAAAATTTTCAAGAATTAAATTCGAATAAATAAAAAATTTAAATTTGTATACGGTCCCTGTACAAAAAACTTTCTAATGCGTAAAATGTGCCCTATAAATAAGGTCATGTACAAAACTTCAGCATTTTATCATAAAAATTCGCAGATATATCAAAATACATAAATCCTTACCTAAACCACTTTTCGATGCCTGGGTATCAGTTTGCAAAGAGAAAAAATCATGTCGGATGATCTCGTTACAGGGGTCGTACACAAATTACAAAAAAATAACAATTATTGCATAAATAAATAATAATTGTGCTATTTATTGTTATAAAAGTATCTAAAATGTGTAGAAATAATAACTTTACGTAAAGATTTTCCCCGGAAGGAATTCCAGAAATAACCTTATAAGGTGCTCTTCGATTCCGACTGGGGATATATCAGTTCTCAGGAGAGAGCCCTTGGCTAGTTTTTGGATCTCTGGTCATTCCTAAGAACTTCCAGAGGTGCCCGGGGGCGATGATGCCCCCTCCCAGCGATGACCTGATTGAAGGGACCTGATCTGGTCCCTTTCGTACTCATGAGCTGGGTACTATTGCGACAGTTGGATCTCACAAGTAGTCTACCGCCGCTAATGCTCAGTATTGAGTAGGAAGCCATGTAGGCCAGTAAAAATAGGATTTTGCTAACCAAAAATTCGCGGAAAGCTGGAAATTGTTTTAATCACTTTGTTTTACATTCAAATGAAGGAATTTGAAGTTTGTCTTATTTTTCCTGGTGAGTTTTAGACGTAGCACCACAAAAACCTCAACATTTTCGGACTTTTTTCAGTATTTCGCAAATAACTCAAAAACCGTTCATTCTACAAAATATATACTCGTTTACAAATGAGCATAAAATTTTGCGTCGATTGAGTACTACAGACTAAAAATTCCACCAATAATAAATGAGATATGATAAATCAAAAAAGTACATTTTTCCAAATTTTTCTAAAAAAACTCATAAAATTGATGTTTTGAGTACCAATTGTAGGTTAAATGAATCATTTCGCTTACAAAACAGTATAATTTCATAAATCGCCGAATGTTACTGTTTAAGTAACAACTTCAAAATTTAATTACATCAATATGGGATTTTCACCAACCTTTTCAACAGATGATTGCACTTGAAATGCAACCTATTGCCCCAAATTAATTTTAATTCTGTCGTTTGTAAGCAAATTATTTTTTAGGTACATAAATGATTATAGTTTGAAAATCCAATGAAATGATGAATATAACGGATAGTTAATTGAAAAATGAAAGAATTATATGTGTACTTAAAATTATGTATTTTATAAAATGTTAGAGAAAAATATAATAATAGAAAATCAAGAAAAATAATTTATTTAAAAAATTAGTATAAAAGCAACGGTAATAAAATCAACTCAAGTTACTTGAGGGAAATACAGAAAAATCGAAAACCTTTGCACCCCTTTGCACATTTGCATGACAGAGTATTTAGAAGCTCTGGTGGGGCAGGTACAACGTTCGTGGTGACTGGAAGTATACCATGCCTGAATGACTTCCAACCCCAATCAGTGGGATTCATCAGTCTTCCATTCCAAATATTGATCTGAAGAAAAGCTCTGAATGAGTGTTGTTTGGCTGCATCTTCAGTTGGCGGCAGAGAAGCGAGGTTAAATTGGGTCTTCATAAGGTATTTTGCAAATATGTTGTAACGCAATTTGTGCAGTGCTTCGTTGCTTCGTCGTACTTGGGATTGTATAAGGTGACAATAAATTTCTGCCTCGCAGCACTTACTTCCTGAGGCGTAGCATATTGGTAATTAAAAACTGTTGGAACATCCTGTAAGTGAACATGTTTTTCCAAAAGCGTGACAAATTTCAGTTTGCCCTGCCTGAAGAAGACCGATGTAGAAGCACAGCCACTAAAAGCATGCAGGAATAGGATGTTATCCTTCACAATCGGCGAGTATTTGAAACTTAATGGTAAATACAAAACGATTGCCTGACTGTCCTTTCCTAGGTTTCAAGAAGTATATCGTGGATGAGTTTGGAACACATGCAGTCAAAAGCCCAAACAGATTAATATCTTCCCCAACTATGATGAAACGTTCTGACTGCTGATCAAGTTGGATGGCATCCATCAAGATGATGGTTGTATCTGCATCCTCGGCAGCTTGCTTCACAGTAAAATTGTCTTGCTCCAGCTTTTCAAAGCGCATTTTTATTAAACGGAGTTTATTGCCTTCATTTGCAAGGAAGTCCTCTTTTTGCAATTCTTTCCAAAAACTAGTAAATTTTTTGTGACTGACTATCAGCCAGATTCAGATATTCCCTCTAGGATCTTAAAGTAAAGATCTCTAAAAAAATGTGTTTTAATTGGTTGATCGAATTTCTGGTCATGTACCTGGCGGCTGCGTTTTGACTTTTGTGTTTTCCCAAGTGTCAATTTAAAACAATTCAAACAAAAAATGTTTAATCCAAAAAATTTATTTTGCAAATTATTTCTTAAATTTGTGTTTTATATTTGATTACTTTTATAAAGAGTTTTTCAAATTGTTTTACAATTCAGCGGACGGACAACTGAATTTCGCTAAATTCTCAAATTGCCCCCTGTGGGGCGTGTGCCCCCCCCCCTCGTCGGGAACCACTGCTCTATATGCTTGCTAACATAACATTCATAGACCCATTCCAAAACATTCATAGTTCAAAATGAATATAGTGTACATTTAAATATTTATAATAATAATAGTTCTACTATTTTATACTTGGTCTCTATGGTTTCAAAATTGTAATCATAAACGCAAATACATGTTTGAGTACTTTTGGTTTGGTTACATGAGCACTTTTTGAATTGTTCAGAGTCAAAAAACCGATTTTATGAGTTTTTCTTAGAAAATTTTGGAAAAAATGTTCTTCTTTGGTTTATCATATCTCGCTTCTTATTGGTGGAATTTTTAGTCTGTAGCACTTAATCGCCGCAAAATTTTATGCTCTACAATTTGTGAAAAAAAAAAACTTTCCTGTAGATTGAACAGTTTTTCAGTTATTTGCGAAATACTGCATAAAGTCAGAAAATTTTGAGGTTTTTGTGGTGCTACGTCTAAAGCTCACCAGAAAAATTGGGACAAACTTCAAATTCGTTCCTTTGGATGTAAAACAAAGTGATTAAAACAATTTCCAACTTTCCGCGAATTTTTGGTTAGCACGGCTCTTTTTTGAACTAATTTTATTGGCCTAATGGCACAGTAGTCTTAAGCAAAGATTGTAAAGCTTGTTCAAAATGTTTACATTTCTAAGCTGTTTTATGTACATTGACTGTGCCATTTACAAGTTTTATTCTGTAATTCATCATGTAAAATTTTAAACTATTTTTCAGTAAGCGTTTTTTGTAAATTTATAAATAAAACTAAAGATAAGAACCATATTTTATTTACTTAAGATGCATTTCTGAATCGCGTCATCTGCACTCTAGCTTAAACATTTACATTTTAATTTATGATTAACTGCTCACCAACTTTGTTTAAAGGTATCTCTGTGATTTTTTATGATAAAATGCAGAAATGACCTTATTCGCGTATGGGGCACATTTTACTCATTGGGGAAGTTTTGTACGGGGGCCGTATAAAAAATAAAATTTTGTATTTCTTCAAATTTGATCCCCTGAAAATTTTAATTGATTTCATAAAAGTTTGTACGTTTTTTTACGTAACTTTGTAATTTATAATATATGTCTATGATCAATATTTAAAGAACAAAAACCGAAGTCCATGTTTTTGAGACATCTTGTATATTAAAGATGTATTATTAAAGGCATTTGTTATCATTTAAGTTATTATCAGTTATTATCAGTTAAGTTATTCTATTAGCTCCGTGTTTTGTTGTTTATTTATTTATGAATATGTTTATGAACATAACACACTGAAGTGGGAAAATTCATGAAATATCGTGTTTTACTTATAAGTCATGACAACCATTATACATCAGTGAATTTGAATCGAGAAGTGGTGATGCAGCGAAGTAATGAATTTTCGCTGAGTTGATAGAAAGAAATATTTTCCTTTAAAGTCAAACATTTCCAAGCTAAGAATTGTATCTTTTCGGACTTTTAGTTTATATATGTTAGAGTTTTGCATGGAAAATCCTGCATAAATATTTCATCAACGAAAAGTTTTTTAGAATTTTTTGTATCGAATATTTTATGCATAATATACTACTATTATTTTTTAAATGCACTTTGATCACTTTTTCATGCAAGGTAAATGTTATAAGCGTGTTTAGGGAAATGTCGTTTAAATATCAAAATGAAATAATTTACTGACTTACTTATAATAAATGTATAAACAGAATAGAGGACATGTTTATAGTAGTTCATATATGTTATATAGATTAATTTACAAAATACTTCGACTTTCGTTGCCTCAACGTGTAAGGATATTCAATCTAATTTGTAAATCTGAAGCCACTCGGTGTTTACTGTTTTAGTTATTTGCTTAGTCACTTTGCTTATATATTGAAAAACAAAAAAAGCTTGCGTTTTAAAATATCTAGTATTTTTACAAGTTGAGACAGTGCAGCGCCATGTATTGATGAAAATTAGATTTTTCTTTTTAAATTGATGCATAAAAAATTATAGAAGCTGACTTGAATTCAGGCATTTTTTTTTCGATGCGGATTTTTGAAGCTCTGAGTGAGACATTAAGGTGTTCCTTGAAGAATATGATCTCCTAACTATATGTATGTTGATAAAATGAAATGTTTGCTTTCATGTATGTCTGTCTGTGGACGACAGTCAGGAAACTTGATCCCACGTACAGGTCTGCAATTTTGGTTTCAGATAGAGGAAGAAAGTCCATATGCACCTGACTCTCAGACTTTTCTTGTTTTTATTTTTATTGAAAGAGTTTATAGTATTTTTTTACTTTACAAGTTTGCCACCAGTTGTGAGACATTCGTAAAAAAATCCCAATTCAATCTTTTTCTCCAATATAGAAAATGTAATCCTCTTTCCAATAAAGTTTATTCTGAATTCGTGTAACAATTTTTCGATTTTTTGAAGTCACTTTTTGGAAAATACAAGGACTATGTTTTTTATTAAACGACTTCGGTATTAAATCTTTGAAATCCAAACTTAAATTTTACTATTACTAACTTAACTAATTTACTAAAATAAAAAAAAAGGAAAGGTTTAAAAAATGTTTTAAAAATACTAATTATATGATTATTTACGATTTTAAAAAATAAGTAATGATGCTGCGATTTTTTTTAAAAACGTGAATGAAAAACCATGGAAGGTTTTTCCTTCGTGAAAAGACAAGGAATTGGAAGGGTGTCAATGACCAGTTTCTATTTACAAGAGCGACTTATTGCAATATATATATATAAAATATGCTTTGCTGTCACAGACAAGTTTTGTGGTTTCAGTCACTTACCGTGATTAAGATGAAACAAAATGTTCAGAGGAATTATATGTCGTGTTCAGTGGAATGATCAACCGTCTCGCTGGTATGGAGATGCCTATTTTATGATTTATGTCAGTGGAAGAGAGTTGCATATTCCTTTTTTTATTAATGTTTTACATCCTTTTTTTCGCGCGATATAAATTGCATGTGCAAATTGTTAATCTTCAAGGCAAAACTAGCAAAGCTGGACAGATTTGCTGTTATAAGAATAAAATACCACATTTTCCGAGAAGGGCAACGCGATGCTTTGTGGGGTGGGGGGGAGATGTTCGCCTGGGCCACATCCTCAATTCACAACTGCTTAAAAATATATCACTTATTTCATATTTATATTTATTATTGTTAGTGAGTAGTTAAAAAATTAAATTTTGGGCTTTTTTTCGAACACTCTCTAGTTATTTTATTTTCTGATAATTTCAAAAAATAATAATCATGATAATAATTAACATACAATGTGTAACTGCTTTTAAAATAAAACAATTAAATTTTCATAAATTCAATTTGCAATTTAGTGATGTTACCGAAGAAAGCATGTTTTTGTAATTTCAATCCATTTTCTATTATTACAAATAAATTTATTTTACATATACACTATTCATTGAATGAAGATTATATGCATTATCCTAATAAAAAGAAACCAGAATCAATGTTTTACGAATGCATGTGAGTATTAAGCTTATGTATTAAGAAAGAAAAGTGTCTTATTCCGTAATAAATGAAGTTATTGAAATCTACATTTCTATTACATATGCAGCTATTTGGAAAGGCGTTTTTAATAAGGACAACCATCTTTCTATTGGTTGAGAAACATGAACTTATTTGTTTTTATTGGAAGTTAAATATATTTTATACTTTTTAGAAGGAAATACTTTTCTACGGTAGGGGTTTAACACTTTCATACCTACAGGGGTTGAGATGGAAAATGTCAAAGCCCTCAGGTCTCTCCCACTTCATTTTCGATTTTCTGTAAACTAAATTGAACGGTCTGAGCACCAGTCCGATTTTGATAATAATCTCAGATTAATTTAAGATAAATACCGGGCGCTTATAAAATATGTTATTTAATTTAGAGTAGTGATCTACCGCAAGTCTTAGTAAAGATATCGTGATGAAACGTAATACATACGCATGCATGAAATGAGCCACGTGGATCATGTATAAAAACGAAGATATAACAAACGGACTGTACTACTTTTCTCAAACAGTTTATTTTCAGTAATAATAAACAAAGATGTAAACAACTTATGCGTAATACTCACAAACATTCTTAGCGACTGATGGTAGAAAAATATCGACTATTTTGTGTTATAGACTATAAGAACATCTTTATTACAATATATACTCAAAAGTTACCTATTATATACTTTAATTAGATAAATTGTGGTACACTGAACACACTGCAAAAAAAATTTTGATTTTACAGTATAATACTAACAAACCAGCTGTCAGTATTATACTGTAAAATTAATAGTAATAAACAGTAAAATAAGCAACAATACGCTGTCGCGCATACGTGGCAGTGTATCACTGCTTCTTTTACTGTTTATTACTGTTAACTTTACGGTATAATACTGGCAGCTGGGGTGTTACTATTATATCATAAAATCAAAATTTTTTTTTGCAGTGCAGATGAATTTGCATCGAACAGATAAAAAAAATGGAATACATAAATTCTATAAAATACTGAAAAAATCACTTTCTATAAACTTATTTTATTTACATGCAATGGAAGGAAATTATGTTACCACAATAAATATTTCTTCGGCATCTGGAGAAAATTCATTTTTAGTATTGGTTCTTTCATGTAGAAAATTTCATGTATAAATATATTGATATTACTTTTCAAACGCATCTTGATGATATGCTTGAAGGTAAAAAGAGATATAGCAAGTGATGATAAATAGTTTATTTTCCAGAAGACATAAAGGGCAAAATAGTATTAATAAATTTATTTCATATGCGATTCTTCTTTGAATGAAATGATGAAAGAATTTCCTTACTCCTTCCAATTACGTAATAGTTTTTTCCGATCCATTTTATACTAACTATTAATAATAAAACCAGCATGTATTTTTCAGATACGCCGTTGATTAAATGAAAAAGAAGAACGAAAAATCATGCGTCAAGCATAGATTATGAAACACTTTCCAAACGAAACTTCACTTTTAAATAAGGTGAAAGACGATGTGTAAGTAAACAGTTTAGAAAATATATACCACATTAAAAAATACAGTTTTCGAAATTGCCTTCCAGTGTCAAAAATATTGTGGAATTATTTTGTGCAGATCAATAGATGTGGATATATAGCATGATAAAATTTAGTTCAGTTAGAATATTCACATTTCGTAATAGGAATGCACTCGAAATTCTTTGTACAGCCCTGTATATTATCTGGATACTTTTGTACACACAGCATATTAAGCTAAAAGGCAACTTAAAACTCAATCGCAGCAGTTACCAACCGCAAACGACAATGTATCTTTTTCTTTGCGTAGCCCTGTATATGAATTTATTTATATTCCACAAACTTAAATTAATGTACTAAATATATTATATTTCAGCAAGAAAATGCGTAACGAAATTAAACTTCTCTTAAGCACTTCACTCCCATAGTCTGTAATACTTACGGATTCCCTTGTGTAGCCCTGTATATGAGCAACCGAGTTTATAAACACACACGTACTATGAAAAAAAAAAGTTAAACTTAAAAACGCAAACCAAAGTTGAAAACGCACTTATCACACATAGATTGTAAATATCGCAGTAGTGTAACCGATATTTTTTGTGTATCCTTGTAAATAAACGCAATGCACACCACACTTTCAAGAGAGCAATTTATAGTGCATCTCAGTAATGCATATAATTTTCATTATGTTTGAAATACTGAAATATCACTAAATTACACTGCAAACGATTTTCCCCATAGAACAATGTGTAACAGAATTATTTTGTTTGACCCTGTAAATGAATAATTAATGCTTTGCACCCCATATTCTACAAAAAGCATGTTTTAAAGCGCTTCATAACTAAAGATCAATTTCATCATGTTTTAAATGATGTAGCATCAACAAAATGCATTTGAAACGATTATTTCCCATTGACTGCAATGTAATACTTTTGACTGTCCCTCTAAAAAAACTATAAGTGCTACACACTTCATTTGAAATAGGAAGTGCTATAGTAAACGACAATAACATACAAAAATTTCATGGCAATCAGAGCATATTTACGTGAGTTAGAGCACGGCCAGACGGCAGATGGCAGACAAACCGAAGTCATAAACATTTTTCAACTAGGTTCGAAAGTGTTAAAAAGCATTATCTTAATAAAAATTGTTAAATTACAGTTTTACAAATGAATTTTAAATATTTCTCATACATGAATATTTTTTTATTTTACCATTTACAACATATTTGAATTCAGTCTTAATTACATTAAAATAAGTTTTTGAAATGTTGATATATTTTACATTAACCTTTGTCATGTTAAATTTCGCATCCGGCATTGTGAGTAAAAGATTTGAATTTTCTCCCTTCCTGGCAACATTTTACAGAATTTTCATCATTTTGAACTAATAAATTTCATTACTCATTCACTATTTTAACGTGTAACACAAAAGTAACTGGAATTAGTAACACAACCTAGACTAAGTAACCCTAAAGTAAAATGCAAGGGTGCACGTTCGTTTCAAAGTTTACTTTTTATTTATCTATTTTGTAGTTCTTACATTATTACACATAATTAAATTGTAAACTTTTTTATTCCATATATATAATTTTTAATCGTGCATTGATAGAGTTTAGTCCATGTTGTCACTAGAATTCGACAGCGCCATCTGTGTAAATGGTAAGAGTACTCTCAGAGTTGAGAAGTGTGCTGCTGTGTGAACATATTTGAATTCGATACAGTTACTCTCCCAGTGACGTGTTTTGGAAAAAAATGACTTAAATATACAGTCCGAGTTTATTTTATTTGAGTGTGAAATCCTTACCTTAAAGAACTACCCAGTTCCTAAAATTTGACAATTTGTTTATAAAGATTCAAACTACAGATGTTTCAAAATTATTTTTCTATAATGTGTATTATTAATTTTTCAAGTTTTAGCTTTCAATTTTTAAAACGTTAAATTTTAAAACCCTCATCAAAAAAGATGAGGATTGAGACAGTAAATTTTACGTAACATTTAGTAAAATGTCTCCGAAAGAATTTTTTAAAGATATGTTTCCTATCAAACATAGGTGAATAGTTATGCCTTTTCATTTTATTTTCAATTTTATTTTACTTAAAAAAAAAAAAAAAAAAAAAAAAAAAATATTATTGATTGTATTCTTAAACTTTCAGAGACGAAAAACTTGAATATTGAATATCAAATTCTCTAAAGAAAGTAAAACAAAAAGTAAAACATGAAAGAACCTTTCATTCCTTTAAGAATGAGAGTTAAGTAAAATGAAAATTCCACTCTCAAATATATATATATATATAAATACTAGCTGTTACCCGTGACTTCGTTCACGTATCATTAAAAGAAGAATAAATGCATTAATTAAGCAAAATATTTCATTCCCGATAATTAGAAACGTAAATAATCACAATCCATAGGAGACAATACAGTATTTCTATGTTATAGAGGCCTTGACATAACTAAGTTTTTAAAAAGTGAAATTTTGTGACAAATAATCACGAAAAGGAAACTGCAACCAATGGAAAAAGTCGGGCCAAATAAAATCGTGGAAATCGGCGAATTATATAAAAACATATGTCAAGTTTACATGGTAAACCATTTTACTTTTAACGCCTTTGTGAAACGTTTTAATAGCAATCCTTCAAAGATAATGGAAATAGTATATTCTTTTTCATTAAATTCAATTCTTGTGAATAGGGAGCAATTATTGTAGACCTAAATGCAAGGAGCTTAAATTTGCCTCCTTGATTTAATCTATAACTGAAAAAAAAAATCTTTATTTCTAAATGAAAATATGTTGACAGACGATTTTTGTTCTCCAGAATAAATTGATTCATAAAGTTTGAATATGTGAAAATACGTTTTTATTTTTCAAAAATTTTACTGTAATCAAGATTTTTTTTTCTTTCACCATCTATTCAAATTGAAAATAAATTCTTTTTTTTTTTCAGTTTTAATGAGAAAAAATATATTAATCCGTTTTATTTCTTCTTTTTTATACACAAAAATGGAATAATTTAGTTACCATTTTTAGAGAAACTTCGTTAAAATTTACAAAAAATAATAATAAATAAATAAATAAATAAAAATAATAACAATAATATCTCGGAATTTAAATCATTTTTTTAAATTCTGAGAGTTTATGACATCCTCGGATGAATGATAACCGGTGTTAAGTAAATCGCGTTGCGTTCGACAATCTGAAAAGAGTAGTTTCGAAATACAAACAGGCGGTCAGATTTTAATATAATAGATTAGTATTTATTTTTCTTTTCCTAATAATCATGGTGTGGTTTTTGGCAAAAAACTCTCATCTGTATGTAACTGATATTCATGCTTAATAATCGGTATAGATAAAAAAACATTTTAATTTTTCGTTTTAAATATGTCGTGAAACTAATATATTTTCTATACTTACTGATCCTTGTATTATTAATATACAGAATTAATTCTCGCTCCTTGTAAAACACATTTGAAAATTACCGTTTTATTTCAAATATGTCGTCACATTTTCCTCGGAAAAATCTCTTTTTAATGCCATAATTCTTGTTAATTTTTGTTCTGGCAATCAGGACGTAAATTTTAGCGGAAAACTCACATTTGTATGTAACTGGTACTCAAGCTAATTATTAATCAGTATCGATAAAAATATTTCAGTTTTTCAGCTTAAATATTACGTCCGTTATCTATATAATTTCATTATACATTGATATTCATGCTCCTTGTATTATTACGACTATTTGAAAATACATGTTTTATTTATGACGTCATATTTGTCCAAGCCGAGGAGGATCCTTTTCATAGTTCCATGGTCCAAGCGAAATCTATTTTAAGAATATAATTATTGTTCATTTTTCCTTCTAATTATAACGCAGTTTTTTACCAGAAAAATATCTTTTTAATGTAACCGATATTCATACTTCATGTATAATAACAAATACTCCATATTTTTGTTTCAAATATCACTGAAATTCATCTTCTTTTGAATTCTTTTTCATTTTCATTTTTCACGTGAAAATCGTTTAATTGAAAATTAATTGTTGAGGAAAAATTAATTTTCCATGTTTTTATTTATTGGCAACGATCAAAGCCCTAGCAACGATAAAGTAAAATGATTAAATTTTATGGGAAAATGTCCATTTATTCTCTATGAAAATAACGAAATGTTGAATTATTAAGAAAAATATTTGAATAAAATGAACAAAAACCAGCCTATGTTCATTTGAGGGTTATAATCAACGTATATGCAAAGATACAGGATCATTAAATGCTACATTTTGACGCTGGCTTCAGCCTAACATTTGCACACTAGATTTATAATATTATTAGGATAGGATTAGGATATAGCCTTTATTTCTATTCAGTTCTATATAGCGTTTATAAAGATAATTTGCAAACTTATAATACATCCTTTTATACTTAAAGAAAAAAGATAACCAATGTAACAATAATTTTGCAAGGTGACTTTAAAAGATTTTGTTTTAAATAATGTCACTTCATATCTAATATGAACATTAACTATCTACTTATAATAAAATCCGAAGGCAAGAAAGTGTCTGTAATCATTCCGGGAGGGACCACTCTGGTCTGCGAATCGACCGTAGTTAAATGCCATGTTAGGCTTATTGAAAAACCTATGCTAAATGATAATATCCTCTACATGAAATCACGTGTCTGTTCAGCATATTTTTCATATAAAACATGTATATCATATCCTATTATAATGTTTTATTTAAGTTCTTATCGGAATCCCAGATATAAACCATGGTAACAGAATATCTCAGGTAGGGGGACGAAGTGTTACGATTTTGACTCCAAAATGAAGTGTGGTAATGCCCAGTAATTCAAGTACTGGCCGGAGCGCCATCTATTGTCATCATTTGAATTTAAAATCGAACACCTTTTTTTAAGTATAACTTTTTTTTTCTTTTTAACTGCATTTAAAAAGAAGTACTGCGTTGTTTTTATCGAGTTTTTTAAATTAAAAAAACACGAAACATGAACTACATATTTTAAGAATTTGTGAAATATTTATAAGTTTACAAACTGCAAATATTTTTTTTCAACTGTATTATTAAAAAGGAACAAAAAATATTAATTCTTATTCAAGACAAGCCTAGAACACAGTTAATATTTTTCTTTTAAATTTTACTGTACTCAGATAATTTAAAGTAATTAAGATAGTATTTAGATAAAAATTCTGGATACGATTTATTTAGTTATTTAGATTATTCAGTTTAATTTTCATAAATATTTCATGGATTAACTTTTTTTTTCTAATTAAAACAAATCCTGCAATGTTTTTATACGCGTTTTTATTATTATTATTATTATTATTATTAAAAACATGAACAAAAGAATTATTTCGTTTAAGATTTTGATAAATATTCATAATAAATTTTACATACTACAAATAACTAAAAAAAAATTTTTTTTTATTTTTTTTTTTCAGCCGTATAAGAAAAAAATAATTCCTATTCAAGACAATTCTGAAGCAAAGTTATTATTTTTTTATTTAAATTTACTGTACTGAACAAACTATTTAAAGTATTTAAGATAATATCTAGGTAAATTTATTAACATTTCTTTTCTTTTTTTTCCTTCAAATCAAAATATAAGTTGATGTCTCTGCATATAGAGCATTTGTTCAATATATTTTGATAAATTAAAACTTCTGTTCCTATGTGTGGGCATTTAAATAAAAATGACATAAATAAAGATAAGCAGATTTTTGTAAGAAAAAATTAACAAACATTTTTCAAGAGACAACAAACACAAAATAAATTTCAAGAATTCAATAAATTAAACATCTGGATATTGACTTTTGCTGGTGCTGCCATCTGTCACCTTAATATAAAAATAACTCCAGATTTAAAAAAGAAATAATTTCAAATTGCTCTGTTAAAATCCTTAAATAAAGCTTTTATATCACGAGACTTTAAAAAAAGACTTCGGACTAAAATTAATGACTTTTTTGTCATAGAAATATTTAGCAGATACAAGGTCTGATTTTATATACTTGCCTTAAAAATTTCATTTAAAAGTGCATGTTTAACATAGTGTCAAAGTTTTATTACGAATTTTTTTTTATGAAACTTTTGCTTAAACTCTTAAAACTGGACTTTTAGAAAGAATTGAAAGAAGTTATTTTAGACCTTATCTTACTCACTCATTTTTTTTTCAAATAAAAATAAAAATCAGTTAAATATTCGATCAGCATTATATATAAGCCTACAATGGGAGTAGAAAACAATGATAGATTTCTTATACTCAATTCATTATTCCAGCTCTCGGCTTTCACATAGTCCGTGTCACATCCGTATACAAATCAGTTTCGAGCCATATTAAAATATAATGTAAAAATAATAATTTATAAAGGAAATAATAACACATTCGTATAGCGAACAATATTAATTTGATGCTGGTAGAGACCACAGCGCCGCATACGATCACTTCGGCGTTAGGCCCTAGTTTGCTTGAAGGATGCCATAGGAGAAATTTCTCCTAATCTATTTATATCTTCCTGATATAAACAAACGAACACTGTTGAGAACAAATTTGTTTTGGCGTCATCTACTGGCTTTAAAATGTACTTTTCTACAATACAAACCTTTCAATAATAAAACCTTCATGCTGTTTGTTTGTATGAAATCTTATGAAAATGGAACGCTGATCAACAATCCGTCATTTTTTACGGGCGTTATATACTAGTTGAATATATTTATATTTTCATTTTTCAAGCTTTTTCTGGTAAAATATTGAATGTTTCTTTGCGTTTTTAAAGACGAACAATTTAAATATTTTACATTAAATTATTTGCACAGAATTTTAAAAAATGACAAGAATCTTTCCCTTAAGATTGTGAATAATAACCATAAAATCACATAAATAATCGACAATATAATTTCCAATAATTATAATAAAATGTAAAGAAAATATCCAAAAATGTGAGATCCTCAAAATGAAATAAATAGAAAATAATATATATATTTATATTGCAAGATTTGTATTTTATGTGGCTATAAAATATTAAAATTGTTATTTTTAAAAACTTTATATATATATATATATATATATATATATATATATGTCACGACAAATTGTGGAGGTGTTAATTGTTTCTCAGTTAATAGCAAACTGGAATCTGGAAAGTTTATCTGAATTAATTTATGTTGATGAAATTCTAGTACAACTTTATTTTGAGTTAAACGATTAATATTTTACGAGGTATTTTCTAAGTATGAAACAAGAGCAATTTTTAACTAGTGTCATCAATTTCTCACTAACTTTATTTATAAGAAAAATGATCTTCGAAGTCATAACTTTATTTCTAAAAGTCGTAGGATAAATTTTTTTAATATAAGTTCTTTTTATGATTTTTTATACTATTGTTATTGTTAAATTTTATTATGGGTTTATAAATTTTCTAAAATTATATAAGAAGTGTAGGTATTTCGCAATTACGATTACGCCACGGTTGCAGTCCATTTCGCCAAGGTCCTAGACAAGCTCGTGTAGAAACCAACGTACAATTTATAGATATGAAAATACAGATATAAAATAATATAGATGTAAAAATAAATGCCACAGCATTAAATAGTATAATATTTTATTTTAAATAGTATAATATTTTATATTACAATGTTTCATAACAAATTCAAACCAATGTTTCATAACATTGCCTTTTAATGCTTCACAACAGTAACAACTTTTCAGGTCAGTGTATATTGTTGATCCATTCTATACATTTTCTCCATGAGTATAGTAAAATCTCTATTTGAAATTTGTACGAGAAAGTATTCGTCATTTTCTCGGCCTGTGCCTTCAGAATCCACTGTTCTGTGAGAACCCAGCCGCTATTGTTTTTTCGACGCATAAACAAACTAACTTTCGTCGGTTGAAAAAAAAAACAAAACGAGATTGCCTCCATTTCCAGTACTAGATAAATCAATAATTGATTTCGTATTTATAAAAACAAATTACAGGAGATTTAAGAAAAATCAATACAACATGAAAAATAAATAAATAAACATGTTCTGGAACATCAGCAAAAAAGCGACATGACATTAATGTAAACAAAGGCTGTTTCTTTAGTACTACAAACTCTTTGACGAGATTTTACGACCTAATTTGGCGAAATATCTTTGTCACTTGACGATTTTACCTCGGGGACAACAGAGAAAGCATAACAACGAAGATGCATTAATGTGACGACATGCATTTTTGTATTAATTTTGAAAATCTCAATATGAAAAATATTTAGTTTTCCTTTCATTTGATTTCTCCTGCCGCATTTAATCTAAATACTAATTATCATGACTGTATCTTGAACACTTCATTATGTATACGGTAAAATGTGGTCGGGGACTGTGTCAACACTAAGAAACATAATTTGTAGTTCGAGGTGACATTAATGCTAAATCTATTACAAAAATTTAATAAGAAGTGTAGGTATTTCGCAATTACGATTACGCCACGGTTGCAGTCCATTTCGCCAAGATCCTAGACAAGCTCGCGTAGCACCAACGTACAATTTATAGATATGAAAATACAGATATAGAATAATATAGATGTAAAAATAAATGCCACAGCATTAAATAGTATAATATTTTATGTTAAATAGTATAATATTTTATATTACAATGTTTCATAACAAATTCAAACCAATGTTTCATAACAAATTCAAACCAATGTTTCATAACAAATTCAAACCAATGTTTCATAACAATGCCTTTTAATGCTTCACAACAGTAATAACTTTTCAGGTCAGTGTATATTGTTGATCCATTTTATACATTTTCTCCATGAGTATAGTAAAATCTCTATTTGAAATTTGTACGAGAAAGTATTCGTCATTTTCTCGGCCTGTGCCTTCAGAATCCACTGTTCTGTGAGCACCCTGCCGCTGTTGTTTTTTCGACGCATAAACAAACTAACTTTCGTTGGTTGAAAAAAAAAAAACGAGATTGCCTCCATTTCCAGTACTAGATAAATCAATAATTGATTTCGTATTTATAAAAACAAATTACAAGAGATTTAAGAAAAATCAATACAACAAGAAAAATAAATAAATAAACATGTTCTGGAACATCAACGAAAAAGCGACATGACATAAACAAAGGCTGTTTTTTTAGTACTCTACTCTTTTTTAAGTACTTTTTTTAGTTTGAGTAGATTTTACCTCGGGGACAACAGAGAAAGCATAACAACGAAGTACCGAATTATATGTAAATGGAAAGTAACAGTATTGATTTTGAAATATGTGACTGTTGATATCTGGCTTTAACGGCGAGCTACAAGCGCTGAAACACTGACAAAGGGCAACATCAACATTCAGGGGTCAGTCAATCATAATAATGGCGATAAGGAACAAATAATGGGGATAGGGAACATAATAATGGGGATAGGGGACATAATAAAGGGGACATAATAAAGGGGATAGGGAACATAATAATGAATCCATCATAGAAAAACTGATTAGAAGTGTTAAAACTCTATCAATAAAGGTACCAGAAAGGACCGAGGGATGTAACTTATTTTTTAACAGTTTGGAACGGGCATTCAAAACTAAAAATGTACCGGAAACCCAGCAATCTAAAATTCTATTAAATGTATTACGAAGTAAGGGGGATAATTTTCTAATTAACATAACTAGGGAATAATTGGAGAGCTAAGCGGAGTTAAAAGATTTACCCCTTAGGAAGCACGAAACAATACCAAAGGCATGTTTGGAAAATTTTAGGAAAGCTAGGAGGAACAAAAATGAGACTCATATATTATTTGTATCACGTTTACTAGTAACGTGGAAAAATTACTGTAAGATTCAGGGTGCCGACACTATGAAAAGTGAATCAGTTAATCATTACGGATAAATTAGTGAATTCGTTAGATGAAGAAACTTCTGCGCATATCGGATTAACGCAACTATATAGCTGGTTAGAAGCGTTGAAAATTGATAAGGAATGTGATAATTTGTTTGACGCTAAGTACAAATCTTATGCGGTAACTCAAAAGAGTTTTAAGGTTAAAGAAAGGTGTGTGAACAATGAAGATCCTAGAGGGAAAAATATAACAAATTTGGTGGCAACTGGAGGAGAATTTGGGGATAATGAAGTTAGTTCATTTTCGTTTAGAAAACTAGAGTTTAAAAATCTAATGAGGATGCAAAGGCTAATTGTTTTAAATGTGGGTTAAGGGGTCATTACCAACGTTTCTGTACGAAAGTAAATAATGAGAGAAATAGTCATAACAATAAGTGGAGATAATCGAAAGCTAGTCTAAATAAAGTTTCCGTGCAAGAAATTAAAGAGTTAGCAAAGGGGGTGATTCTGTCAAAAGTCATAGCAAAAGAAGAACGGAGAAATAGGGTTATTGAAGATAAATTAAATAAACTCTAGGAAATTGAGGTTAGTGTAAATGCGCAAAGAGCGAAAGGATGAGTAGATTCAGGCTGTGAAATAAATGTTGTTCATAAAGACTTGGTACCAGAAGAGAAACTGGAAGGGGCTAGTAGCATTTATTTACCAGGAATATTTGGTGAAGGAGCTAAATCACCGTTAGTTCAATTATCTTTAGATATTCCGCAACTTGAGCAAACTAATGTAATTCATCAGTAAGTACTGTGCGCGATAATTTATAATATTAAGTAACAGGTAATTTTACATCCTGAAGTGGCTAATGAATGGTCAGGGTTAAACCGCAGAGGGTGATTGTTAGAATTGAAGTTAATAGAAGGTATAGCAGTTCATATTGATGAAGCGAAGGAAGAGGAAAGTGTAGGAGGTGATAGTGGTAACATTTATGCCGTAAAAACGAGGTAGGAGAATTTACAATGTTAGGACGAGAAAAATAGAGAGATTCTATTCTGTTGCGCGAGTGGCGATTTTAACACGGAAGGACGGTAGAAGAAAAACACCAACAATAGGTTTTAGAGAAATATCACAAATTTTGATTTCTTTAGACTTGACGTATTTTTCTCGCAATTCTTTCTATCTACCATAACTCGGAAACGGTTAGAGATAAGACAGGATTTCAATGGTGTTTTCTGATCCTCATGGGCTGTTATATCAACTCCTTTCGTTTGGCAGATTACGTCAAATTCATCCTACATATCAATTTACCGTTTTAAAGAATAATAATTAATGTCTAAAGAGAATTTAATGCAAAATCTGTGTGCGTATTATTTTTAGGCTTTGACAATAAAAAAAGAAAAAGAAAAAGGAATGAAATAAATAAATTTAAATAAAAGAATAAATAAATTGTTCGAATTTTTCTAAATGACGAATATTTCTTTTGAACATCGATTGGTTCATTTTTCAGTAATTTATATATCATTAACTAACCATTCAAAACTTAATGTTTTTTGATTCGGAAAAGTTTAAATTATATATTCGTAAACCTTCTTCTTAGATAAAGAAACACTTTGATCAGAAATGTTTCAGAATAAAAACTAAAATTTTGAAAAAAAAAAAAGAAAAAAGTTTTGATCAATTAGCTGCCCATATTACTTACCAGGAACTATCATGAACTTCTGTTTACAGTGTATGAAAAAATGACCTATTACAATGTTATCTACGACTCGAATTAGTACTTTCTGTTTTTTCTTGAATTAATATTTGTATCTCAAGTTATATCCACCGTTAGTTTTATTTTTTGTATTGTGCATCAGTCAATAAAGTCTGCTCTTTCAAATGAATATTTATGATGATAATCTATTTGAAAAATACCCGCTAAGTTAAAAATATGATTTTTTTTTCAAAATGTGCTTTAATATTATAAAGTTTTCTATGTATACAGATTTGTTAAAACCTTTATTTTTTTTTAGAATTAAAATATTTAAGTATCTCATACCTATACAAAAAACGAAGCAGTATATGTTTTTATAATTATTTTTTTTACTCCCTTTAATTATTATTGAAATACTCAAAAAATAAGTAACATTTAAAAAATCCAATTTGATTAATAAAAAAAATCAAAAGAAAATATTACTCACTTGGATTGTAAAGTACTGATATTGTGACAGATAATTATTTAATTTTTTACATGAAAATTTGCATTATAAACATTTTTAATGCTATACCCAAAACGAAAATGAATTTCATGTATATTTTATTAACAGTAAATATAAAAGAAAATAATATAATATTGTTAAAAGGCTTTTTATTGCAAAATTGCATACATAAAAAATATATATATAATACTAAAGATAAGCTTTTAAATGTCCTTATTTTGTTTTTTAACTTTATTAAGAGAGCTTTTCTATGTGTATTTATAGACAAAAAAAATCTGTGTTCTAGAGTTAGTTGAATTCTACAGATTAATTTTAATGTATTAAATTATTCTTGATTTTATAAGATAAAGTTAAAGCTTTATTTATATTTATAGTAATCTTACTGCCTGATTTATCTTAGATGCGATTCCCAATTGTATTTTGAGTTCTATTAAGAATAAAAGCAAACAGAAAAATGTCCGCTAATAGTTCTCTTTTGTTAGCATGTTACTGACAAAAATAAAGTAGGAAATAAGGAAAATAAATTTCTTACGTCAGTTTATCTAGAGAGGTAGAACTAATTTTCAGTAAAACTTCGGTATCAGATAAGATAATATATTATTTTCTAATTATGATCTTTTTTCTGAATGTAATTGTAGCGAAAAGTTTACGAAGAATGCAATTTTAAACAACCATGGAAACACTGAGCTGTATAGATAACAACTATTCGGGAACACAGCATCGGTAACTCCGTATAACAACTGCTCCCTTTTCCAGAACGGGATTTCCAGTGATCAAATTTCATTAATAAAGTGACGTTAGTTTTTGCTCTGAATACGAAAAATTGACAGTTTTCTGTTTTTGTCTTATATTTAAAGGTTCAACATCATTCATTTAAACCATTTATGAAGTTATCAGTTGTCGATTGATTAAGGTGCACAGGGCAGTTGCTAACGTTTTAGTACCGAGTAGCGATAAGCGTATGGTTTGCCCATTTTATTGATAGTATGACAACCAGGGCCTGTTTACCGAATAGGCCCGTGAAGCCTGAGCTTACTAACTGAAATACAATGGTGCCCCAAAATTTACTTTTCACAAGTAATTTTTATTTGAAAAAATTTTAGTCAGGATAAAAAGTGTATTTTATTTTCTTAATTATAGCTACTAAATTTTCCCTCAGACTGACTCATTTATACTCTATTTTTTTTCTATCGATATAATAAATGGTGTAAAAACAGTGATTAAATGCAACTTATTTTCATTTTTTCTTACGTTTTACATTTTAATTTCAAACGTGCTAAAAATAACAGAAAATTTAATCTGTATAATTATAGTTTGTTTATATTCATAAAGAGTCGAGAAATGATATAAAATATGGAGTATATAGGTTAGTATTATAGGTTATTTAAATAAAGGGGAAAGTAATTAGCATTCAGGTGATACCAAATTTCCGTTTATAAAATAGAAGCAAAATTGTGTTGCAGCCAAGCATAAATTTACGTCAAATATTTGTTGTCCCTGCATTGTTCTTAGCACTGGCAAATCATGCAATTTGTAAAGCATAAAATATATTTTGAAGTTCAAATATTCGCACCTGTTCCATATTTCTAAATTCATTTACAAAAATAATTTGGAATGTATAATTATGTATGTAATAAAATATTTTTTTATATGTATACAGGTAGTTAGTTTTAGTTTAATATTAAAAGTGTTGTCTACTCGAAATTTTGATGGTAAAATTTCAAATTGTTGAAGCATAATTGGCAGAGTACAAGGGGGGGGGGGGGCTGTGTGACGTCGGACTTCGCCTACTTCTAAGTCTTAATCGAGTCCTGAGGACAACTCGATTTTTTCCGGAATATAAATTTTTTTATCGATGTCTCCAGTCAATTAATTGCTTTTTTTATTCGATATACCATCCTATTTTATCAAGAATCACCTGCGATATGAACAAAGACGAATCTACAGCCAGACACAATCTATGAAGATGATGAAGTCAACAATCCATCAAGTTTGGGCGGGGCACAGAATTTTTGTTTCCTCTGGTGATGTGAGCTGTGAAAGTGTGAATGTGATTAATTTTCATTAGTGCTAAGCTGGACTTTCTCTCTCTCTTTTTTTATTTTTTAGCTTGTTTTAAAATACAGCGAAAACAAAGAGCTATCTGCTTAATATGTGATATGTATGATATGTGATATAAATATATATACAGGGTGATTCATAAAAGATGGGCAGAACTTTAAGGGGTTATAGTACACTTAAAGACAAATAATATTAAATAGGAGACTAAGGGTCCCAGACGTATTCCCAAGGAGATAGGGGGCATTAAAGTTTAGGGTCCGAAATTTCAAATGATTATAAAACATGGAAAAATTGGTCGATTCGTTTGCGGTTTTTGCAAAAAATTTTCTTTATGCCAGTATTTTCTTGAAATAAAATTTTAAAGTTCAATTTCAAAAAATGCCGATAGGGGGCGCTTTAGACTTTGGAGTAACAAACAACTATTTTTTAACGTTATTTTTTGTATTTCTTTAAATGATTTCGAAAGCTTAGACTTAAACTTAAATTTTGATCTAAAAATCTGAGTCCTAACGAGTAGTTAAGTAGCGTAAACTGAAATTTGAAATTTGAAACCCTTCTCCCCCCAGAACAAAAATCAGTTATTCCCGATCTTTGTGTCGTAGATTAGGCTCTAACTACTGCCGCGTTTTGCTAAAATTATTCTTTATGTCAGTATTTTCTTGAAAATAAATTTTAAAGAAAATTTTCAAAAAATTCCGATAGAGGGCGCTTTAGACTTTGGAGTAACGAACAACTATTTTATACCGTTATTTTTTGTGTCTCATTAAATGCTTTCTAAAGCTTAGACTTAAACTTAAATTTTCAGCTCAAAATCTGAATCGCTGAGCGTGGTTCAGTAGCGAGGGGAGGGGGTTCAAATTTCAACTTCTGAACATAGTTCAGTTTGCACTACTTAACCATGCCCAATGATTCTGTGCTGTGATACGAGGCAAAAATACAACTTTCGTCAAGGACTGCATAGTCGGAATTCACTCATAAAGGCACTGGCACAGTTGGAAACGTCGCTCATGCAAACGTTAAAGCTCCATTCCTGACGCTAGTCACCGGGTGAAGAAGGAAACAGAAAGTATGCAAATGTCAAATGGGGAAGAAGAAGAACACGTATGCAAAATTTCGACACGATTCAGGCATAAAAACCACTGAACGGTGAGTCAAGTGTAAGTCGCTGTAGTAATGAATCGGAAGATGGTGCCCTTCACGAATAAGGAAAAGGCTGAGATGCATTTAATTTACGGAGCGGCAGATGGAAATGGTGCAGAGGCACAACGAATGTACGGAGAGCGATTTCCTAACAGGCGGTTGCCTAACCGCAAAACTTTCGAGCGCTTGCACAGACAGTTGTGTGAGACGGGATCATTTCTCGCTTCCCGGTCGAATGCAGGTCGTGCAAAAAAGGACGAATCAGTAGTTGTTGCAGAAGCCATTCTGGATGTAGTAGCGGCGCAGCCAAGTACAAGTACACGAACAGTGGCTAGCCAGGTGGATACCTCACAGTCCACGACTTGGAGGGTACTGAAGGATGAACATTTGCTCCCGTTTCATGTGCAACGAGTCCAGAAACTGTCTCCAGGGGATTATCCAAATCGTATTGAATTCGCCCGCTGGTTTCTGCAGCAGAACGCGCTAAATCCACATTTTGGACGAACTGTGCTTTTCACCGATGAATGTACCTTCACACGTGAAGGTACATTTAACACACACAATGCACATGTATGGGCGGATGTCAATCCACATGCTACGTATCCACATGCTCATCAGAGACGCTTTTCCATCAATGTTTGGGCAGGAATCCTCGGAGACCACCTAATCGGACCGTACCTTCTTCCTGAACGCCTCAACGGTAAAACATACCTCACATTTCTGCAACATGTGCTGCCAGACCTGTTAAACGTTGTTCCTCCACGCATCCGGCGGGTCATGTGGTTCCAGCACGATGGAGCGCCAGCCCATTACGTACGAGACGTCCGCAACTATCTGGACATCACATTTCAGAACAGATGGATTGGTCGAGGTGGTCCTGTTGCTTGGCCTGCTCGCTCGCCAGATCTTTCACCCCTCGATTTCTTTTTTTGGGGACGATTGAAGGCTCTTATGTATGAGACACCCATTGAATCCCCCGAGGAACTGGTCGCCAGACTTTCCGCCGCTGTAGGGGAAGTGCTCGAAAAGCCTGATGTTTTCGCGAATGTTCGCCGTTCCATTCGTCGCCGTTGTTCTGCGTGCATAACCTCTGGTGGTCACAATTTTGAACATTTATTGTGATTACATGTTAATAAATATGCTTTGGTAACATAATCCTAATTTGTGTCTTTTTACCTCGTATCACAGCACACAATGTGTGGACATGGTAAACTGAACTGTGCTCAGGAGTAGAAATTTCAAACCCCTCTCCCCAGAAACTTAACCACGTCTAACGATTCAGATTTTGGGCTGAAAATTTAAGTCTAAGCTTTAGAAAGCATTTAATGAGACACAAAAAATAACGGTATAAAATAGTTGTTCGTTACTCCAAAGTCTAAAGCGCCCTCTATCGGAATTTTTTGAAAATTTTCTTTAAATTTATTTTCAAGAAAATACTGACATAAAGAATAATTTTAGCAAAACGCGGCAGTAGTTAGAGCCTAATCTACGACACAAAGATCGGGAATAACTGATTTTTGTTCTGGGGGGAGAAGGGTTTCAAATTTCAAATTTCAGTTTACGCTACTTAACTACTCGTTAGGACTCAGATTTTTAGATCAAAATTTAAGTTTAAGTCTAAGCTTTCGAAATCATTTAAAGAAATACAAAAAATAACGTTAAAAAATAGTTGTTTGTTACTCCAAAGTCTAAAGCGCCCCCTATCGGCATTTTTTGAAATTGAACTTTAAAATTTTATTTCAAGAAAATACTGGCATAAAGAAAATTTTTTGCAAAAACCGCAAACGAATCGACCAATTTTTCCATGTTTTATAATCATTTGAAATTTCGGACCCTAAACTTTAATGCCCCCTATCTCCTTGGGAATACGTCTGGGACCCTTAGTCTCCTATTTAATATTATTTGTCTTTAAGTGTACTATAACCCCTTAAAGTTCTGCCCATCTTTTATGAATCACCCTGTATGTGTGTGTGTAATATGTGTTGTATTGAATCTCTTGCTTTTATATAGCAAATATTTAAAACGAAACGGAAATCATGTTATCTATGTGGTACAAGGCAAGTATAATTTGTTTCAATGAAGAAAATTCATTTGCGCGGGTGAATGTGTGATGTATTTAATATTTTCGGATTGGATTTTTTTTTTTTTGTTTAATATAGGAGGAAAAAATAGGTTTAAAAAAAAAATTAAAAGTAATCCTCCAAATTACAACAATTAAGGTTTATTAAAGTTTAAAGAATATGTTATTTATAGAAATCTAACGAATATAATTATTTTAGGTAGTATTAATATTAATTACAATAGGCTATGGAAGAATTTTATTCCAAATCTATTTTATATTTATTTATTTAATATTTACTACACTTAGTTTAAGCGTCTACTATAGATTGTTTTTTGAAAAAAAAAAAAAAAAAGAACATGAGCTCACAACTGAATATGTAAAAATGAATAAATAGATAATAAATAAATAAATAAATAAATAAACAACTGTCTTCAGCAATGTTCCTGTAGGATAAAACAATCAGAGATGTACTTTGTACGTAAAAGCACTGACTCTATATTGGGAAATTAGTCAGTAAACAATGGAGAACATTTTCAAAGAAATTCTTACTCATATAACTGTTTCATATCAAATGAAACACCGTTTTTAAAATATCATAAAATAGTTAAACCTATTGAATTCTCGCACAGTGAGATTCAGAATATATAAAAAAATATCAAGTAACATATTTTAATGATAATAGGTACTTTCCAATACATACAAATATATTTAATGATATTTAAATTAATTTATCTATGCAAGATAACAGTGACCTTTATCCCTATTTTATGTCATCACCATACGTGTAATTTACACACAAATACAAACAAGTTGGAATTGTACGTCAAACGTGACAAATGAGGTGGGTTCGTACAATAACTAGTTTTATAAATATTCAGATCTTGATGCAATAACTGTTGTACTCTAATGCAAAAATGCATGAATAGAAAATTTATGGTATGTGCAGATTTTCATATTATAGATATTAATTTTATTTTACGAAATTAAGTTTCAATACACTTTTACAAACAATTAATTACAATTCTGTTACATTAAAATTATACTATGCGCAAATATCCAATACAGGACAATATAAAAAAATCATCGTTATTATTTCAATGAAATTAAATATATCGTCTGCTATTATGATACGATTAATTTATGTAATAAAATAAGTACATTTTAAGTTGGCAACATTTTATCTTTTGTTTACATTTACTGAAAATTCCAATGGCAAACTTAAGCCTAGCTTTGAAAATTTCAGAATTCGAAATCCATATTTAAAATTTATAGACTCTTTCTTCATTTAATATCTATTTCTCCGGAAACAACTATACAAAAAACTGTCGGTAGATTATATGATTACTATAATTAAACAATTTTAGTATACAAATTCGGTTTTTAAATTCAGTAATATGGAAATAATATGACTCCATCTTAAATAGGACGTAATCCCCATGGCAACCTAGCATCATTACCTACCATGGGATATAATTGAATTAATTACGTGTGATAGGATTTATTAGAATGAAGAAAACTTTTATTATTATCCTTTTAAGTTTTGATTCCATTTTCATAAAAGTTGAAATGACTCGACAAAATTCTTCAACGATTATATATATTAAATTTCAAGCCATTCGGTTGGGTAGTTTTTGCACTGTTATATGCGGACAGACTGACAGACGGACGGGACGGACCAGACGACGATTATAGGTGCTACGTATTTATACAATTACGAACACATTTAAAAATTCTTAAATTTCTCCATAAATTAACTTTATGGCAGTTAAATTAAATGTAAGGAATGGAAATATACACTGTAAAAAAATTGCAGTAAAATTACGGGCAGAGGCCGGCAGCAGAGATTCCAGTCATACCCCGTAAAAAAAAGTCCATGCCCATCATTTTGTGCAGTCCGTAATTTTACGGGACAAAGTAATATAGCATTATAATGCACAGGATATAATGCACTTTAAAACACAGTAACACTTTGCTTACTGTTCCGTAGCACGTAGCACGTTAGATAATCATCACAGAATCGCTGTTTTGGCGGGTTAAAATTTTCGAAACACGAGTAAAATGAAGGGTTCCACCCTAGCGGAGGACAATGTAGGGGGTCGTACCGTATTTTTGCTAACATATGGGCTAGAACTGTAAGAATATGTGGATTGCTCTTAATTTTCTAGGGGATAAGGCCGCTTATTTAGTGGATCAGACCGTTTTTCATAAAATAAGGCTGTTGCCCGTGAAAATTGAATGGAAACGCTCATAAATTTACAGTTTTTTCTGAGAGTGTAGGATTTGAGCGACAACAAAATTAAGGTACTACTAAACATAAAATATTCACATGATTTTGTTTTTTTCTATGGGAAAGAGCTTAAATGAAATTAAGAAATATCCATCTGTCGTATAAAAAAATAATTTTATTATAAGAATGCATAAAAATGAATTAAAGCTTTAAATTTGTGAACGTATGAGTGAAAAATGTATAAATGATACAAAATCGCGCCACATTCTCTAATAGAATTTTACATTTAAACAATAATTTACGTTATAAATGTTTCTTTCTCATAAACATATTCAGTATTTCTGTAACCAATTCTTCCATTAAAGCGAAGTGTGTAAAAGTAAAAGCAATTATTGTAATTTTTTTAAACTTAGCTTAAATTTCTTTGAAATAACTTTATAAGCATTTCTAATGTACAGTAAGCGTCTTTATTTACAATTAAAAATACTTAAATTTTAAAAACAAAGAAAGGAATTTTATGCATTAATATACAAATTATAGTAATATTTAACGAATTTCCTAATCTGTAATCAAAGTTTGGTTGATCTAACTTTTGCATATTTTTGAAAATTTTTAAATATCGAACGTTTATTCTTCAAAAGTCATTAAAGAACGATTTTAGAGATAAAAAAATCGCTTTTAAAATCTTTATTCTTTCATTAACATGCAAGAGTGCCATTATGCTTTGTGCTTTGCGTATCTGACAGCTAATGAAGATTTTAAAGTTTTCGCCTTAATGTCACGATTTAAATATAATTTATGCAGTGCAGTCCACTTATAAATTTAATCCATATTTCACTTACAATGGATGAATGCGGTATGTAATTTAACTTCCTGAATGAAACTTGAATCACCGAAAATAAGCAGATAGTTGATGTCAAAAATGAAATTCATTTCGCCTGATGTTTATGTGTGTAAGAATTATGTAGATACAAATGTCACGGTGCACTACGATGTCATATATAAGTAGAAGCAATTGCCGGTATTTGAAAGTCCAGATATTACGCTTCATGTATAAATTAATTGCATGCAGAATACTGGTAACAACACTAATTAGAACAATAGGTGCATCGCATAAAAGCAAATGTGTCACAAGTGTTACGGTCATCAACACCTTGGGATTTATGAACGGCGTTATTAATTAGAATAATATGCAATCTATATAATTTATAAATATGCATTATTGATTATTACAGTCATTGTCGCAATATTTCTATACTCAGTGAAAAAGATATACACTATATTTCCAATGATGACCGGTCACTTGCGATTTTAGACGTTTTGTTAAATATCTGTAAAGATACATGAGGAATTATCCTTAAACTTCAGAAGTTTAAACAACATGATAGACGTCATATATTTCCGCGAAGATTTTTTCCCGAAACCCCATAAGAGGCCGTCAACAAATTGAAGAAAAACGAATATCTTTTGTATAACCCTGTAAAAACTAATATTGCAAAAGCATTCAAACTGTAGATTATGATTAAGTGGCTTATTGTAATAATTTGGGTTCATTTGTATGAAGATAGCATGTATACTCGAAGAAAAATTCAGGTTTTTATAAAAACAGTCCCAAATTTTACCAAGTTTTTTACTTATAATTTGCAGAGTTTTTAATATAAAAACAAGTTATTTTCAGAACATATGACAAACAAAATTGTACACAATTCCCTGCAATCAGAATTAAAAAATAATACAAATTGTATGAAATATGAGCGGGTTTACTAAATATTGTTTCACTGCGCATGCGCGAATTCAATCAAAATATACTGTGCATAATATATTAGCTAAAGGTATAGACCAACTTTTATGAAAGTCTCAAAAACATAGCTTGAAAATTCTGATAGTAATCGTCGATAGAATAAGCTCGAAATTCGCTG
This sequence comes from Maratus michaelseni, assembly GCA_963931845.1. NCBI lineage: Eukaryota > Metazoa > Arthropoda > Arachnida > Araneae > Salticidae > Maratus > Maratus michaelseni. The sequence continues at coordinate 71,291,948 of OZ007587.1, read as the reverse complement.
TTCCCAAAAGGAAGCAAAAAGATGAGGGGTTGTATCAAATATAGAATGAGAAACACTTCATTCGTATTATGTCAACTTTCATAAGCTAGTATATTGTGGTGATTGAATCGGTGAAATGCTATCATTAAATAAGGCAAAGCTTACAATAAAATTTAACTGGTGCGAATAATCGAGGATTCTGAGTATCTTATGCGTCACATACATGTGTCGCTCGTCCCCAAGGGATTAATCTATGTATATAATATCATATTAGGCAGGTGTACCAGTTTTTCTGACATTTGAATGTATATAATAGTTTTATCCATTATACGAAATTTAGGATATCATGATGAATGAACAAAGACCTCAAAAAATTGCTTATGTTGCATTTTCTGGACATAAGCAAACACTGCGAAATGTTATTCGAAGCGTACAGAGAAAAAACACATGGAAATAGGCCATGTTAATCAATGTAAAGGAAAATGCCAATCATAGGCTGGAATAAGACTGCCCAATTAAGACTGGAATAGTTCTTCAACGGGTCAGCTTTACTTTTGACTATTTTTATGTGAACTGATGGTGTTTTGCACAGACATTAATGGGCTGTGCTTTCAAAGTTTTCTTCGTGAATAATATCATTACACCAAAACGTTCAATTTCATGAAATAGCGGTTCTTTCAATGAAAATTACATTTCCATTGTAATGTGAGGGAAATTTAACGTCAGAAAAAAATTACTTTTGATCTCAAACATATTATTTCAAACGTAATGCAAATCCATCAAATGTGACGACTGAAAGAAACATTTAAAAATATATGTTTAAATAAAAACTTTATTCCTTTATATTTTCTAAGAAAAAGACATCGGATAATCTAAAAGCATGTAATGAAAATACTGCTAAAAAACATTAATTCTGCGTAGAATTAAAAATAGCCATATTTTTTCAAAAATAGAAAGGGATAATAATAATAATAATCTTGAAAAATTAAAGCTTATCAGACTTAATAATCTTGAAAAATATTTTTAGCTATGATATGTAAAACTACAAAATAATTATAGTTATAGTATATATTTTTATTTCTGTGAAGAAAATGTTCGTAATATTCTATAAACAATAAATTTCACTTCATTGTTTATATTTCTAGTTATAGTGTAATTTTCTTTCATGAAACAATATTGTATAACATTTTTCAGTATTTCATACTTTCTCGAAGACATGTTATAAATTCCCTAGATAAATTAGTTAATTTTATTAGAGAAATAAATCATTTCTTTTATAGTGAATGTTACCAAAAAAAAAAAAAAAAAAAAAAAAAGACACTAAGTGAAAAGTACTTTTTTTTCCATTTTGCTGGCGAAAAACTTGCTTATCAGCATTTATTTTTACAAATTATGTATAGAAAAACTTTTATGAATATAGTTTTTTATTTCTATGAATAAAATGTTTTTGATATTTGTAGAATATTTTAAATACCATTATTGTTGTTGTAATTATACTATTTTATTCTTTCATAAGAATCTTCAAAGTATGCATTTCATAGCACTTTTAAGGTTTTTATATTTTCTTTCCTAAAAATGTTACTCAATCCCAAAATGTATTAACTGGCATTATATATAATCCTTACTCATCTATTAGACTATAGAAAGTTTTGCAAGAAGACATTTAAAAAAAATACAATTATAATTTAAAATAAGTTTTCATGTAACTGAAATTGAATATATATATATATATATATATATATATCTTTAGCAAACTAATGAAGATATTTTTTCACAATTATACCTTACAGTGAGAAAAATTATTTCTATTGTCAAACATATTATTTTAAACTTGATGTAAATTCATCAAATTTAATGAGTGAAAAAAACATATAAAAATATATGTTTAAATAAAAGATATTTTCCTTTGTATTTTATAAGAAAAAGACATTACAAAACATATAATGAAAATATTGCTAAAAGAAATAATTCTACTTACAGATGAAATAACATTAATTTTTGAAACATAGAAAGAAAGACGTCTTCAATCAACTGTCAATATTAAGTTCCCTGTATACTGTCGATCATGTAAGAGCTGATAAAATAATCCATTATTTTACATAAGTGGTGTATTCAGTTAAACTTTGATTTTGTAAGATATTGTTTGATTTTGTAAGACGTTGTCCAATTAACTATTGATTTATATAAGCAACTAATTTACCTAACAGTTTCTTCATATAATTTATGTTTAGTAACCCAAGGAAGAAAAATTTTCAAAATTATATCTTACTGTGAGGGAATAAAAACTATTTTTGCAAAATATCTGTAACTAAAATTGAACTTTTCCAAGAAAATGACGTATTAATTTCTTTTAATTTTGACTACTTGTCCTCAAGAAAAAAGAGAAATGAAGTAAAGAGTACATGTTTTTACTGTTTATTTTAATTATGAAAGCTAAGATATTTTATGGTAACGTAAAAAAATTTCCTTATTGGGCAATACATTTAATATCCTGAATGAAACTAAAATATTAGGGTACTTATTCATTATCTGTGCCCTAAAAATACAACTGAGCCAAAAATGGCGTCAATAATAATAATTTTATTAACCTTTTTTTACAACCACATAGTTTATTTATTATAGTTTATTTATTTGTTACAGTTTACATTTATCTTTTTTTATTATATTTTATATTTTATAGATTTTTGTTACTTATTTATTATTTATAGTTTATTTATTATTACATTTTACATTTTATAGTTTTTAATATTTATGTATTATAGTTTGTTTCTTTTATTTTATTTTTATATTATTTACTATTTTTAATAATGTTATATATTTAATAATGTTAAATTAATGTTTTGAAAGTGATTGGCAACGATAACCAAGACTGGCAATTGAAAACCATTTTTGACGATCTATCTTCAAGGCACGGATAATACATATGTACCAAATTTTATTTTCCGGAGAAAACTTTAATCACAATAATAATAATAATAATAATAATATAGAAGAATTAAAACTTATCAGAATTAATAACTTTAAAATTATTTTAGCTATGATATGGAGATCTATAAAATGCTTTTATTATATATTTAAGTATATATTACATTATATTTAGTACATATTTAAGCATATATTAAGTATATATTTAAGTATATATTAAGTATATATTTAAGTACATATTAAGTATATATTTAAGTATATATTACATTATATTTAGTATACAGATTCATTATAATTAAAGTTCTACTTTCAAAATGTTGTAAACCACTGGTCAGAATTACTTCAAATTTGAACTGAGAATACTGGAAGAAGAGGGAAACGGTATGGTACAAGAAAAAATTTCCAAAGTGTATTAATAAATGGTGCTGTAAGCGGCATACTATGCAAATTAAAAGACACTCATGCGCAATTAAAACCGAATCATTATGTGCTTTTTATGCGGTTTTTGTCCCAAGGATAATTAAAAACGGATTTTTCTCATCCAATGTGGTACGACGTTGCCGCGGTGGATGGGCTTTCCACTAACAGTACCACAACTGTTGACTGATTTGGAAGTCATTTTTTCCGTCAAACAACAGAAACACTCATGCACATTGAACAGTACGGTGCAACTCATGCCAAAGCCGTCGTATTTCGATTAAAAATGTCACTTGTAGCCGAACCCACTTTCTTCCACTAACAGTACCACAACTGTTGACTGATTTGAAAGTCATTTTTTCCGTCAAACAACAGAAACACTCATGCACATTGAACAGTACGGTGCAACTCATGCCAAAGCCGTCGTATTTCGATTAAAAATGTCACTTGTAGCCGAACCCACTTTCTTCCACTAACAGTACCACAACTGTTGACTGATTTGAAAGTCATTTTTTCCGTCAAACAACAGAAACACTCATGCACATTGAACAGTTCGGTGCAACTCATGCCAAAGCCGTCGTATTTCGATTAAAAATGTCACTTGTAGCCGAACTCACTTTCTTCCACTAACAGTACCACAACTGTTGACTGATTTGAAAGTCATTTTTTCCGTCAAACAACAGAAACACTCATGCACATTGAACAGTACGGTGCAACTCATGCCAAAGCCGTCGTATTTCGATTAAAAATGTCACTTGTAGCCGAACCCACTTTCTTTATGCCGCTTACTGCGCCATCTATTGATACACTTTGGAACTTTTTCTTTCTTATGCCATACCGTTTTCCCTTTTTCCAGTGTATTCAGTTCAAATTTGAAGTCATTCGGACAAGTAGTTCTTTTTTTTACAGCATTTTGAAAGTGGGACTTTAATTATAATCACCGTGTACATTTAAGTATATATTATATTATATTTAGTACATATTTAAGTGTATATTATATTTAATATTATATAAACAATAGATTTAATTTCATTACTTGTAGTTCTAGTTATAATGTTTGTTCTTCGAATAAAACAATATTGCATAACATGTCAAATATTATATTTTTTCTCATAAGCATTAAAAATTCCCTAGACGTATTACATAATTTTATTAGAGACATAAATCATTTCTTTTTTACAAAGAATATTACCAGAAAAAGCACCTCATGAAATGTACAGTTTTCCAATTCTGCTCGCGAAACAGTTTGTCTATTGGCACTTATTTCAGCCTTTTTTATATAAAGACTTTTTATAAGTATGTATTTTCGTTTCTACGAATAAAGTGTTCTTAATATTATTCGAGTAACATTTTAAATATCATTACAGCTATTTCCAGTTATACTATTCCCTTCTTTCAAAAGAATCTTCGTAATTGCATTGCTTAACTTTTTTATGAGTATTATATTTTCTTTCCAAGAAAAGTTATGTATTCCCCAGATACATTACCTGGCACTATAGGCATAACAAAACATTAAAAAATGGCAAGCATTAGTTGCAGGGGAAAAAAAAAAAGCTTAAAATTATGCTTACACTGTTCGAAAAAAAGTCTGCTAGAATTTTCTGACAATATAATGTTCAGATATCTATTAATTTAGAACAATTGATAAAATACATCTTCAAACAAAAGAAATAACACACTATATTTTGATTAAAACTTTATTCAAGCTGCTTTTTGTAATATTTAAGTGATATACAATCAAATGAAGTTACAAGGTAAAAGTATTATTTTAAGAGCTATCAATATTATAAAGTCTACATTCGTTCAATGAATATTTATGATGTTATGAACTCACTTTAGAATATACATAGCAGTTTAGAATAAACACACACAAACACACACACATATATGTGTGTGTGTGTGTTTGTCTGAATGAAGAATAATTTATATTTATTCGTCCAAAGAAAGATAGAATAAAAGTTACGTATTTAACAGTGAAAAATTCTAAACAAATAACTTAAATTTATTGCGAAATGGAAATATTGGACAGCATCAGAAAGAAATCTGCGAAAAGATAGACATCTATCACTTTAAGTAATTTATACAGTAATTCCCAAAATTGAGCGGTCACATAAAACATTCAGAATTATCGCATAATTAAAATGTACTAACATTATTTATGATGATTTTTGCTGTTATAATAAATTGTTTACATCTTAGTCTTTATATATTATGTATTTTTTCTGAACTGAAAAAAAAAAAAGAGTTCGTTCTTAAAATTATTAATTCGTTTGAAATAAGTAGAAAAATTTGAGTTTTCAAGCAAAATCGTCTGGCACATACAAAAATAAAACTAGTCGTTGGGGGCCACCGTAATACTTACCCATCATGGATATGCATAATGTAAAATATTAAAATAAAAAAAATGTGTAAACTACTTATAAAATGCATTGCAATTCAAATAAAATCGAGGCTTGATGACGTCACAAACTTTAAAGGCTCGATTACTGAATTGCTTGAAAGAAACATCCTTATAACTCCAAAAATAATAATCCTATTAACTAGCGGTTTATTGCATCTGATTAAGCGTCAAATTTCCAATTAAAATATATCTTTGAAGTGAAATTTGGATGAAATACAGGGTCATGAAAAATCGAAGAGTGTGGAAATAGGATTCCAAATATCTCGGCAACTAATTATCCGATTGACTTCATGCTTTATGCAAAATTTATGTTTTTTTTATTGTCTTTTATATTTATTTCTTAAAATAACCAATTTCGAAAAATTTTATATACCTTTTATCAGAACGAATACTTCGAGAGTCCGAAAAAAATAGTTCCGGTTAATCGAGGTTATTGAAATGAAATAGGCTTCTTCCCATTATTACATACTAAGTACATACCAAATTGCAAGTCTCTATCTCAATTTTTTCGGGAGATAGAGCGTTTACAGACACACAGACACACACACAGACACACACACAGACACACAGACGGACGGCAAATTTTTTTTTTTCTAAAAATATGTTTTTCGGAAACTCCAGTGTCTGAAACGTGTAAATCCGTCAAAAATTTTTTTTCGATTTTCAAAACGATTACAAGACTTACCCTATACTACGTATGATGGGTAAGTAATTCATTATAGCATTTGGTATCAGAAATAAAAGGCAACACATTCGAAAAACGTTTGGTCATGTCATTGCAATATATTTTGTTTAAAGTAGAATATTTCACATTTTTTATTTTTCAGATGATTCTTGTAAAGCTATTTCTTTCATTTTTCAAAAAATAATAGCTAATTTCGATCTGATTGAAGAAAGATTTTCAGTAACGTTGCTGAAATGTTGATTTTCAAGGAACTGGCAGCATTTCATATGGCTGAACGTCATCCAGTAAAGTTCAAAATCAAGTAATATCAGACAGACCATTATCATTTTCTTTTAAATTAAAGTACATTTTTGTTATATGTATATATATATATATATATATATATATATATTCAAATTCAAATTTAATCTTATAACATGCCTTAGATACTGTATAAAGTAAATATTCATCCAGAAAATATTGGAGGAATAATGTATGGAGGCATTTAACCTTATACTACAGTGGCTCACATTTGTTTTTGGGCACCTGTGTTTTTGAAACTTACTTATAAAAACATCATCTAAATATTAAAGGATCTACTTAAACATTTTTTTCATATAAACTTTCTTTTGTCTATAATAAAACCTACATATTGTAATAAAAATAAATTCAAATCCTTAAAAAAAAAATTACCGAGAAAGTGTTAAAAACAATCTCACATAAGTAATTAGACATTTGAAATATTTACTAAATTTTTTGACAGATGATATTTTTTGTTATTTATTACTTTCTTCTATCTGTACATGAAGAAAGTATTGGATTCATGAAAATTTTCGACTTCCGATTTTTGACGGATTTATACGTTTTAGAAGGTCCTGAACACGATTTGACTATTTTTAGAAAATGTCTGTCTGTGACTGTGTCTGTCTGTATGTGACAAAAATTTTGTGGGCGCTCTATCTCAAGAACTAATGCTCGGAATTTAATAAAACTTAGATTCAATTAGTCCCTGATATAAATTGGTTCTGATTAGTTTTTGGTAAAAATCGCCGGCAGGTGATACTGCTATGCAGTATTTTTCGCGATTTCCGCAATACCTCTATCTCAAGAAATAATGCTCGGAATTTAATAAAACTTGAGTTTCAGTTAGACCTTGATATAAATTGATGCTGATTCTTTTTAGTGTATGCGAAACCTGTGTGAGACAGAAGAAAGTTTTGGGATTGACACATCCGACTAGTTTTTATTATAAATGGATATTTATGTCAAATATTATCGTTTGCACTTTGAAATTACTACTACTTCATGTAAATTTGTTTACATTTCTATATTTGAAGTGAACATGGCCGGTCGCTACAAAGTTACAACAAATTATATTAGAAATTTAATCATAGAACATTTTACAGATGGTAAAAGTATCAGAATTATCGCAAAACTTGTTAAAGTAAGGCATTCAACTGTTTTTGTTATTATAAAATGGTGGAAACTACGTGGAACTGTTGAAAAAGCATTAAAATCAGGAGCTTCTCATAAGCTAACTCCTAGGAATCGAAGGTTTATTATGCATAAAATCAAGAAAAATCCAAGAATTAATGCAGTGAAACTTACAACAGAATTATAAAACAGATTTGCAATAAAAGTAAAACCTGAAACTGTTAGACAAGTTATCAGATCACATGGATACAACAGTACAGTTGCCAGAAGAAAATTTTTCGTTAATGAAAGAGCAAAAAAGTTACGTATGGATTTTGCAAAATCCAAGGTAGACAAAGATGTTTCGTTTTGGGGAAAACATCATATTTGTGGATGAATCAAAATTAATCAATTATATAATCATCATATTCAAAATAATATTTGGGTGGGATGGGCTAATAACTGTGTGGAAAAAGCCCAACGAAAAGCTCAATTAAAAAAATCTATTGCCAACTGTCAAATATGGAGGTGGAGGCATAATGATTTGGAGAAGATTTGCTGCTTCTGGTATGGGAAATTTAGTTTTCATTGAAAATAATATGGACAATATAACTATATAAATATTCTGAAAGAAAACTGGAAAATAGCTGCACAAAAACCTGGAATTCAAAACGCATTCAAGTTGTATCAAGATAATGATCAAAACGTACAGCCTTAAATGTTCGCTTATGGTTGCTGTACAAATGTTCCAAAGTTATCAAAACTCCCCCATATTCGGCAGATTTAAACTCAATTGAAAATATGTCGCATGAACTGGAGGAAAGAACAAATACATATTTCTTCGAAAGAACAACTTAAAGTAGTATTAACACAGGAGTGTAACAAAATTGAATATTATTACACAAAAAAACTATTTGCATGCATGCCAAAACGTATTAAACGTGTAATTTCAGGTAAAGAATACTCAACAAAGTATTAAAACGTTTGATTTTTTGCATGTTTTTGTTTACATTTGTTAAATGTTCAAAGTGTCCAATTACTTATGTGAGATTGTCTGAAGCACTTTCTCGGTAATTTTTTTTTTTAAGTTTTGAATATATTTTTATTACTATACGTAGGTTGTATTATAGACAAAAGAAAGTTTAATTGAAAACAAAATTATTTAGATCCTTTAATATTTAGATGGTGTCTTTTATAAATAAGTTTCAAAAACAAAAGTGTCCAAAAAGAAATGTGAGCCACTGTATAAAGTCCTGTTAATGCTCCACTATTGAAAGGAAGTTGTTCGGAAACTCTTATTTTGGCTATCTGTGATTTTTGATCTTTATATATCAATCAAGTATGATAAATTGCACTTAAATATTTATAATGAAACATTTAAAATGTTTTCTTTTAGAATTTACATTAGAAACTTCAGGCCTTGTGATATTTTCTCAGAAATATTTTTTTTTTATCGTTTCTGTCGTTAAAGATACTCTGTACATTACGTCTTTTTACATTATTTCGCCGACGGTAATTTATTCCACGCAGTTAATTAAGCCAGGATGAAAGCTTAGCATCATTTAGTCTTGGATTTAAAAAAAATATTTGTAATAAGAATGTACTTTAATCTAGGAGGCAATTATAATGATATGCCTCATACTTATTATTGATTTAAAATTTTAAAATGTACTGGATACTATTTAACCCTGTCATTGATTAGTATCAGTTCCTGGAAATTCAACATTTTCACAACTTTTTTGAAAGATTCCTTTTTTATCTGGATGTAAATTCAGCATTGTTTTTCGAAAAATTCGAAGAAATGTCATTTCTAGACGCATCAATAAAACCAAAATGTGAAGTATTGTTCAATGTTTAAACAAAAAATACTTTAATAACATGACGAGGCGATTGTTAAAGACATTTTTTTTTAAAATTAAGATGATATGTGGCGTTATACGAAATAGGTAGATAACAATCTCTGAAAAACCAGAACTTTTTAAATTATTGCAGACCAGTTTCAGTAGCATTCAGCAGGCTATCATTAATGTGAAGAATAGTGGAACATTACTCATATATAGAGAAGAAAGGCGGAGTATAGGTACATTGAGAAATAAAATTAGAGAAAGTTACAGGGCACTGCCAATAAAAAATTAGATGGAAAAGGAAATATAGTAATATGAACAATGTTAGCAGAAATTAGGAAAAGGAGGTTTTTATATGAAATATCGAACTATCTGACAATGGGGGAGTAGCGAAGTCACTATTAACAACCATTTTATGATTTTTATTGCTATGGAATGCTTCAAGAAAGCCAAATTAAAGTATAGCAGTTGGTTTAGGGATAATTTTAGCTGGATTAAAGTCAAAGTTGTAGTTCATCTCCCCGCAATGTTTTGAAATGGTCGATTCTTTATTTTCTTGCTTAGGACTATGTTGGTTGTGCTTTTTAATTCGAAATTTTAAACTAAGTTTGGGTTATCCAATATAGGAAAAGCTACATTGGAAAGTATTACTACAGATAACCCAGGAATTTGAAATATCAATAGGGTCTTACAGTTTGGAGAGTGTGAGTTTATTGGCAAGGGATGAAATTATTTTAAAATCGTATTGTTTAACAGTTTTAGCGGTGGGAAGTCTGGATTTGGGAAAGTAACGTAAAACAATGTTAATATTGGAAAGAGAACGTAGATCGATGTGAACGTGAGGAAAGGGGAAGCTGTAGTTAAATAGAGCAGTATTGATGATGAAAGATTTGTAACTTCTGTCGATAGTAATAGTTTGAGATTTTGAATTTCACAAGAGTGGGGGGATCATAACTAGAGTGTATATCACGGTTTACAAAAGTATAAAAGGAGGCCATTTTCTTGTCTAGGAGGATTACATGAGCGGGTCTGAGGTGGCAGAGAGATCACGAAACATTAGCGATAAACGGAATTATAGAAGCCTTTTTGAGTGCGAGTGACAAGTGTACTCAGGAAAAGTTTGTGAACCGTTGTTTTCTGCTTCACAAGTAAATTAAATATTGTTGTCAGTCGTGTTCAGATTGTTAAGAATCTTATCAATCTTGTGAATGGAAGTGTCAATTAAGATGAATAAGTCGTCTACATAAGGAGTCCAAAATGAGAAAAATAAATTATTAAAGAGGTTGCATTCAAAATAGTGCATGTAAATGTCTGCGAGGATGAGAGGCAGAGCAAAATCTATGAATAAGCCATCAGACTGTTTACAGAAATTACCTTGGAATGAAAAGGTGGTTTGGGTCAGACATGTGCACGTAAGAGATAATATCTCTTGAATTTCGAATTATGTAAAGTGAAATTCATGAATTATCTTTTCTAGAGAAGAGAGGAGATCACTTGTATGAACAATCCTTAAAAGTTAATTTACTTCAAAAGAAATCATGGTAAAACTGTCACCACCGAAGGCGGGACAACCGCTGTACCCAGGTTCTAGAGAATTTTTAACGAGCACGACCACGATGAATCATGTGTGCTCTACGGCATATGGGGGCACTGACATCTGAGCAGATTCCGATTCAACCAAGCAGGGAGGCCTACCATATGGCTTTAGCCTCTTCAAGCCCTGCTTGGCAAACCGTCACCTGAGCATCACCACCATCTTCCAAGTGATTGATGATATGGTCGCTGCGACAGCATGCGACGGTGCAACGCATGCCCTAAGAGAAACCATCGCGCTATACTTGGGGGCGTGGCGGAGTCCTCCATAAGCTATGGGAATCAGACGCCCAAGACAAAGCTCGGCCCTAGGCCTTACGCACGGTTTCTTTTATCCGTACATGTTGTACCAAAGATTTTGGGTCTTGAAAATCTACAAAGATAGGCACTAGTCCCTTTCGCAATGGATTGCAAGCTAGCGAGGGCGGACTGCCGACCCCGTGCCTGCGAACTCTACCTTACCGCTAGAAAGGAAGACATTATTAAAACACAAAACATAAACAAGTAACAAACAAACAAAAACATTAACATTAACAAATTTAAAAAAAAACTTAACAAAGTAAATATATACAAAGCTATGCAAGCTCACGAGACATGTCTTGAGCCTGCGTACTTCCTGCAGCGGGAGGGGGGGGGCGTGGGCAGGTTGGTTCGTGTTCAAACGCGGTCTCCTACCGCAAAGAGCTTGGATATATCGGCCAACCTTCGACGACCAAGGTTGCGATCTAGAGTCCACAGGAGGAGTTTGTAAATGTGAGGGAAACTATCGCATTTTAATCGATTGTTTTTAATCGACATTTTAATCGACATTTTTGCGATCGATATCGCATTTTATCGCATTTTATGCGCCCTTACGGGCGCATCCATCTAGACACATATCCCGAGGTATTTGAGTCTGGAAGTTCCAGGGCAAAAACTTTTCCCGTTCGGACCACCAGAGAAGCGCACTTGATGACTGGGAAATTCGGAATGACTTTGCGGCTGAGCGGTAAAAAGCGGTACTAATGTTAGAAATTGTGGAACGAAAAGGTATATTAGCTTTATGTACTTTTGGTAAGGTATAAAATCTTGCACAGCAAGCAACTGACGAAGAAAGGTAAGTAGTAGAATTCGAAAGTAGAGACACATCTTAATAACAGGTTTGATTCATTTTAATTCATGTAAGAACGGTCACGAGACATAATAATTCTGTATGGAGCGTCATTAAGAAAGTTCTTCGCGTCGTCGATATAATTTTTTATATCAAGTATGACAATCTGGCTATCCTTATTTGATTTCATAATCACAATGTTGTCATTTAACTTTAAATCATTCACATCAGCTTTTACAAGAGGGGTGAGGTTAAATTTAGTATTATTAGAAGTGAAATTCCCATTAGTAAGAATTTAATGACGCAGATTTTATTTTTGTATTTCAATTTAGCTGCTATTTTTAAAGCTTTTTAGATTGGGGCATTTAATTGAGGGAAAGATTTTTTTTTGGAAATTTCAAAATTGTAATTGATTTTTAAAACTGGGTATTAGTACCGAGTATTAGTAGGTGTAAAACAAACTGCAATGTGTGTAGTTTTTAAGTGTAACTAAAAAATTTCTTAGCGGAATGTTCTGTAATTTTAAAATTAGCATATTTTAAGCTTCTAGAAATCAATATATTTCCGCTAAAGTTTTTATAGGTTACAATACCATTTTTTTAAAATATTAACTATTATAAAGCATAATATATTAAGATAAATAAATCTTAAGATTAGTCTAAATATTAAATATATAAAATATTATATATATATATATATATATATATATATATATAAAATATAAAATATATAAAATATTATATATATATATATATATATATAATATAAAATATATAAAATATAAAATATATAAAATATAAAATATGTAAAATATGATATAAATATTAGCAAAATATATGTATTGTAAATGATAAAATTTTAGCAGAAACCAATTTCTAAAATCTTCAAACATGCGAAGCAACTCATTTCGCCAAGCAGTTATTTTTAGGTGCGTTCGTAATTATATAAATACGTAGCACCTATTGTCGTCGTCTGGTCCGTCCGTCTGTCTGTCTGTCCGTCCTTTTGTCTGTCCGTCCGTCCGCTCGTCCGTTTGTCTGTCCGTCCGTCTGCCCGTCTGTTTGTTTGTCCGTCTGTCCGCCCGTCCGTTTGTCTGTCCGTCCGTCCGCTTATAACAACGCAAAACAACCCAACCGAATGGTTTGAAATTTGAGATACATTATCTTTGCAAAATTTTGTCGAGACATTTCAAATTTTATGAAAATCGAATCAAAACTTCAGAAGATATTAATAAAAACATTTATTAAGAAATTTGGATAATAAAAAAAAAATGGGTGCTTTCATGTTGTAGGAGCTTCCGAGGTTTAATCGTCAAGCGACCGAGATACTTATTTTATGACAGAAATTAATCTGCAGATGATATAATTCATTTCACAGAATTAAAAATCATCAATATATGAATATTTATATCAGTAGCTATAGTACGAACGCACCTCGTTTGTCACGTTTGACGTACAATTTCTAACTTGTTTATTTATACTTTAAAAACTACACGCATCACAGTTTGTTTTTCAGCTATTATAAATGAGTTTAACATTAGGAGTTCTAAAATAAAAATCTGTATAATTTAAAAACTACTTCACTGAATTACTTCCCGTCTGGTATCCTATGACAGAAATTTTCATAAAATCAAAATACCATGTCAAATTTGAGGTATTTGCATTGTAAATTTTAAAGTTTGTTATAATTTCTCTATGAAAACTGCTTCCTTAAGTCTATTTTTCTCTGGGGGGGGGGGGGTGTTTTGAGACAATTTGGTAATAAAATTAGTTTTATTTTTTAATTTTGGCCAACTATACATACACAGGAGTACACAAAGAGATATCGATACATTGCCATCTGTGGATGATAATTTTTGGAAGAAGGTTTTCTGCTGTATTATGTGTTTTCCGGATAAATTAACTATGTAGCGCATGATATTTATTTTATACTCTATCGGTCATATATTAACTGCTGAAAAAATTTGAATAGATTATAATCTATGGACAGTAAATTGCTAAAAATACTTTTTGAACTGTGTTGTGTACTTCGTTTAGTTGCTAAAAGGCGTAAAATAAAAACTTTATAAACAGTAAAATAAGTTTTGTTAGACTATTGAGATGTTTCGGCTCCATAGGGGCCATTATCAAAATAATATTCTACATTTGCAATTTTTAACTTACCGAAATTGTGGCCCGAGTTACTCCATGGTTACAAATATGGAAATAAACATCCAAGTAAAAATAAAACTTTACGTGCGTAATTTGAAAAAGTGCGTGACAAATTTAATGATGACGTTTCAAATAAAAACTTCATAGATTGTGAAATTGTAGAATATTCTTATTTGGTTTGATAGTGTCTCCGATGGAGGCAAAACATGTCAACAGTCTAATAAAACTTATTTTACTGTTTATAAAGTTTTTATTTTACGCCTTATAGCTATTAAAAGAAGTTTATTATTACAAGGTGTTATAATTTGTTATATTTTTATATATGTGTTGTGTATTTTTTTCAGTTGTTTATTTAGATTATCTTCTTTTATCGTTAAAAAAAATTAAGTTTCGTACCACTATGCTGCTAGTGTTGAAAAGTGTTTCATGATCAATGCATGATGCATTATGTATGATGTATGATTTTTCTTTCTGCTTTAACATAATGAATAAAATTGATATAATTTTTCAGTTCTGGGCTTTCTAAAACTATATTTTGAAAGTCACAAAAAATACGTCCTTTGCAATAAATTAATAATTTGTGAAAAAGATTGGTTAAAGATCGTGTACATCAATTTTTAATAATTTTTTTGGCAAACAGTTAGAAAAATTCTTTCCTTTTAATGTGACATACAAAATATTATATCTGAAATAAAATAAATTCCTTTCATCAGAAAAAAATTAATTACATCTATTAAAGTTTTTGTTTTTTACTCTTCCTATTAATGAAAAATTGAATGAGATGTTGATACTTTTTTCTCATTTCTATTCATTCTTTTCCTTTTTTAACTTAATGAAAAAGAGTGATATAATTAATACAGTTTTGTATTTCCTAAAGGTATATTTTGAAATTGATAACGAAGTACTTTCGGTGAAATTAAAGAAATATTATTTTAGTTTTAAAATGTGGAAAAATGAATAATGTGAAAAGAAAACATTAAAGATATTTAATATTTCAAAGGAGTTAAAAATAAAGGGATTTTAATTAAGTGATGAAAATAACATCGTTGCGTGTTTATTTTTCTTTTTTTTAAGTAGTGAAAAAAAAAACTTATATAAATAAACAATTAGAAAAAAAAAGTTCTTTTCTCTGCTGTACTAGACATTTAAATCTAACATTACTAGAATTTTTTTCAACTTCTTTTACTTGTCGTTGATTCTGAGTGCTCTTTTACTACTTAACCGTACTAGCTACTTAAAACTTTTTTATTATTATTGTTAAAACAAATCCTATGATTATATTTTTTTGACTTGAAAGCTATTACTACCCTGGGGAATTTTTCTTATTAATTAAGCTAACAATATGTTCAAAAAATGACAAAATTTTCTCAAATAGAAGAAACTTTTAGAAATTTAGTGTAAGCTTAATATTATTCACGAATTTTAAACTTTCCCCTTATATTCAGGAGAAAAACCAATCAGAAATCTACAAATTAATATTCTTTTAAATTTAACAGATAATTTAAAGGTTTTACTGAAATTTATGGGCAGAAAAAGACACTTTTATTAAATAAGCTTTTTAAGTCCAGTGATTTGGAAGAAAATAAAAGAAAGTTTTGGTGGATTTTTGGTATTTGGTACCTTTATGTTTCTGGGTCGCTGAACACGAATCTGAAGGTTTGCCAACAAAAATTTTCCCGAGAAATGAGATTTTTTTTTTTTTTTGCAAAAAACGTATTAAAAAATGGACACTTTTAATTTTTTTTAAATTCTAAAATTATACATTTTTTGTGAAAAACGACCGTATATGATATTAAAGAGGATAAAACTTCTTACATTTTATGTGGTTAAAGCTTTTTTCTCTCATCAATGGTTTAGCCTTGAGACTGCCGGAAAAAAAAAAAAAAAAAAAAAAAAAAAAAAACGGGAATTGTCATTGTACATCGGTGTAACATGAAAACTAACCATTTTACGCAAATGTTGACCATCAATGATACGAAATATTATGATTGATTACATTTTATGCATCTGAGGTTCATTGTTTTCATCATAACTAAAAAATTAATAAAATGAGGATGCCTGTGATCAAAATCTCCATTTGCTTTTACAAAATAAATAAATAAAGCACGTCTTAATTTGTCTTTTAAATAACATAAAAAATAAACTAAAACACACTTTCGCTGATAAAAGCTGACACGGACTTTGGTTCCTAAAAGTTTAATTTTTAACAGAAACGGATCACTGGGAAAAATAACGTTCCTTGACACCGAAGAAAATTTAGGTGATCTTTGTCCTTGAAACTCAGTTACCCGGATCCCATCTGTAGTTCTTCCCACTTGTTTACAGGTGGTGTGAATCAGTGTTGGCCAAGTGCCCATACCCCCACTCTACAGTCCATGTCAGTGACATACTCTGTTCCCCCCTCAAGTCTCACTTCTTTTAGATCAGTCCCACCTCTTCTAGAGATAGACGTGGCAACAGCTACGTGAGGAGGCCACATTCCTCTCCGCTTCCCTATCAGACTGTTTACTTGTTAAATTGTTTCAGACAGTATAGGTGGTTGAAGGACAACAACCATCCTTTCGATCCTCACTGGTTGACATGGTAATCGAAGACTTTAATCTCTTATCTAGTTTCCCCACTTCATTTTCGTTTTACCCAGAGATGCTTTGGAAAAACAAATCTCCAATGCAGTATAAAAAAAAGTGACCAACTGGGAAATCTGGCGACACATTACCCTATGGTAATGGTATCACTAAACACCCTGCTAGCTGTATAGGTCAACCGTCTATACTGTCTGAAACAATTATAGTTCAGTAATTCACTGTTCATGTCTCTGTGTCTTCTTTTACAAACCTAAGAAGGACACCGTTCCTCCAGCGACATTTTCACCAACTAATGGTAGAAGTTCAAAGTTTACGAAAAATATCATCTTCCTACATTCTATGAGCAGTCGCGATACAGCGTTAAGCACTGTTTATAAAAGGGAAAATAAAGTTCCTCAAAACTGTTGTGAATAATCCACATATTGCTTGCGTTGTTAAAGTATTCAAAGACTGGAACGCTACTCAAGAGATGGTTCCAGCTTCTGGTGAACGTTTCCTTGTCTCACTGTACGGCTATAGTGGGACGAATGTGTCTAGCTGAACACCTAAGTACAAGAAGTCAGCCTATAGATACAGTTCGACCATTGCTACTTTAACACCACCTGCAGCTGCTGCGCGACAGCACTCTGTAAGAGTATATCATCAGATCCAGCAATGGCTAGGGGTTGAAAAAATTCTGAAGAGTAGGGATGGAAGAAAACAAATACAGGCTTTTAGCCTGTATTCACTGTATTACCCTCTGCTACACTGCTTTGTTGAAGCTTGTATCCTGCAAGTACACAAAAAACTGCCAACGAAATTGTGGATGCAGAAGGCAGAGCTTTGTTGCTCCAACAATTGCCTCAACTGAGAGGGGAACTGCAACAACATCGCAGTGGTGAGTCAAGACGAGGAAGACAATAAACTAGACCTTGAAAACGAGCTAGAGATGGATTTCACACGCATTGGAAACCCCATGGACCCAATGGAAGAGGAATAAGTCATGCCACATGGTATCAAATATTTACCATTAATTAAGCCTTTATTCTATAATATTAGCAGTAAAAAAACACCATTAATTCCATATGTTTATTTTCTGTGTTGTAGATGTTGATGAACAGCAGGGGCCTTCAAAAAAAAGAATGTGTCAAATAAGATTTTCGCCTTTTTACTTTATGTAAATGTATTTACTATCATATATATTATTTCTCCTGTCAACATCCTTTTTTCTAAGAAAATATGAAACGCAGAACAACGAAGGAGATACCATATGAAAGGTTTTAGAACCGGCTCCTGACATAGCCCACTTAACAATTCGTTAAAACATGTTTTTGATTAAAATTTACTGAAAATTAAAAATTAAATCGGCATTGTTTTCATAAAAGAAATGAAAGGTTTTCCTGAAATTATTGTTGCCAAAAAAATAAAATACCACATTATATGATGCTCATAGCAATTATTATAAAAAACACCCCACGGGTTTATTTTATACTTATGATTAAAAAGCGAAATTGAAATTGAAAGTTTAGATTTATATTTCTAAGTCCCATGGTTTTCCCGAAGCGGATGACGTCATCCTCTAATGCAGTCAAAATACGATTGTTAATTTTTTTTCTCGCGCGTGCCTTTAGCAATCTTGGATCAGTTTTTAGTCTAACTTTGATGGAATAAATTAGATGGTATTCTGGCTTGACTAACAACTAAATGTTGTTTGCAGATATTTTTATCCTTGCTTTTTCTTTAGAAGTTTAAACCTGCATCTAATAAATATTACATATTGATAAAAATTATACTTCTCTATTATCCCGTCGACCACTTTTCATAACAAAAAACTATCGCCAAATAAACGGGAGAACGTTGCATTGGAATATAAAAAAAAATAAAATAAATAAATAAAATATAAGAATTTAAGGACACAATTGTTATTTTAATTAATAAAATAATTACTAAATCAGTAAAACAATGAAAAATACACGCAAATGTCGAATGTAAAACCACTAGATGACGTAGCAAACACGCATAATGATTCTGACATCAAGTAAATGGGACTGCATTTTTGGCGTTTAATCTTACAGTTTGGCGGTAGTTTTTTGTTATGAAAAGTGGTCGACGGGATAATAGAGAAGTACCTAAAAAATATTAGATTTCAGTGCGAAATCTTCGCACGGGCCCTCTGGTTGTTTCTTACTTACGTACATAATTATTTATAATTAAATAATGATTCATAATGAATCGGCGTATTTATAATCAGGCAACACCATTCTAAAATGTAGTTAATCCTATACTCTTTAGTGTCATTAATAGTCAACGTTTGCGTAAATGGGTAAGTTTTCATGTTACACCGATGTATAGTGCCATAATTCCGGTTTTCACAGTATGCCTCTGTACTGTTTACAAGAATGTGATCTGGACGTTTGTTTTAACACATGTTTTAATTATAAATCCTGATGAAGGTTGGGGTCACAGCCAAAATTGCTCGATATATTTTAATGTTTTAAAATCTAAATAAAGTTTTAGTCATCTTCTAGGTAATGGAATCACATGGGTGCTTTTATTTTAATCACTTATTCAATTGTACTACTCATAAGTACCAGCCAAACAAATGGGGAAGGGAGATTCCACAATTAAAATTTTTTTTCATGAAAATATAACTTGAATGAATGTAGTTTTTTTAGATGAATGAATCAATAAATATACATTATTTAAATAAATTAAGGAAAATTATTGTGCAAGAACAAATTTACGATATTCTGTGTAATGGCTTAATGTATCTTTTGGAACAAAGATTAATATACTTCCTGGTGTTTCTTCGAGAAAACACGGTTCTCATATTGAAATTTTTTACGTTATAAATATCTTCGTTTGGTTATTTTCTGAAATTCTAGCGGCATGTTTTTTTTTGTCTTGGTTTGAGCTAGCTTCTTTTTTTTTCAGGAAAAATCTTTATCAGTTACTCCGATACATGAAAATAAAAATCCTAAAATCCTCTTTGCAATAAATTGTGTGAAACTTATGAATTTAACATTAGAGATTCTAAATATGTCATCGATATTCCTCCATCACATACCGTTTTTAAGAGAGACAGTTTTAAAATAAAAAATGAATACAGTATCAAATGAAAAATTAATACATTCTCCGACAATGCTACAAAACAATAAAAGCATAAAAATAAACTATTTTCATTACCTTAGTTGAGAAATGAAAAAAGTCTATCCATGAAAAAGTGATTTCTTCGACATTTTCTCTTGTATTTTTTGTGTGTCTTTGTAATCTGCTAACATATTTTCATTATTTTTTTCTCTGTATCTCTTTTCCCGTTCAGCCACATACTTTTGTGTAACGTTTCTCTATGTTCATTATAAAAAGCTCCTATATTATCCGGAAAAAAAGTCCAGTTGAGTATGAAAAAAGTAGATATTTAGAGATATATTGCATCCCAAAGAACTAAATGATGAAAGTAGATTCTCCAAATTTTTTTTATAATTTTGGAACTTTCTATTCACAAACAAATATTACAGGCTTTTTTAAAAGTATCCTGTGCTACTTTTTCGACAGCATTTACTTCATTTTTTGAAGTAGGATCTTGAAATAGTTGTTCTATTTGAGCTCCAACAAAAATAACTTCTTTTATTTTGGTCTCGCTCATGCGTGGAAATTTGTGTATCAAATATTCATATCACCGTCTTCATTTATCGCTTTAACAAATTATTTATTAATTCCACGTTTTATGCGGAGAAGAAATAAATTAATTTTTGTCTTGTTAATTAATTCTTGGTGTGCAACATTTTTCATGCCAGGAGTATTTTCTTCTCGCAGTGACCATATTTTCATTCAGATGTGCTTATCACTTTCTCGAAAGTCCCGTTCACATAAAAATTTGAATTTTGTGAAACCTTATTGTAACTGACTTAGCAATGCGGGTTAATTATTATAGAGCGTGTCCACACATTTTTAGACGATATTCATGGTACTTACAGAACTATTCTACGTGAAATATTTGTGTTATAAATGTTCAATTTAGTAACCTTTATTCTGAACTATCTTTCTACGCCGTAATTTATATGACAATAACGCTTTTTACAGCTTTGGAAGAGGTATTATGGCCCATTTCTCTTGAATTGCTTTCCGAAGTCCATGAAGGGCGGTAGGAAGACGTTTGTATAACGCACTTTCTTAAAGTCTAAAACCTCAAAAATCCATGGGTGATACATCAGAAGATTTAGCAGGTATATCAGTGAAGAGTACCTTATTCACGTTTCTCGTACCATTTTTTCAGGAACTTAACAGCGGATTGCGATGTCTGTCTGCTTGCTTTATCTTGATGCAGTTCAACAAATTGATGCACTGGAGGTAAAGAGATGTTATTTCATGTTTGAAGAATGGGAGTAAAATATGTTTCTGATAGTATGTGGAGTTCATCTTAATATTTTTTTCACTATCTTTATGTTTAATTTTTCGTTATATGCAAGTAAAGCAACAATTATAAATCCTTTGCTAAAATTTTCTTTGGATTCATTGAACTATGTTTAAGATTTTTTTCTCTTCTTTGATGATAGTAAATGGATCTATTTTTATCACAATCATTTAAATTGACCTAAGCTTCATTTACTGTAACAAATTGTTTTCATTTTTTTCCAGATAAATGCTTCTTATAAAGAATTCTGCATCGTGTTTTACGTTCGACCGTATATGTCGTGTAGAAAGACGGTAAAGATTGTGTTTTTTTGGCCTTTTTAAAATTCAAATCAGTTGTTAATGACTGTTGACATTGATCATTTTAATGATTTAGCAACAATCCTTTGTCTTGGAGGATTTTTTTACCATAAAAGATCTTATTTTTGCAATATTCGAAGAAATCGTTTTTGGTCTTGGGTGCATATTTGGAACAAATTTTCGACTTAGAGGCAGAAATTCACGTTTTCTTTTCTGTCTTATTGACAGTATAACCTATTGCGGCTGTAAATTTAGAAAAATGATGTCTTTCACAGAGTTTTATAATAAACGAATACGAATTTTTCGGAAAGGCAGAATTATAGCCTTCCATTCTTCGATTCTTTAAATTTGCAAGTAAACAAAAATTTCAGTAGACAGATGAGAATTTATACTTTTAAAAACATATTAGCTGTGAAAAATAATTTCTCTATGCAGACGATTGTTTTAAACTCCAAAACATACTCGCCCAAAAATGGTGCGAACATCCTTTGTAGTTATTTAGTACTATTAAAGTAAAATAGTTATTTAGTATTAAATACAGTACTCGTGTTTCTCGCAACGGTGACGCTACGCAATTTCCGTCAGTGAGTAAAATAGGGAGCATTATTTGTAATTGAATATACGCGAATTCAGACAGTTGACTTACAGATGAGTGTGAGAATATTTTTTCAAAAGAGAGTGAAAATAAAATCGCAGGAGAATCCAAAAATAAAAGTATAGCAGGTATTTAGCGCTATTGTTTTAGTAAGAGAAAACTGTTTATTTTTTAAAGACCACCTCCCCCCCACCCACGAAATTTACCACGAAAATTTTCACTTTTAGACCAGTTCTAAACGTGTGTGAAACACACACTTTTAGACCAGTTCTAAACGTGTGTGAAACACACACTTTTAGACCAGTTCTAAACGTGTGTGAAACACACTTCGATGCGACAAATTGTTACATTTTCGTAAATGTTTGAAGTAAGAACTTTCTTTTAGATCCCTTTGAACTCTTTTTTATCTATTGTCATACAAAATCCGTCTTTTTTTCAGTGGTATGGTGCACTCCGACAGGACAATTTGTCATTTTTTTAATGGATTTTTAAAGTTGTCAATAACTTTTGTGGCACCTGGTTTTAAATTTAAGGCAAATATTAATAAAATAAATTAAAAAAATTTCTATTTAACGTTCTTAATTATTTATTAGCTGTCATATTTGACGGACGTTCATCTAGTAAGAAAGTATCACATTTAGATTTTGCTTTTTTACTGGATCTATGTTGTCGTACCATAGAATCCCAAAACGTTGACAAATTTACCATGTTGACGAAATAATTTTCACAAATTTGTCTGTTTTTATATCATGAAGTTTTATTATAAAATACATATTTATGCACTAATTATGAATTCTTGCTCACAACTGGGTATTTGTCTCCAAAATTTTATACAAAATATTCTGCAAGAATTTTTAACATTAAAGGACGTATAGAAAGTGATATACGTTATCCGTGTGAACAAAATTTCATTTAGTACATATTAACTCATGTTGTATTAATCAGATATCCTTCCAGTTTTTCCTACATTTTTGATTTTGAAAGTACATCTTCCGAATGTGCCATTATAAATGCTTTTTTCAGTTGCATTAGATTGCGTAATCTTCTACATTATAAAAATAACATATGCCCATAATTAACGCTTACATCATAACGTTACGTCTTTAGACAATAACGTAATGATCACAGATAGAAAAATAAGAGAAGTACAGGGTTATTCATAATTCCCTCCGGGGTTTCGAATTTTTGTAGTAAAAAAAACTAAGACGAATACAGCAAAAAAGAATATTTGAAAGAATACAGAAACAAATCAAATTTTATTGTCAGCAGTTGCCGGTAGATGGCACTACACGAACCACTGAAGGCAGTTAGTAAATAAAAATGGCATTTACAGGCGAACAGAAAACGTTTTGTGTCTTAGAATTTTCAAAATCTGAATCAGTGCTGTTTGTTCAGCGGACATTTCGTGCGAAATATCGAACACAGGAACGAATTGAGAAGACAATTCATGTGCGGTACAATAAGTTCAAAGAAACAGGATGATTGTGTGATAAGAAACGAAGTGGTCGGCCGGGTCCATCTGCGCATGTCGTAAGTGAACTACGGGAAGCGTTTTTGAGGAACCCGACGAAATCTACTGTTCGTGCAAGCCGCGAATCGAGAATTTTTCAACCAACGGTGTGACAAATTCTAAGAAAAAATCTCTGTATGAAGCCCTACTGATTGCAATTGTTGCAAGCGTTGTCTTCGTCAGATTGCGTTTATCGTATGAAGTTTTGTATCGATGTCCAAGAACGTGAAACACTAATGACGAAATTGATTTTTAGTGACGAATGCACATTTCATCTGTGTTGTAAAGTAAACCGCCACAACGTATGCATTAGGAACACCGAAAATCCTCATCGTGTAGTGGAACACTATCGTGGTTTCCCAAAAATCAACGTGTTCTGTGCTATCTCCTCCTTTTGTCTACGGGCCATTTTTTTTTTTTTTTACAGAGACGACCATTACCGGTGTAGTGTACCTGGATATGCTATAATTGTGGTTAATGCTGCAATTAGAGGAACATGAGGATGACATCTTCGTATTTCAACAAGATGGTGCTCTTTCCCATTTTCAGTGTGATGTGCGTGAGTACCTAAACACACACTTACCTCATCGTTGGATTGTGAGAGCTTCCGAAGATGACGTGATTCTTTTGCGATGGCTGCCACGCTCACCGGATTTAACACCGTGTGACTTTTTCTTGTGGAGATATGTAAGAGATCACATTTTCGTACCCCCTTTTCCGCGTGATGTAGATGAACTGCGTGAATGGATAACACGTGCTGTCAATAACGTTGATAGTACCATGTTGAGTAGAATGTGGCAGGAACTGTACTAACGCATTCTTGTATGCCGTGTGACCAATAGTTCCCATATAGAATACTTGTAAGTTATGTAAATAAAACTTGATTTGTTTCTGTATTCTTTCAAATGTTATTTTTTGCTGCATTCGTCTAGTGTTTTTACTACAGCGCTTCGAAACCCCGGAGGGGATTATGAATAACAATCCGTTTATGAACAATCCGTTGAGGTCTATAGTTAGGTTCAGTAGTGCTTGCGAATATATAGATATATAATTATGTACGCAAACTTGCCAAATAGTCCATAAACTTGGCAATATAAGGAGAAATAACGCCACATTTGGAGAAAAAAGCAAGTTAATTATTTTTCTAACTGGGAAATGTGGCGAAATTTTCGCTGTAATGTATGTAAAGTAACATTTGCACAATTTATCACTCAAGTTTAGTAATTGTGCCTTCTTCAAGTATTTTTATATCACCTTCCAAAGTTATAGCTCCTTCCGTCTTCGAGTTCTTCTGATATAAAATAATTTTCTTTGCATTTTACATAGTTAATTACATAACTTTTAAGAAATAAATAAGAGTAAAAAAACACAAAATACTTTGAAAATAAATTAAGTTTTAATGATGTCAAGTTCATTTTAAAGTTTGGAATTATTTGATTATTTTATCTATGAAAAGAAGTATCCCAATTCCTTTAAAATAATTTAAGATTTTACCTCTAATCAGATGTGTGAATAGAAGCTCAGGGCAGATGAAATGAGCAATTTAAATGTTATCGTGTAATTTCAGAAAGCCTTTTAAGTTCTTTTCAGCTGTTAATGGGTTTTTAAGGAATTTAGTTGAATGGAGAGATTTTCTTTTGTACATTTTTAGAAACTAAAGAAATAAAAGTTTTAATAGCTTAAAATGTAGTGTTTAGTTTTGTTCTTTTTCCTGCTATTTTAATGCATTCTATTTCTATTTTAAAATAAATTTCGAAATACTTTCAAAAATCTTTTAAAGTTTTGTCATTCAAACCAACTATTTTGAAAGAAAAAAAAATATTTAACAGCTTTTATGAAACATTTATATATAAATGTCATGAAGATGTGCATAAAGAAGCTTATTCATAAGATAGAATTTTGGAATGTGTAAGTAGAAGAAAGACAGAAATATTTGCAGTAAAGCAGCTATTTCGAAATATCACGACATTATAAATAAAGACCACGTGATAAAATGACTTCAGTTACACAATTCTATCTGTCATTGTCATGCTGTTGACTTGGAAGATGTATTTTATATTAGGCATAATTACATCACGCCATATTTCGATCACGAAATGTTATTGTTGTAGCATTCTAAATGTAAAAATAAGCCTGTCGAAACAGTTTTCTTTCTTTCTTTTTTCTAAGGAGCTACAGGGAGTAGTATTTTGTTTTCTGTTTGAAAAATGTATGTACAGTATGACCTTGTTAAACTTTCACCTGCTTAAAAGTCCCCTAGCATGTAACATCAGTTTTTTAACTTCCTGGCGAGAAATATAAGAAAATAGTGCTGAAAATATCCTAATAAATCGCCACTGGCAAACATGAAACTCTATTAAACCGTCACTTTCGACATATTATTTTCCTTTTCACAAGCGATATCTAGAAAGTGAGAGAAAAAAAAAAAAAAAAAAAAATGTGACAAAGCCCTAAACGAGAGCGACAATGAATTCATTCAAAAGAAATCAACAACATCCAAATTCGAAATTACAGCTGTTTTGTTTAATTTCTTCTGAAAAAACAAAGAAGACCATTTCACAATGCTAATGTAAATATAAAATAATCAATGAAACCAAAGAAAAAAAAAAAACAAATTTATTTGACTGTGTTAGGTAATATTTGTTTTATTTTTTTGAATTCTTGTGTATTCTAATATATTTTAATAATCATATAATTTCCCATTTAGTAACTCTGGTAAAGTGAATATTTTGTGGTGGTGATTTCAAGACGAATTCTTTCCGTTTAATGTTTTCTTTTGAGAAATTGGTAGTATTAAGTAATGTAATAGAAAATTATCTTTATTATAAAACAATGTTAATGCTTATAAATAACTTTCAATACCATGTTCATTGAAAAATGAAAATAACCAATTTAACTATAATAAATAGAGTAATTCGCTTGTGGCTTCACCTCGATTAAAGCATCGCAGTCGTTGGATCCCAAAGCGTGGCGGTTTAAAAAGATTTAACAGTGTATAAATGTATTTTTTCTCATTTTTGTTTAATTATTAGCCTACAATTTTTTAAGTAAATCAGTTACTGATAAATTTAAACACATCCTTATAAATAAAATTAAAGTTTTACAACACCCCGAATTAGTTGAAGCTAATCAGCAACTGAATATCCCGTGCGTGTAATCTAATAAACAGATTGCACGATCTCTCCTTAATGCAGTTGGATTCCTTGTTCACTTGTGTGATTGGATGTTTGTCGCAGTTGTGATGTAAATGTTTGCATTGAAATAAATCCTGCACTTCACAAATCTCTAAGCCAGGAATGTGCACCTAAGATATGATTATTCTTTATAAGTTCATATTTATTACGTAATTTATTATTATAGATAGTCTATGATGCTAATTTTTACAAATCTCTTCTGTTTAGCTCTTCTATATAACTTTATAGTTGTTGCTTTATACTATGGATTCAAATAATATTTATGACCCGAATGCGGAATTAATTATTTCCTACATGCATGGAGATTCCTTTTCTCCTCAAATAACTGGTGAACTGAATCAGCTACTACCATGAATGTGGTGACTTGGTACAGTAAAACGTGTACACGCTACACAACGAGATACCTGGCAGTACTCCTTTGTTTTTCGTATTTATGTGTCGTATCTCGAAACCTGTAGGTGATAAGATCAAACGTTCAATCACAAAGTTGTGGAGAATAATTGATTTAATAAAAAAAGATATATCGTGTACGCGGATAAGATAAATATTCACCTATGCAGACGAAAATATCCGAAACCGATCTGAAATATTTTGTTTAAAAAAAATAACGCCAGGCTATAAATTCATTTTATAATTTTAAACCTTTGTGTTTACAATTGAAAGAGCCTAAGCTTTAAAATATAACTTTTATTTTAAAATCAAGAGTAACAGAGTTCCATTGTTTTCTTTCCTTGTACTACATCAGAATTTTTGCTTCATATTTGCATAGGGTCGCATTCTGATATGACTGCCTTTGTTGAAACATCTTATTCAAAAGACTGCCTATCCATAAATTCTTAATTAGTTTTATCTATAAAAAATAAAATCGTAATCCAAATTTATCTAAAAAGTGGTAAATTTTTATGTTTATTTAAAATTAACCATTAATATTTTTGGTATTTACCCAGCATATTCGAAAAGTATATATTGCTTGTCAGTTTGTTTCTCTGGTCTGTTTGTATAAGCGCCTGTTTAATATCAAATAATCTATTTAATATCATATAATATCCTTACCTTTAGATTAGTTTATGTAAAAACAGCCTTGATCTTAAAAAAGTGAGGTAAGGCGTAAAGAAAAATCTTCATATTTATTTCTTTTTGTGTGTGTGTGTGTGAAAAACTACTACTGTACACTGTAAAAAAATTGAAATGTTTCTTAATCTAGAAAAACATAATACAACAACGTTCAAAAATATAGAATAAGCCAAAATATAGAATTCAAAAATATAGTTCAAAAATATAGAATTTTGAGTTACCCAGGATTCCGAAATTCATTGTTTTTCATTAGAAACCTCAGAAACCTGGAATATAGGTTTTTCGGATGCTATCAATTCTCAAGTAAACATTTTCATGCTCAACAAATATGCTTAACAGACAAACATAATAAATTAACATCAGTAACATTAATATTATTTAAACCAGCTGGCTTCGCCCACTAGCAGGCCCCTAATTTACAACGGGGACACAAATTGCATGAAATCTCGAATATGATAATCCTCGAACCGAACGAACCTCCGGCTGTGGGTTATGAAGCTGAAAATGTTTAATTCAGAATTGACGATATTCCGGTCTCAGAACATAAATTAATTAATACATTATAAAAACTACTCTGAAACATTTCCGAAAATCAGTCGCAGCAAAAGCAATTTTGTTTTTATAAATGCTTCTTTAAAATCTCGAAAATATATTGGTTCCGGAGGTTTCTAACGATAAGGAACGCATTTAGGAATCATGGGTATCTCGAAAGAGTTTATTGTATGTTTTCGTACATAGTTATATTATATTTTTATTGATCAGTAAACATTTGTCTTTTTTTTTTACAGTGCATAAACAACAGTAGGTCTGCATTGATTTTGTTATAATTAGCTCACAATTAATTAGATATTTAATAGATTTTCTGAAAAGTTTCCTTGATCAAAATAATCCCTTTTTTAAATCAAAAATGAGATTTAGAGATTTTTAAAAATTTCAATGAAGACTTTTACAAAGCTTTTGTTATTATTTGATAAAGTCATTATCAGAGCTAATATTCATTATTTCATTACTTTTATAATTAAATTTTTTGTTGGAATAATTAGCTTTTTCATTAACTTTTTAATGAGAAAAATGCTAATCTGAAGTCGTTCTCTTAAAAAAAAACTACTTAAATGCTAAATTTTAAAATTTGATTAGTATTTTAGCCTTTTTTTGTGAAAAATATAATAATCTGTTTTTATAATTTTAATTATTATTGAATTTTTGTGTTCGATTCAGAATATGAAAATTAGTTAGGTATTATCAGTCGAATGTATCTGGAATCGTAATAATACTTTTAGAAAAAAATCTATTATATTATCTGACTGTCTATTTGTATTTCAAAATTACTCCTCCTACAATATTGAACGCAGCACGATGAAATTAACATTTGCATAGATCTCAGAATATCATATAGGCTCTCAGAATTTTAAATCTTCTATTAGTTTCATATATATTAATGGTTTTGAAACTTTTAACGAAGTTTTTCTAAAGATGGAAACTAAATAACTCCATTTTTGCGACAAAAAACCCCCAGAAAATGGTAAATAATAAAATATCATCTGCTATCCGAAAATGGTGAACTAATCTTTTTTATGTTGTTTTGTTTGAATAAATCAATTTAATAATTTATTTTACATATTTTTAAAAATGTAATATAAAGAATATTGGGAAGACTGGGTGGGAAAATCGACACCATGGACGATACCAACACTTTGAATTTTGACGCCGTGTGGTGGTCAGAGTACTGTTCGTTGGCGCCGTCGCATAGTGGAAGTTATGGAAACTGGGCAACTAGTGCCGAGTGAGTTTATTGTCGCCAAGCAGACTACTTTTCATGTGCTGTGAAAAACGTATTTGGAAATTTTTACGTAAATTTTGACTTTTACGTAAATTAAGGTAAGTCTTTCAACACTCATTTGATTTTTTCTAACTAGTTAACTCTTTAGAAAGTACGGCAACCAGCGAAAATTTTAGTGTAATCTTTGTCGGTTGTTAGTGAATAGATTAGCCTCGCGGCCCTTTTATTCATCCGGGGTAATGCTGACATCCTTTTGCAGTGAAATACAGACATGGTGTCGGTATTTCACCATGTCCGTACATTTTGAAATGGGGTTTTTAACATCCTTAATATTCGTTCTTTTTCTTTTTGAGATAGAGAGCTCCAGAAAAAGAAATATGGAAAGGGGTAAATCGAGCAAAGAAACCCTAAAACAAGCTTTGGAGCAAGTTTAAAGTGGCATATCATTTAAAATCGTAGTTGCAGAATTAAATAATCCAATAATTACTCTACATGATCATTTAAAGTCGAATTCTACTGATAAACCTACCTTAGGAAGAAAAAAATCTTCACACCTGATCAAGACACCGTTTTAACAAAACATATTAAGCAATTTTCTAATGCATGCTATGGTATTTCTTTAACTGAATTACGACAACTTGTCTATGAAAAAGTTAAAATTGGAAAATATAACACAATTTTAGCAAAGATAAGAAAATGGCTAGAGGGGAATGGGTATCAAAATTAAAAAAAAAGGGAACTCAAGCTTAAGTTTGAGAAAGCCTACCGCAACAAGTCTTAACAGGATTCTTGCCTTCAAGAAATGTGAAGTTGATATTTTATTTTCTAACTTGTATGCAGTCTATATAAAAAAAAGATTTCGCGGTTACCAGAAATTAAAGCAATGGACGAGACTGGAATTTCAAAAGTACAGAAACCTGGAAAAATGTTAGCAACAAAGGTCCAAAAACAGGTGGGCTTTGTGACAAGTTGGGAAAGAGGCAGGGATATAACTGTAGTCTGTACTGTCTGTAGCATATGTGCCTCGTATGATTATATTCTCATGCAGACGGCTGTCTCAACTCTTAGAAAGGGTGATCAGCAGGTGCCATTTACAGATGCTGTCAGAACTGTTGGTCAAATGAAGAATAGTTCAAAGACTGGTTCCAACATTTCAAAGATAACACCAAAACTAGTGAGGAGGACTCATTGATGATGATGATAACCATGGTAGTCACATTAATTTAGAGAGCTTCAAATTCTGTAGGGCAAATCATATAAATGTTAAGGCCATACCTTCACATGCGTCAAACAGGCTACAGTCTCTGGATCTGTATGCTGATCGTTCACTTAAAAAAGCAATTAACACCGAGTATGACAGGTCCCTATACCGATCAGAGGATCAGAGAGAGGTCAACCGATTTCAGAAGATAACAATGTATGGTATAGCTTCTATTTTTAATGAAGCTTGCATGAATGTAGCAACGATGAAAAAAAGAGTTTCAGAACAGCAAAGATCTTCCGTTCTACCCTGAAAAATTTATAGAACTTAATTTTATTCTTGGAACAGATATTCAATCTCCAGTAATTCAAGTGCAAGATAATGTTATTTAGTCAATAACTTGGTAAATGGATCGATAAGATATCTATAATTCTATGAATGAAGAACCTGTGAAGAACAGTACAGAAAAAATGGACTGTTTGATTTTCACTGGTGGATATGAAGATCCAGTTCGAATCAGGTTGTACTGCTGGAGACGTACCGAAATATGAACTCAAGAAAATAAACCCAGCCTCAGGGGAAACAGCTAGGACAAATACAGCTACGTTTAAGGGACAAGTTAAATTAATTTTTCCCTTTCGTTTGTCTCGCAATCAAGCTGGATCAAAACCGAACTATGACAGAAAGCAGCACTCTAGAATACTGACCGGAACTCCGAATTCTGTCATACAGGAAGCTAAGAAAATAAAGAAGTAAAAGGAAGTGAAAGTTAAGATTAAATTAGAAAAACTGATATTATCCATAGGGAGACATAGCTAAAATTTTGAAAAAAGTTGTAAAGAAACAGAGATCCAAATAGGACGGAACAAATAAGACAACCAGAAAATCACAGAAGAAAACCCTGCCGGAGGCTAATATCTTTTAGAGAAACGTCTTCAGGACAAGGAATCAATGCTATGTCATGACGATGAGTGCAATGATATCGTTCATATGTTTGGAGAAGGCTCAGAGACATGTTTAGTATGTGGTGATATGGTATTGTTGGGTAAGCCGAGTTATATATTTCACAAACATAGTGGTAAGAAGACAAATGCGTTGTTATTTTGCAGTAATAACTCCAGAATCTATCTCCTGGGTGAAGTTGCAGAAGCAGGGAACAAGAAGAATCACTTTAACAAACACAAGATTTTATTCTTGGCATATGGACATCGTAAAAGGAATATAAGTCGAAAGGGTGGTCCCCATAACACATCTTGATAGCAGCACGGACAGGAGAGAAGTGACCACATTTCAGTTTTTCAATGATGCCAAAACATTTTCTGATTATCGCTTGGCAAGACTCAAAAATTTGTAAAAGAAAAACAACCGTTAATATAAATGTAATGGAGTGTTTGAATTTTGGCGAAAAAGGATAGATCACATACATGGCGATTTATCGCCTTACATTTTTGTGGGAACTGAATCAGAGATCGAAAGTCATGTTTTGTCTTAATAGAAAGAACATTTTATAACATCGTTTATATTACGGCCTGGGAATCGAATGCATTAAGCAGAAAATTAGCATTTGAATGCGATAACAAGATCATTTTAATTTTCGGCCTATTTTATATGTGGCACCGCTGGAATAAAATGTACAACTAACCGATATGTATTTCACGAACACAATGCATATTTTGACTTTCGATTTGAGCATCATACTTCTGAATGATGAGAGATGAATTTAATTTTCATTTTTTTTTTTTTTGTTTTAGCGCGCATCTGTTCTGTAAAAACCTTTCAAGCGAATGATTTAGCCTTGACGTAATGCGAATGTAAGAGAAATACATTTAATTTCAACCACATCGATGCGAATGAGATTTTAAAAATGAAAGAAAAGGGAAAGTATATGCTATACGTTAAATTAAATGTAGGTTATCTGCGACTGAATAAAAATATATGGTTCTTATACCATATATTTATCACCCCGACAATAGTTTAAAAAAAAAATCTTTTTTTTTTTTTTTTTTTTTTTTTTTTGAGTCTTACCGTGAAAATATAAAACATATAAACACTAAACACATATTACAGTATGCATACCAATATAAAATATATACTAATAATAAAAGAAATTGAAAGAAATACTGACGTCAAATTTTAGTATGGCCAACAATATGATGTTCATCAATACTTGAACATTCACTAAATGTCCTTTTTTTTAATTTTCAAATGTTTATTTATTTATTTTGTTGCAACATGAGCTCCTTCAATAAGTCATTTTCATGTCATATTGACATTTCCTTTACTACGAATGCTGATCAGCAATTGCACACTTTGATAGTGCAGGAGCATTTTTGTTTGTTAGATTTTTCTTTTTCTTGACATATATAATGAGCTCAAAAATTTATATAGTGCAGAATAGTTTTTTTTTTTAGTTCATGGCACTTTGTTGAATATAACTTTTTTTATTATTATTAAAACATAATGCATGTTTATACTAGAAAACAGTTAAATACAATTATATAGAACACAACACTGCTACAATAATTATTTTATTAAGATATATAAAATGAAAAAAGTAAAAATGTAAAAATGTGTTTGTTTCGTGTAAAGACACAGGAGAGAAGAAAAATGATTCAAAATAGGCATCCTGAAAAATTTCTCCCCTTAAACTTGTAGAATATACAAGACATATGACCTCAGTTTATGACTTTGGTCCAAGCGGGACAGGGCGTGAAAGGGGAGGGGAATTTATTTCAGTAAATCCCCCCTACTCCGCACATACTTGGAATGTCCTCATATGTTTGGAGCAACCTCGACGTCAAACAAAGATTATTTTCAAAATAAAATTGGATATACCAATCTCAAAGTTGTATGCTCTCAACACAATGAAATAAAGACCCCACACGGGTATAAAATTTGGAACGGGTCTTATTTCTCAAGGGGATAATGAAAAAATAAAAAAAATGAAAAATAAATCAAAGTTTTTTTTTTATATAAAAATGTACTAACTTTTGAAGACACAATCTAGAGTGGAGAGAGCAAGAAGTCATAGTTGGGATTTTCTTTTTCATAGCAATTCACGAACAAAATAATTCCAAAGAATTTAACTTTAAAATTTAAAAAATATTACAATTATTATTATTGTTAAACTTTAGAAATAGCCTACTTCGATTCATAACTAAATAGAATAAAATTATCAAAATTTTAAAAAATTGACCTTAAGTGATTGATAATATTTAATAGAAAAATTTAAATTCAAGATATTTTTTTTATTATTTAATAAATGTAAACCAAAATATTTGACAAAAACAGATGTCAACTATCCTGTCTGAAGCATTTCTGTATATGAAACATAAACAATGGTCCAGCCATGTAACACAGAAACAAAACAATATACTGAAATACTACATACAAGATATATATAGACACACCAGTTCCCGGGAAAATGGGGCATCGATGAATTGACATAAGATACAATTTTATTTTCGAGGGAGTAAATTATAAGGATGAGAATTATTAAAAATATTCCTGTTGTTGATGGAATGGTTTTGATTATTTTGATAACTAAAGTCAAATAAATGATTATTTCGAGGTGGTGCGAGAAGTAATCTGTCAATGTGAACTCTCAAAATAGAATTATTAAGGTGTGTATTGAATTGCTTAATTGAAAAAGAGACAGGTGAATGTTTTTTTACAACAACATATGGACCTGTATACTTAGGTTTGAATTTGTCTACCGACTTTAAGTAAACAATATCTTTCTCAGTAATTGGTCTTAACTTAGCTTTTTGTTGATGATATTGGTTCCTTTTAAGTTGTGTAAATTTTATGTTGTCATAAGCTTTTTTGTAAATACCATTTAGATCATATAGAAGTTTGTATATATCAACATTTTGGTCTAAAAAAGGTTGGTTAGCATTAAAATCATAAGTGTCAAAAATTAAAGATAGTTCACGACCAAAATGCAAGAGATTTGGAGAAAAAGAAGTAGATGAATGTCTTGAACCGTTATATAAATTTTTGTGAATGGCAATG
Source organism: Maratus michaelseni (assembly GCA_963931845.1). Lineage (NCBI taxonomy): Eukaryota > Metazoa > Arthropoda > Arachnida > Araneae > Salticidae > Maratus > Maratus michaelseni. The sequence goes on along the minus strand of OZ007587.1, from coordinate 71,256,827 downwards.
GCATTTTCAAAGGTATGTCCTTCCTGCATTAAAGTGTTAACTGAATACTTAATTGATGTGTTAATCCATTCAGAAATGGCATTGGAGGCTGGGTGTGATATGGACGAGTGATTTATCTTTATACCTAACATGTTATTGAAAATATCATAAACATCTGATCTAAACTGGGGGCCAAGATCTGACAATATGGATGAAGGTCGGCCAAAGGTAGTCATATAAGAGAATAAACATTTTACAATTTTAGGAGCAGACGTGTTGTAAAGAGGATATAATTCAATGTGTCGAGAAAAATGGTCAGTGACAGTTAAAATAGTTTGTCCATTTCGAAAGGGACCTACAAGATCAATTGAAATGGTATTTCCTGGCTGTTTAGGTGTATAAGTTGGTTGAAGTGGTGCGTTTGGAATTCTATGATGTTTGGCTTGAAGACACTTTACACATGACGACACAAAATTTAACGTATCTTTGTACATGCCTTTCCAACAGTAACGGGCAGAAAGAAAGTCATATGTTTTACATAAACCAAAATGAGACAAGTGGGAGATTCTTAATGCTTTAGGTTTAAGAGAGTTAGGAACTATGATAAGATACGAGAATGTGTTACTAGCAATATTGTTCCTTCTTATCATGAGAACCTTAGAATCTGGATGAATAAAGTAAGAAGGAAATTTTTTTGAAGAACCGGAATTTAAAATTTCATTATAAATAGGAGCTAATTGCGGATCTTTCATTTGTTCCTGAACGAATGTTTCATTGGAAATTTCCAATAAAGGGTCTTTATTATTTGAACTACTGATATGTAAACAATTAAGTACTTCTTGATTGTCCGAATCATCAACATCATTTTCCCCTATGTGCAAGGCCTGAGCACTTTCAGAAATAAGCTGGGGGTTAGAATTTAGAGTCTCGATATTACCTTCATTGAAATTACATCTAGATAAGTAATCGGCCAGAACATTCGATACACCAGGAATATGCTCAAAAGTGTAAGTGTATTTAGATAATTGCATAAGCCAACGAGTAGTAATATCAGCAGAGTTGGTAGTTTTTTTATACTTTTCAAGAGGCTTGCTGTCTGACAAAATAACGAAATGACGATTATATACATAGTAATTAAATGCGTTTACAGATTTTACTATAGCCATTAATTCCAGCTTTAGAGCAGGGTATTTTTTTCTGAAGGTTTAAGTGATTTTGAAAAATAAGAAATAGGGAATAATTGGTAGTTATATTTCTGCAGAAGTACACCAGAGATTGCGATTCCAGATGCGTCCGTATTGACGTAGAACGTCTTGTTCCAATCAGGGAGTTTTACCATGGGGGGTTGGAAAAAATCTTTTGAATTTCGTTAAATACATCTTGGTGGAGATCAGACCATTTGAAAGTAGAACTAGGTTTTGATAGATCAATAAGAGGTTGAATTAATTTGGAAAAAGAAGGGATCAAACTTTTATAGAAGGTGGCTAATCCAACAAAACTTTTAACTTGCTTTTTTGTTTTCGGTGTAGTGAAAGATTTGATTTTCAAAATGTTGGCTTTTATCGGTGAAATTGTATGATTTTCTATGTGAAAACCCAAATAATCTATAGCGGAATTATGAAATGAGCACTTAGATGGAGATAAGGTCATATTATATTTTGCCAAAATTTGGAGTATTTTTTGTAACTTTTCTAACGTTTCCTAAAATGAGTTGGAACCAAAAATAAGATCATCCTGATACGCATATATACCGTCTAATTGCATTTCATCTAAAAGCATATCCATGAGGGCCTGAAAGTAAGCACTGGCATTTTTTAGTCCAAAACATAGTCTTCGGAATTTGAACGAACCATACATACTTGTAAAAGTTACCTTATCTTGGTATTCTGGTGGTAAGTCAATTTGGTGATAGGCTTGCTGAAAATCAAGGGATGTAAAGAATTTAAATTTTGAAAGACTTGCTATAATAGTTTGTATTTTAGGGAGTGGATATGAAGAACTTTGAATGACTGTATTAAGCATACGTAAATCTAAGGCAAGTCTGAATTTTTGATTTCCTGACCCATCAGGTTTTTTTTAACCAAAAGGATGGGGTAAGCCCACTCGGAGCAACTGCGTTCAATTATACCAGCTTCTACTAACTGATTAATTTGGCTCAAAGCTTCTTGTTGTAAAGCCTGAGGGATGGGGAAGGGTAAAGTCTTGATAGGGAAGTCATTTGTGAATTTAATGTTTGGTTTGAACTTGTCAGTGTGTCCCAATGTTTTCATGGACTTTGAGAAAACAGAATAATTCTCTAACAATAACTTTTTTAGCTTTTCCGATTCTTGTTTTGAAAGATGGCTTAGTTTAAAATCATTATGGGACAATTCTGCTTTTCTTTGTTTTAAGATTTCTTCACTAGCTTGAATAAAGTGTACAAATAATTTAGACTCTTCTTTAAGTTCCTTTTCAAAATTTTGTAAGTCATTAGGATTTTCAATTATTTCTTCAATCTGTGTGACAAAGCCTATATTTGTATGTTTGTTAAGATGAACATTTTTTGTTGAAATGTTTTTTACATAAATATTAAACTAATGTAAATTTTGTTTATCTACCTGTACAATAGCATCAAAGGCAAGAATGTTTTTAGAAAGAACATTGTTTTGAAACACATAAGGTGTGTCAACTATCATATCATTGGATTTTACTGTGATGCATTTAGTTTCATTTGGTGCTAAGATTAATTTAGTTTTAAGCAATACATTTTCTGATATTTGTTTATTAAGGGAAATATTGTGACATTCGAGAGATTTGTCCTTTGCATCGACACAAGTAAGAGGAATTTTTAAGTCGTTTAATTGCATAATTCTGTTGGACAAATCTAAAGTTATGTTATACTTTTGTAAAAAATCCAAACCTAAGATTCCATCAAAATTATATGATTCGGGAATGTCAACTACATAAAAACAATGTTGGAAAAATTTCTGATTTATTTTGAAGGAAAAACGAATGCATGCAGTAAAATCTAATTCAGAGTTAACTGTAGTTAACGTAACGTTTGATCCTAAACGTTTGTATTTTATAATATGTTTAACCTGTTGAAATAATTGATTTGAAATTAAAGATGTACTGCTTCCCGTGTCTAACAATAGAAATGCATCTTCCTTGCCAATGGTGGCCTTTACAAGAGGAAGTGACGGAGCCACTCTGTTAACATTGAAAATGTATTCTTGAAAAAAATTCTCAGTTTGAGAGGCGCAATCGATAAAATTGTAATTTTTTAGTCTGTTTGGGAAGCTGTAGAATTCACAAGTCTTTTTGAAGAAATTTTAGGGAGGCTATGATCAGCAATATGCAATATGTGCTCATTTTCAGCTGACGTGCAATTTACTTCCCGAGACACACAATCGCCAGCTAAAGTGTATCTCTTTAATAGTTTAAATCACTGTTATTGGTGTTATCATTGTTTTTCTGATATCTACTTTGTTGTTGGGGATGCCTGGTGCTGGCACGTTGCCATTTAAAACAATTTTTTGCACTATGCCCATAGCGAAAACAAAGCTGACAACGCTCTGTTCGATTTCTGAATTTTGGTTGTCTCTGAGATGATTGAGATGAATACCGAGTCTTAAAATTTTGACGAAAATTTTGTTTGTTATGAAATTTTTTTTTGTCTGACATGTGGTGATTCATCTTTTTTTTGAGCAGGCTGGGCAAAATTCAAGTTGTTTATCCTTTCGGATAATTCTGCAATTTGTGATTGTAACGTATCACTAGCATTACAAGAAGCATTGACAGATAAAACATTATCTTGAATAAAAATATCCTGAAGAGTCTGGGCTCGATCAATGGCTTTAGTATAGGATATTATACCTTCCTCCTGAAGTTTAACTTTAATAGTCGAAGGTAAACATGCCATTAACTTTACAAATTTGATATGATCCAATGCTTCTTTATCAAAGATCTGAGGATACACTTTGGCTGCCAAAACATTAAGGCGGTGTGCGAAATTCTTAATACTCTCATGCGGTAATAAGGTTAAGTTATTTAGATCATTTAAAGTTGCCACGGTGGAATTTTGAGAAAAAAAATTTGTAACATTAGTTTGGATGAATTCAAAATCCTCGGCATTATATAAAACAGGATTTTCCAGCAAGTATTTTAGAGCGGGTCCTTTAAATTTAGATTTCAAAAATAGAATAGTTTCATCCCGCGATAGATTTTTAACCTTTTCGTAAGCCAGAACTTGTTTAAAAACATGTTCTGTTAAAGAGGGGTCACCTTCAAAATCATCGACTTTGAAGTCGAAATTTCTCGCAACAGCCATAACTAGTTGATTTTTAAATCAGGACACACAAAAAAATATATGAAACACAAACTAGAAAATATAAATACAATAAAATAATAATGTTCATGCATAAAGAAAAATAGTGCCTGAAAACTTACTTGGTTGGCAAATTAGAAAATAAAGACCTTTAAATCATTAAAATCACACAGGCACAAATAAGAGAAAAATATTTACCTTTTCATTCAAAATAAAACAACACAAATGTGCACATTATGCAGTTATTTTAATTAATTTAAAAGTTAGAAATGCAAAAAAAAAACTATAAAAATGTGCAATTTTTACGTAAGTTCAAAAGTGGAACCAAATAATTTTAGGCGAATTCAGTGACACTAAAATGTGCATATCAAAAGAAAAATGAAAAATTGGAGAAAATTCCGAAAAAAATGTCACCAAATTTTCCGTAATATCATAATGTTTTATAATAATAATTTATTATATTTATTTAATATGAAAAGCATTATTAACGATCATATAAGAAAAACTTGAAAAAAATGCTCACCAGAGCTCTTCTGAAAACAAATAATTTTATATAAAAACAAAATATTCAAAAATTTATAAAATTATAATATTTGAATGATACTTAAACTTTTCAAAATTATTCACATAAATTGTTGAAAAACCGTGCTAGTCTGTGACTTACTTTCATATATAACAACTATAACATCACACTGATTATTATTATTATTTGTAAATCGCGTTCTTAGCTAATAGCACATAATGTATCACCTTCACATTATTTTCTTATTGCATAAAAAAATCCAACTTTCGTAAATATAAACGTTACCGCACGCGAAGACACTTTTTTCTTTTTCTTTTTTTTAATTAGATGGACTGACGCACGATGCACAAATATTTCATATAATTCAATCACTATTGAAAAGCACTGTCACACACAGCTTGAAATAGATGATTTCGTCAACACTATTTTATCACCACACAATACTTGCATAAAACGAATGGCATGGAAAGAAAAAAGGGAAAAAAAATCTATCGACACATTGTGATAAATATTCCAACAGAGGTAAACCGCGCATAAAACACAAAGCGATGATGATATTATTATTCGACACTATTACACCAATGAGCACTGAAGAAAACAATGACGAGGCCGCATTTTTTTTTTTAAAGAAAAAGCGCGCACGAATCTTTGATACACCACACAGGTAGTAGATGCACAAAACAAACACTGCCTATGGTAAATGAAGATGTCACAAAGCTGCACAGATGTAAAACACCGCGATCCAGAGAGCGAAGGAACAGGAGAGCCGCCGCGGTAAAGCAGACACCGGAGCGCTGTAGCAATTAGTCGAAAAGAACGTCGGAATGCAAGATTACAGCCGGAAAGACAGGAAAAACTAAGGCGCTGTACATCCACCAGGAATATGTTCGCCGACAAGTAGCAGAAATCACCGGAAAATTGTAAAAGTTTGCAAGTTTTTAAAATAATTGGGGAACCATTAATCCTAGGGGACCACCCAATCTTCCTGATGCAATAATTTCACATTCACGGTTACCATAAGTTCTATGGTATTGTTGGGTAAGCCGAGTTATATATTTCACAAACATAGTGGTAAGAAGACAAATGCGTTGTTATTTTGCAGTAATAACTCCAGAATCTATCTCCTGGGTGAAGTTGCAGAAGCAGGGAACAAGAAGAATCACTTTAACAAACACAAGATTTTATTCTTGGCATATGGACATCGTAAAAAGAATATAAGTCGAAAGGGTGGTCCCCATAACACATCTTGATAGCAGCACGGACAGGAGAGAAGTGACCACATTTCAGTTTTTCAATGATGCCAAAACATTTTCTGATTATCGCTTGGCAAGACTCAAAAATTTGTAAAAGAAAAACAACCGTTAATATAAATGTAATGGAGTGTTTGAATTTTGGCGAAAAAGGATAGATCACATACATGGCGATTTATCGCCTTACATTTTTGTGGGAACTGAATCAGAGATCGAAAGTCATGTTTTGTCTTAATAGAAAGAACATTTTATAACATCGTTTATATTACGGCCTGGGAATCGAATGCATTAAGCAGAAAATTAGCATTTGAATGCGATAACAAGATCATTTTAATTTTCGGCCTATTTTATATGTGGCGCCGCTGGAATAAAATGTACAACTAACCGATATGTATTTCACGAACACAATGCATATTTTGACTTTCGATTTGAGCATCATACTATCTGAATGATGAGAGATGAATATAATTTTCATTTTTTTTTTTGTTTTAGCGCGCATCTGTTCTGTAAAAACCTTTCATGCGAATGATTTAGCCTTGACGTAATGCGAATGTAAGAGAAATACATTTAATTTCAACCACATCGATGCGAATGAGATTTTAAAAGTGAAAGAAAGGGGAAAGTATATGCTATACGTTAAATTAAATGTAGGTTATCTGCGACTGAATAAAAATATATGGTTCTTATACCATAGGTGAGTTTGGTAGTTCTGATCTGTGGATTAGATGCGTGCTTTGTGGCAAGTGGGCTCATGCTGTTTGTAGCGGTAGTGAAACAGCTGAAAATTTTAATTCGACTTTTGCATTGTAGATTAAACAAATTTTAGAGCAGGAGGACTATATTCATTACTTGAATTTAAAAAATAAATTTTTTTTTTTTTTTAAATTTTTGCATTTTGATTACATATTTTTTAGATTAACATTAATTGAGCTGATTACAAATGGCTCAGCATTAATTTAAGGGCTTGTTTAGTGTTTAAAATTTTTAACACTGTTTTTTAAGACTTGTTTGAAAATCCTTCCTTGAAAAAGAAAAAACTAACCTCATAGTTTATTTTAAAAGCTTTTCGATAAACCTAGGCCTACATATTAAAATGTCGCTTCTATTACATCTGAATATTGTGTAATTGTTGGATTAATATTGTATGAATAAAGAAACTAAAGTTTCTTCATGATTTTACTTCCCAATAATCAACCCATGTCAATATTACCCCATACGCATCTTGTTATTACCCCGTTACCCGGGAAAATACCGACACTTGGTAGCATTCACGTAAAAAAAATACTTCCCTTACATTTAATTAGAATAATATTACCCAATGGATGGGAACATCTTCAAAACAGTTTTATAATATATCACGAATATCAAAAACATTATGGTAAAAATTACAAAATGGAAAATGCATTAAGGTGTCGGCATTCCATCTCCAAATGACTTTTTTCCACATTTTCCTGAAAAATCTGAAAGATTTTAATAATATTAATCCGTAAGAAATAATATTTTCTTAATTCGCTTAAAATGGGAGTGGACAGACTCTGATAGAACATAGAACTTTGGCCATGGAGCCTGGACATTTTTTACCAAACCATAGCAACCCACATTATAGAACTTGACTATACTCACCTGGGTGAATTCGCTTAGATGAGTTAGACAAGTAAACTAATTTTAGCTTGGCAATAGTGGCAAGAGTTCCGAATTTTTATTCAAATTCCTCTCGACCAATGAAATTTTATTACCTGTATGTAGCGATTTTCTATAAAGCCGTTCTGCTATAAATGTATCAAAATCATGTAGCTTGGAAAATGTAATTTTCGTAGTTTTCAGTCCACTTACATTAGAAACTTGATTTCTTCTTACAATAAGAAATTTCAGAAAATTAATATTATAATTTTTTTCTACATGTAGAATTAAATTGTATTAAATTTCTCCCCCAAAAAGTCAAAACATTTCATGCAATGCCTATGCAATGCAAATGCAGCGCATCGGATTGGTACGTCAGCTAGTTTGTACTTAAAAAAAGAAAGAAAAGAATTATGAACGCCTCAAATTCTGAAACGTCTATGAGGAATGCGACAGGACTGGACTATGCAAACTGACAACAATAGAAAGTTCTCCTGTATTCTGAAGTTCACAAGTAAAGTTTTAGGAAAAAAAATAAAATTGACTTCAAGAGACTATATCTCACTTTATCGCACTTATATTTATTTATTGCACACCAGTTGATATATTTTATTGAGAGCGGTTTGACGCAACACAATATTTATTTTTATCCAAATACTCTGTAAATCCCATTGTCACCGATAACCCTAATTTTAAGACAAAATAGACGATCATGTATCAAACGTTTTGACTTGTCTTTGTAAAATAAATAAATAAATAAAATTCTATATGCGATATAAAAACCATTTTATAAACATAAATTAGTACTGTGTAAATTATCAACATATTGAAATTTTGTGGTGATTAGCCCTTTTTCACGAAAGAGAAAATCAAGAAAGTCAGAGAAAAAAAAATATATAAGAAAATGGACAAGTAAACAAACATGTCACTTTTGGATACGAGTAACTTTTATAATGGGATTACCTCCAAAAGGACTCTTTTCAAAAAAAAAATAAAATAGGACCATCTTTTTAAAAGCTACGCGTGGACATACATAAAAAATATACTTACAAAGGAATGGTAATTAACACCCTTTGTTCGAAGTCAGTTGCAAATGTTTTTCGCGTTAGCGCATATACAAGCTTATAGCAAATATCTAGTAAAAATTTTTCGTTTTTGTTAAAGCTGGCGATGATAACGTCTAAAAACAAAAAAATACATTCAATTTTCAATATGTAATTTTGTTTCTGTTTTTACTGTTGTTCTTATTTATTGCTGTGTTGCACGTTAAAGTTTCTACAGTGCACTGCTATATTTGTCATCATCGAGTTGCTTTAATGAATGTCGATTTAGTAACAATTACTTAGTAAATATACTACCTTTGTTATTTTTCAGCGTGAAAAATTCAATCACCGTTTCAAAATTAGATTATGCTGTGTTTGTTATACATGCTAAACTTTTTCAAACGCCCTTTACATGTAGATTATAAAGGGCAACATTAGCAAACAATAAACATCGCTGATTTGATAAAGTTAACGGGTACATTTCATTTCAGTTTTAAGTTATTAAAAAAAGTTTGGCGAAAATCTCTCACATAAATTTTTACTCGATCTGTTTTTTTTTGAGCGGGGGGGGGGGGGGAGATGGAGGGTATTTTACATGTAAAAGTACAATTACGATTATTAATTGACTCAACATTTAATTCTTGACTATATTTAAGTATATAGGTAGACGTTTCCAATGATGGAAAAGTTGTACTAGTTTTCATACAAAATGTGTTTGTCGAGAATTCAGAATTTTTCTTAAAAGCCGATGGTCTATGTGTTTTCTCTTTTTCATATTTTAACATATCAACTACGATTTATCGCAACCCGAATCCCTGTTCTATACTAGATTTCTCAGCTTGTGACTTCTCGTATAAATTTGAAAGAAAAAAAAATCTTAGCTTCTTTGAATGCTAAATATTATTTTGACATCATAATTTCCATTGTGAAACATAGTACTCTTAGTAGATTATCCAGAAAATTTGGGTTTTGAAACTTTCTTAAATCAAGTTTTAAAGTAACAAAGGGATAACCTTACTAAATTGAAGATTGAATCTCTTACAAATTGTAATAATTTATCATATCAGTCTTTTAGAATAAGTAAACAAGTTGTGATAAAGTGCTAAAGTAACCAACGTACTTTGTTCAGGTAACTTGAAACGAAGGTGTGTTATTTCGCAAGATGTGATTCAGTGAATTTTTGCTTTAAGTTTCTCTAACAATCCTTTAGCTGTAATCATTATCTCTTATTGTATTTTTAGTTTTCTAGATTGATTGAAAATATTTTGTTTATTCAGTAGTGAGTTACACGCAAATGAAGATCATGCGCAAATTAAAAAAAATGTTAAAGATAAAAATTGCTATATTGAATCCTGATCTTGTGTCTAATAGATGCGGTTTTGCCACATAGTTTGGAGAAGAAAATTATGTACTAAGTCGTACTGTAAGTAGAGTAAAGTTATTTGTTCTCAAGTACCAGAGCTTGTTCTCGGATACTTTAGCATTTATGTTGAATTTAGCATTTATGTTGAATGTGTAATTATTCGGCTATTTTTGACTGTTACGTTTTTGGTAACTTTTTTTGATAAATTAACTGATGTAGCAACACTCTAAAATTTATGAAAATAGTAAGTGATATTTTATATCCAATTACGCCGGCAAAACAAATACGTACATCAATTTATGTATCCATGTATTTCTACAGGGCGGGCTAAAAGTAATACACAGTAATTCTTTGGAGAAATTTGATTTTCATGTACTCTTTTCTATAGAGGTTTTGTAAATAAATGAAGGAAACTTAAATGCAGGAAAATTAGAAGTAGGTTTTAAAGCAGTATTAGAAAACCTAAAATATCGTGATGGTACGGACGGCATGAGTAGAAGCGTTTAAATACCCCCCCCCCCACCACACACACATGTATGATTATTAATTGCATCAAAGACATTTTTGATACAAGTGGATAAAAGGAAAGAATTTTTAACATAAACATTCATGAACATTGAACAGTCAGGAAATTGTGTCAAACCGTATGACAAGATGTTTCGGATCGGATGGATGCTTGTTGTGCATTGATAAAAGACATTTTAGAAAATTGAACTATAAGACTGAATTATAAATCTTGAGTTTAATGTCGAACCACATAATGACAATGTCTGTAATGTATCACTACTCCATCTGCATATAGTATATGGATGCCAACTTTCTGTAAACCGCTTTTGGACCACTTTATACATGTATGATGATATGCGTATGTTATAGCCTTAGTGAAATAACATATTTGTATACATGCAGTGTTATTAGAATTGCCTGAATCCTACCACAACGGAAATATACGGCAGATGTTAACGTCCAAATGAACAGGAATTTTTTTTCTTCATGTTCTACTGCGATTTGTGTCAGATGTAATATTTTATAAAAAATGAAATAAAATATGCAAGTAAAAAAATGTAGGTAAAAAAGAGGAATTAAACATAAAGAATGTAGATATCAGTTTTGCAATTCAATTGTGGATAACGTTCGAGGTTTTTAAAAGATAATTTAAAGTGATGTGTCACAAGCAAGGAAAATTTGTAGAAGAAAAAATTGGGAGTAATTCTAATGTGTAAGTATGAATAACCAACTATGATTGTAAATTTACTCAGTTTTTGTGTACCATGTATTGCATGTAAAGCAAGCCAAATCTTGTTATTGAAATTATATTTCTGGAGAAAATTTTACTTGATCCTGACTTAGTTGTAGTGCAGAAGGATGGTAACTTTCATCTTGAGCTTGAGGCTTTTGCCTGACTAAAGCTTTTATGTGTGTCCCCAGGGTAGGTGATCGTTAGCAGATGAAGGACATAATTGATCTTTTTGTACATTCCTTCAGTTCTCTATGAATTATTTCAGGTTTTACAAATAGAAAAGAAATTGAGGACATGAGTTTCAAAACTCGCCTTATATATAAAAAAATCGGGTCTTCTCTATCAGTCTATTCTATTAGTAAACTGCACCAAAAACACTAGTTTTAACATGTATTTCTGGCATTGCAAAAATCTTGGTTTACATTAAAAACCAACGGTTGCAGTTAGAGGTTTTTCGCGGCTTCCCAAATTTTTTTTTTCTGGATAAGGCGAGTTTTGAAACTCACGTCCTCATGTATAAAAAAAGTTAAGGGCTTGATGGAAGATGTGGGAGAAGAGCAGATATAAACCTGTACTTTTGCTACAATTTTATTTCGTTTGATTTAATGACTAATTTTAGTGTTTATTAAATATTTTTGAACTAACAATGTATTGTTTTTTTTAAATTCGAAATCTCTTTATTATCCAAATACGAAGTAGCGCAAGTCATTATCAGTACGTTCTGATAAGGAATATTTCCTTACCTTATATTCTCCTATTATACATCAACTAACTACATTTATCGCTTTTGAATTTATTATGACATTGCTAGTAACTACTTTGTTTTTGAACATTTAATAAAATGTGGTTTATACTACTATGAGTACCCGAGCTTCAATTCCATGTATTTTCATTTAAAATAACAAAGATCGTGAGATTAAAAACATTGTTTAAATAATTATTTAAACAACCTGACTAAAATTCCGGCAGAAAATAACGAATTAAAATCAACCATTTATTTTTTTTCCTTACGCAGAAAGGATTATTTAAATGACTGTAATTTTCTGTAAGAGAATTACAATCGTACTTTACTCGTAGCATAATAAATAAAAAGCTCCATTCATTCTCCTCTTACCTCATAATGTAACAAGATAATTGAACTAATTCTAGTAGCGTTCCGTTGAAAAATAGGCCGTACTGGGTAATTATAGTTGTCATGAAAGGAGTTTTTGACCACAAGAGATGGACTGCGGAAGGAGGAAAAAAAAACATTTTGTTACCTAGGAAATGGGGAAACAAAATCTTTTCATGGCCAAAGAGTACTATTAGCGTAGTGAATATGACATTTTGCCCTTGATAAAAGACCATTTATCTCTCTTCCTTAATCTACATGTACAAAAGAGAAAATCAATGAAAGTATTTAGATAAAGTACGACGCTTATCAATATTTGATTTAACGGGAGATAAAAGTATGTGTAATAACATTTTGAATAAAAAGATATATTATTCGCTAAAGTGCCTAGTAAATAAAAAAATGCATATATCGTATGAAGATTAAATAGTAATAAATATTATAGGCATTCTCGATAAATAATAAAAGCATCAAATTGTGACAGTTTGGCTCTTTGTATAATTTTTAAATGTGTTTTATTTTTCTAAAAATTACCTTAATTTTTTTAGAAATTGATCTGTTTAGAAATGCATGCATTTAAGCGCGCTGAATGCAATATTGGGTAAATGAACATCCTGCTTAATATGAAATATTAAGCTTGATTATTTGCATCCACCAATTATAAATATCAATTAATAAATTCCAAATCGATTAATTTTGTTTTGACAATAGTTTTGGTTGGCTGTTTTCCAGTATTCCAAGATTCTTTCAACTTCATTAGTAGCAGTTAATATTCTTAAAATGATATTAGAATTCCTAATAAAAGCGTGACTCTAAGCCCTGTTACATTTATTAAGAAGGTCATAGTGCTTAAGTCATTTATGAGTGATGCCCAACTGACACAAATTTCTACTGCAAAAACCGAAACATTACTGGTAACAAATACTGGTGATCCAAAGGTAATAAAAAAATCTGAAAATTCAATAGTTATAAAAATATTGACAGTAGGTACGAAGCTTTTTTCCAAAAAATGCACAAACACGCAAGAAAAAGAAGCATTGTTTTTAATAACAAAATATTTACTGCTAGAATAATTAAATTTTCCACCAACAAGTAGTGCTTCAACAGTGTCAGTAGTTTATATAAACGTTTAATATGGCGGTTGTTATTCATGAGAACGTGGCACGACACGCTGCACAGCATTCAAGAGGATTTCTACAGTCATTTCTGTGCATGATGCTTATATAACAGACAGCAATTATGGAACTACCACAGTGATAACTGTCGTTGATAAATGTAACTATTGTTCCAAGAAAAGGCTTCGTTGTTAAAAATACCCCATGTCTTCTTGTGCATTTGTGTGAAATCCGCATAATGCCGACAGTCGAAGTTTCGAAATACGGCATTTTTCACTCTTTCGAATCACCCGATGTTTCAATATTCTTTTTATCAGTTCTAGCCAAAACGGATTCTATTCTCAAAAAAAAAAAAAAAAAAAAAAAAAAAAAAACTTAGGTTAGTTTATAATTTGAGCATGGACTACAATTGGATTCTGATGAGACATAAAAGATATCCTGAACAATCAAATATAATATAAACTTATTCAAATAATTTATCTGTACAACGTGATTATTCCAATAAGCAGAATAAATACAAGCTATCCATTTGTACCTCTTTAAATATAAATGTGAATTTTAGTAATATATTTGTGATAATGTTTAAAAATAGTAAATATAGTTACTTCTATTTAAGAAAAAAATTATCTTTCAACCATAAAAAAAAAAAATTACTGCTTATTTCCTAAGACATTTTCATATTTCAACCTTACTTTAAAGGAAATAAAGGGGGAAGAAAATGTTAATGGGTTACATTGCTCTACGAAACGTTTAAAATATATCATATATATGCCGAATTTTCCTAATTATCATGACTATGTTACTCTCTACCCAAAATTATTAGTTTACGTTAAAATTTTGTATTTTTTTAACGTGTTAATATACATATGATTTTAAGGTACTTTTGTGTTACAGCGCCCCCCCCCCACTTACGATTATGCCAAGATTGCAGTTCGATTTTGCAAAGCTTATATATGCATCATATAAACGCATATGTATACTCCAAACGCTGATATATAAGCCATATACGTCGTTATATACATATTATTTACGACTTATATGACGTATTTACATCATTTACTTCTTATACACATGTCATATATATACGTCATATATGACTATAACAGGACCATATGCGTCACGAAATATTATATACATCATATATTATTATAATGTCATATATGTTTTATAATTTGGCGATATATCTTGGTTGCTTGGCAATTCAACCTCGGGAGTCGCTATAACCCAGAAGTAACGATTTTAATTTAAAATGGGCTATTTTGAATATTGGAAAACTTTAAAAACATCTTAAGAAAAATTAGAATCAAACGTATTTGAAAAATATATTTTCTCCTTTTATAAAACGGCCTGTTTGCAATATAATCTATATTTTATGAAGAGACAATCCTGGTAATAATTTTATGAGTGAATATTGCGGAGAAAACATATACTGTTGATAATAATCATTTGTGACGTCACAAAACCGCTGGTTAGGCATTAACAATAGAGACGGTAACGGCACAACCTCCTTAAAATATTTGGTGGTGGCGAGTACGCTCAAACATTCCTATAAATTCGCCTTTTCCCCTGGTAGCCCAACATCACCTTCTCTAAAACTGTTGCTGCATTGGCTCATGGATATCGTTTTCAAGATTTGTCAAAAGCTACAAAAAGATGATTTAAATAGAGTTTCACAATACTTGATTACTAAAAAAAAAAAGTATAAGAGCAAAAATGCGATTTTAGTATATATAATTTGAAACTCAAAGTATTTAACAGGAAGTTGAACAGGAAAAGTACCACATATTCCCAGTCATACATACAGTTCTTTTACATAATTGAATAAAAAAAAATAACTTCTTTTGATTTTTGCATTTTTTATGCATCATTGTTATTTAAGTATTGTAGCTCCAGCAAACTAAATATTCTCCTAAAACATTGTGAAATATTTATTTAATAAATAAGTGGTATTTTTCTAAAATTATAATGATGTAGTGCAAACACATAGCGTCCTAAAAACACAAAGTTTTATCGTAAATCGAACGGTACTCGGGCGGAGATAAAACAGTCATTAAGTTATCGTTTATATTTACGTCATACGCGGATGTTTTCATGTGTTTGTACAGGGAGTATTTCAGGAAAATCTTTCCATTTCCTTTCAGTTCTAACAAACAGTAACAATAAATGGTTGATCACGAAGGGAAGTTATTAGCATGAAAATTATGAAAGCGTGCCAATAATGATGCGCACCATTAATATATACAGAAATCAATATTGAACAGGTTAAAACATTTGAATATACTTACATAAATTAATAAATTAAAACGTCTGATGTAAAGTCTTTAAACATATATCCTTTTCGTTTGTTAAACATGCTTGTTTGTGATAACAAAGTTAGGTGATGGATTGATTTTTAAGAGGACATAAATTTACAACAATGAAATGACATACTTAAAAAACAATATAATTAGATCTAAAATCTTATATGACATATTATTTCAACACAGTTTCGAACAAAATAGTTGTAATACAATTAGTCATAACAAATTTGCTAACACAAAATTTTTATAAAAAATTAATGGATTCAGAAACCGACATTAACCCTTTATATCCTGAATTAATTATACGTAATGCATAATATGCTCAGAATCCTCGATTATTCCCACCAGTTATTTTTTTTTGTAAAGTTTTCCTTATCTAATCATAGCATTTTTGCGATTCAATTAGGTGAAAATTTCTCATTTGAAAAACCGGTGGTAACAGATTAAAAATTCTGTAAAAGACGCTCGTTGCGAAGGGGTTAAAATGGTACTTATAAGTACTGTCAGGATAAAAAGGGTTACAATATCTAGGTCATAATTTAATGTGCACTGCTAAATAAAATCTGCTGAAAAATGAAAACCTGAATCTATCCCGTTTTTAAAGTCCATTTGCATCATAAACGTGTGTATGGTATGTTCAAATATAACTTACCATATGCACTTAAAAATAACCTTGTCAAAGAATGAAAAAATATTTCGTTTTGCTTCATTTTGCATATTGTAGATAAATTACATAACATGTATACTACATTTGCATAATTTTCTAAAGAAATTGTTAAGGAATATGCGCATGTCGAAAATCGGAAATGTTTTGTCCGAATATTTTGAAGAATAAAAGTTAATGTGTTTCAAACTATGCCGTTCGTACCTTATGGCGAGTGTATGAAATGTGTGCGCGACTTTTCTAGTGATAAAGGTCTAGTGATAAAGGCTTGAAGTCAAGCAATAGTGGGTTCGAATCCTATTTCAGGCTTTTATGTTTGAAGTGAGACCTTTTTCTGTTTTAGATGGGGGTACCGGACTGTTTAATTCTTGTGTGCAAAAGATGACTTTCGTTTGATTTGAAATTCCACTTATATACTCGGAGTTATTACAATCTGAAAAAACAGTCAGAAAATGAATGCAATTCAATTTTTAGATATGTAATTATGTAATAAGGTAAATGTACCAATAGTAAGCCAATTAACGACATTTATCTAATTATCCTTAAAATATTAGTGAACTCCAAAAAAAATATATATTGCTTTAGTCTAGTACTAATCTTTATTTATCACAATAAAATTCAAAGTTTCGAAATATATTCCTTGGAAAAAAAACAAAAATTAACAAGAGGGGAAAATTCTGCTATAAGGCAGAATATAGATTGCCACACACGGCTTTTATTTAAAAAATAAATAAACTAGCTGTAACTCAGAATAAAAACGCAATGACAACAAACAATTTTAAAATATCTAAATAACAAATAAAAATTCCCCTGTTAAAGTATTCAGTTGTTCATGTTCAATAACCATTCGATTTAGAAAATATTTTTCTACCACTGAGCAATTTTTTAAAATGAAATTTAAATCATGTTGCTATGGCAGCAGACGATAAAACGATATCTTTGGAATAAGGGAATAAATAGAAGAAAAAATTTTGTTGATGTTTGTGATAAAATGTTTTTCTTTATTTTTTAAAAATGTATATGCATAATTCACTTTTATATTTTAACAGAATAATAAGTTTACAATAATTCGTTACTGTACTGTATTCGTTACTCTATGGCCAGTATACACGATACACGTCGAGCCACAATGCCTTTATCATTATCTTTTTACGCGTAAAAGTTTCGCTACGGTACTCCATTGTGAAGTTTTGTAATTTTTGAAATCTAATATTTGAAAAACGACATAATCATTAGATTTCAAATTTATATCAAGAAAAATACAATTTTTTACCATTCTAACGCAGTTTGTAAAACAATTTTGTGACAAATACTTTTCGAGTTATTAATTTTTTAAGTAACTTCAAATGTGTCATTTTCCGAGATTAATCTGTGGCAACGATGAATTGCTGTGACTTTTCATAAACATGAAAAATGATAGAGATTGAAAGAATAAGCCACCCTGTGTGTGGCTAAAAATGTTACATTCCTCTCTGCTCCAGTAGCGGCCATAGTAAATTTCTGAGGCACCGGCAGTGAGCCCCCAAAAGACCGCCATTCAAGTATCTAATTTAGAATGTACCATACAGAAGATATCATTTGTTTTACTGTCCTAGAAATAAATATACACAATAATGAAAACATACTTACAAGTTTAGATGGTTACATAATTCCACTAGTAAATCTGCAGATCAGTGGTTTCAATTCAATTGTGAAAATATTTTTTATTTTGATCTCACCATATATAATATTTAATCTCCTATAATTTGGAATGTGATGTATACATGTCTCTTCTTATCATTGACTAATACCTACTTTTTGTTCCTAAGCCGCTAGTTTCAGAGGTATAGTTATAATTTCAGAAATATATGAAATGTTATTTTTCATCATAAGAAAATCCATTTACGTCAAAATAGTTACATTCTTTTTAAAATAAATTTCTTATAATACGAACCCGGATGTAAGATAAGATTTAAATTTTTTCGACAATTTTCGCATGTTTAGACCTTTTGTTTATTCCAGGTATTTTTTCAGTTTTAAATAGGACCTACACTTTTTATATTTTGCTCATATTGTTTTATATTTAAGTTATTTTTTTTTAAGAATTTGAGTCATTTTTAAATTAAATACTAAAATCTTATAAAAAGGTTCTTATGTCTAAACTGAGAAATTCAAAAATAATATCAGGAAAGGTTTTTAGAAAATTAAAATAAAACTAGATTTTAATAATCCTTTTCAGAAAATTGCTTAAAACATATTGTAGTGCCAGTTCAACAATAGTCTTTTCTTACAAAATGTAAAACGATTTTACAGGGTGACTATAAAATTATTTTTCCTCTTTGAAAGCGACTGACAGCTAAAACTAATGGACTGAATGCGACCACATTTTCATAGCGTTAACATTCACGGTTTTGCATTACCACTGAAATTTAATAGATATATTTTAGTTATTTAATCGCTGATTAAATAAGGCAAAAATTACTATTAAATGTTAGTGGTAAGTAAAAAACGTAAACGTTGGCATGTATGCATTTTATAGTTAGATTTTTGAAAACATGGGGAGATGAATTTCGTGATAAAAGAAAAATAATACCATTTTGTAAAAAAAATTTCTATAGGGAAAATTTTTGCACTGTCGAAGAAGTAAAATCAGATATTTTCGTCAGTTGTTAATAAAATATTAATATTGATATTGTTTTCTGCGTACCAGACAGAAGCGCCACTAATTTCCTTTGAAAGTGTATTTGGAACGTTCATGTGCAGAAGTCGGATAGGAGCTGGCGGTTTTGAACCAGGGACCTATCGATCAGTAGGCTAGCAACATAGCGCCAAGCAAAAGTCCAGGCCAGTTACTCTAAACTAGTAATTCGCTATGTACTACTGTTCAGGTGAGATGACATCGCTACACACTTTATCCCCAGTGAGTAAGACGACTTGTTAACGTAAGACGAGCGATGTGCATTCGTGAGTGATGCTGCTGTGAGCATGTGTGATGCGCAGGCTTTTTGCTGTGAGCATTCCATAGGCTTTTTTGATACTGGTGGTGATTTATTAGGTGTTGCTATCTGTTGGTCTTGAGAGGAGATGCTTGTGCTTGTTGAAGGTTGCATTCGTAGGGTTCAACAATGAAGAGGTGGATGGGAGCTGGCGGGGATTGAACCAGGGACAGCTTGAACAATCGGCGAATTGATATAGTGTCCAGCTAAAGGCCAAGTCAGTTACTCTACGCTATTAACTGGCTATGTACTATTTAAGTGAGATGATATCGCTACACACTCCATTCCCAGTAAGAAAGACGTCTTACTGACGCAGGACGAGCGATGCTGTCGTGTTACCATAAGCATGAGTCGACGAGAACAGAATAATTCACGTTATTAAATAACGAATTGTGCTGAATCCAGCCTTGCTGTATCTAAGAAGAAAAAACTTGTTATTTGATCGCTGGTATTATTTTTTTTTGCAAAATTTGTCTTCCCTTCTTTTTAAAAGTCTAAGTATAAAATGCGTTTTCTTTCCTTTCATTATTTTTAGCTACCGATGCCTCGAATCAGAGAAGGTTGTTTTTTACCGCCTCAGATATTCCAGATTCGACACTATTACATTTCTCTTCTTATCCTCTTTTGCTATTTCCAAGTAAAATTAAGAAATATTTCCGTTGTCGCCATATGAAAGATAAATGGAAATAGAATCAATAAATGGAGAAAACACATGCAACGATCTGTAAGGCAAGAAAATAATTAACAAAAAAAATTTTTTTTTCAGTTTCTTTTATGAAACACTTTCTTTGTTGATTTTCCCAATAATTTCTATAGAGCTATGTCTTTGCTGTTTTAGGATGAATTAAAAAAAAAAACATTCATACATTAGAATGTATGACTTTGAAACATTAGAAAATAAAATATATTTTTTATGTCGAATGACTACTTTTTAGTTATTTGAAAATAATTTATTGCATAATTCTGTGGGTATTTTTATAAAATATTTTAGGTTAATGATTCTCGAACCTTAATCCTAATTTCGGATAATTATTTTGCAAAAATCTTAAATTTACTATATATAAGTTTGAAAGAAAATAGTTCCATTATCTTTTTCTAAATAAGTTACAAGGAGAGTCCCTTCTCCTTTTATTGCAGCTCTTAGTAAAATTCAGTGAGTCATGTCGTAACTCGGTTAGAATACATTTCACCAATAACTAACTG
Organism: Maratus michaelseni; assembly: GCA_963931845.1. NCBI lineage: Eukaryota > Metazoa > Arthropoda > Arachnida > Araneae > Salticidae > Maratus > Maratus michaelseni. The sequence goes on along the minus strand of OZ007587.1, from coordinate 71,236,135 downwards.
CTACAATGCACACTGGACCCTTTTGGTTGTAATGCATTCCTTGGATGTATTCATATATGCTATACGTCACAAAATGGCCCCATAAATTTTGCAATAAAATAGAAACAACGTTATTGTCTTGGGATAAGTGGAACGTAGGATATTAAGGCTTTGTCACAGAGAACGAAAATGAACAATTAAAGAAAGAAAGGGGAAAATGGAATAGAAATGTAAACTATATCTACTTAATTTTTTGACTCACTGTAATAAAATATTACCAGTTCACTTAAAAAAATGATTAACTGAAATTATGAAATTTAGAGTTTATTTTGAAAAAGAAATATTTATTCATTAATTCTCCGTCTAACTAATTTTTAATTAGCTTATCAACTGATACCCAAAAGCGTTATATATTTTTTATTTTAAATTTCCAATTATTTATTAAATAATAGGAATATTAATAATATACAAAATTACATAAAATGTTAAAGTTTTGTAATTCATATTTTTTATTTAGGTAAATTTTAATGACAATTTGAGTACAATACTTTTACATACAACATTTGATAGCTTACACGCTGCTGAAAATAATACGAGTAGAAAAAAATAAAAGGGAGTCTGGTGCTTTAAGCTAAACATTGTGGGTATTGGATTTTTTTCTCTTTTTTTTTAGCTTAAAATTAGTAAAATAACAAAATATATATTTTAATTAAATTTACTTCAATCTGGGTCGGTGTTTTGGAAAGTTATCGGTACATCTTTTATCTTCTCTCTCGACTGTGTGCGGACTGGGTGGTTTGCCTTCACCCCCCCTCCCCCTTCTCCATCCGCACACACAAGCAGTTTTCTTCTGGAACATTCGGTCGTTATTGACAGCTTTCTCAGGGCATTCACCTGCTTCCCTATTCGCTTTATACATTTATATCACTGAATAAAAAACTTTTTACAGAAATTCTTTTACCCTTGTTTAGTTAATAACTCTCTCTGATTGCTCATCTGATGATGAAAACCACTAATTAAATGCTCTCGAAACTATAGTCGTGTGTTATTAATTACCAACTGGGGAGAGAAAGAAGATATACATCTCGCAATTTGTCATCTCCAGTTATTTTATTCACTTCAATGCATGGTTTTTACATAGCAATGCGACGTCATATACATTGTAAAAAAATATTTCTTAATCTACAAAAATATAATATAACCAAGAGCCAAAATAAACAATAACCTCTTCCAAAACATCCATGATTCCGAAAAGTGTTCTTTATCATTAGTAACCTCAGAAACCAACATATTTTCGAGATTTGAAGAATGATTTATAAAAACAAAGTTTATTCTGATGCCACTTATTTTCGGAAATGTTTCCGAGTAGCTTTTATAGGGTGGATTTCCCTCTTGGGAGACCACCATATTTACACTTGTAGACGAGCCGGAGTCCCCCAACACTTACTTTACCAAAGCTCGAGGGATGTGAAAATCTACAAAATTAGTCACTAATCCCTTTCGCAGTGGATTATCTGAAAGGGAAGACATTAGACAAACAAAAACATAGACAATAACAAACAAATAAACAATAAACACAACTTTGTATCAGTACTTGTCCCCCGACGGCTTTGTTTCCGTCTTATCATGGACACAGACGAACAGCGGCGGTCGAATCTGTAGACAGGCAACACAAAGACATATAATTAGAGCAACAATCACAGTAACAACAAAAACAAACAAACATAATACAAAACAAACCAAGACTAGAACAGAAAAATAACAAAGTATTTACAAATAAACAATGCCGGCTTATGAGACGTGTCTCGAGCCTGCGAACTCATGCACCATTTCCGCCTAAATAGAACCGCGGGCAGGTTGATTTGGGTTCGACCGCGGTTTCCTACCGCGAAGAGCTTGGATATAGCGGCCAGCCTTCGGCGACACAGGTTACTATCTAATGTCCGCAGGAGGATTCGGGGAATAATCAACTTCACCCCCTTCCGGAAGTACCCATCTAGACATAGATCGCGTTCAAATCTGGAAGTCGCAAGAAAAGAATATCTCCTGCGTGGACCTCTAGAGTGCGCACACGAACAGTGTATGACTGACCGTGCTATCGCCGGCTCCACAAAACATGTGGAGCAAATTTCCCAGCACAAGATCGTGAAGCGCTTGCAGCGCCGATCTTGAGTCTGAGTAGACGTCAAGTTCCTGAAGAACTCGGCAAAGGGCATTGGCAATTGCTTCCTTGACCACAATGACCTCGACCGAAAAGACTTCTACACCATCTGTGAGACGGAACTAGTGAGGTCTGAATTCCACCGGATCAGACAGAGATCTTCACGTCAGTGAGTGGGCCTCCAGAGGTCGACCGACACGGAGTCTAGTCCGGTTCCGTCAATGATATTTTTCCAACGGGTGAAGGCTGTGAAGTCCCTGTCCAGCTGTATACTTAATTCGACCCCTGACAAGACGTGCAGCGCATCCGTGGGAACCCTGGCATAACATTTGGTCACGCATAAGAGGAGATCTCTAAAACATGCTTAGCAACCTGTTCGATACCACTACTTTACCATTGTACCAAATAGAGACCTCGTAAAATATAATACGCTCCGCAACGACGCCCTACAGCATCTTTCGGAGTTTCCGTTTCAGACCCCAGTTGGCTGCACTGAGACGATTCATTTTATGCAGCACCTTGAACGCCTTTTCTTGGATTGAGGTCAGGTGAGGCATCCAATTTAGGTGTGCATCGATTGTAACGCCCAAGTACAGGATGTTCCATTTGAATGCTACCCTGTTCTCTTCCATGCGGATGGGGACGGCTGGCAGATACCTGAGGGTAGTCTTGAGTTAACAACCGCGTAGCTGTACTTATCGTAGCTGAATTCCAGGCTGCACTTCATTGCACAGCCGGGGATCTTAGAAAGAACCGGGCCGAGGATGGTGGCAAACCTCATCACAGCTGGAGTTCGCGCAGCCACGAAGACGTCATCAGCGAAGACATGGACGGGCCACGCCTCTCGTCATCGTTTTCAATTAATCGTGTCAACAAGAACTCAATTGCAACCAATCAAATGTACGGGCCGAGGCACGAACCCTGTGGCACATATACATTAAAGTCGTGTTCCCCGTCTGAAAGGATGACAGAACGGTACCAAAGGTAAGCGTCTATCAATCCAAGGAGATAAGGCTCGATACCGAGCTCTTCGAGGAAACGAAGAATGTTGGTTTTACGGACACTATTGAACGCTGATTTGATATCCAGCGTGAGAAGACACGTGAATTCTCCACGCTTCTTTGATTCGGCTATAAACTCCATCACGCGAAGGAGCGTATCGACCGTACTGACATTCTTGCGAAAGTCGTACTGCCGCACGTCAAGCAAACCATTGGCTTCTAGAAAGAACACCAGTCGAGTTGCAGACATCTTGTATAGAACCTTCCCTAAGGTAAGGTCGGTAGAAGACTTTTCGGCTGGTAACGCGACCGAAAACAAAGTCGAATCGTCCATACCCTGTTGTGATCGGAACCATAGAAACCAAGATAAGAATGCAAGTGCTCAACAACAAATCATTTACTTTGATTGCTTGTATACATCAAGTAAATACCGGTTGTGTACTTTTATTAGGAACATAAATTTAATTTATGCGAAAATCGTTATTTGAAATAGCCTGTATTCTCTATATATAACATTTATAAAACGCTACGGGAGAAGCTAAAAATGTTAAATTTCTTAAATGGAATTTGTTCTGTGTAAATCAGATCAAGGCGTTAATACCCCCCCCCCTCCCCATACCCGCAAATATAACGAATAATGTATTCAAGAAAATCATCTTCTCCTACACTAACGCGATCATTAAAAAAAGAATTATATTTTCCTGATAATTAGAACATAACGGAGACGCTACGCTAAAATAGCCAGCAAATGGCACCCCTTCCCATACTAAATTTCAAATCTATATCTTAATTAGTTATTCTAATTTTTGTTCATTAGTAAAAATTGGCAGTTATTTCTTTTCATTTTCGCAAATTAAATGGAGGGATTGGCCAGAGTAACAGATCTCTTTGTAGTTCAGTTTTTAATGAAAGCAGATCCCTGTCTGAAACTTTCTCGGATTTTTTTACTGGCGCAAAAAGGCAGATTTTTGGCAGTTTTTTGCAAAAATTAAGAAAAATTATCAACCGAATTTTATAAAAATTGCATTGCCGGATTCAGAAAATTGTCCTACATATGCTCAGAAAATTTCAAATTGATATCTTAATTAGTTTTCTTAAAGTTCGCTAATTAGTAAATAAATTTCAAATTCGTTCATTTCTGCTTGCAAATCGAGAACAGGTGTTCTTTTCTTTAGTCATTTTGATAAAAAAAGATGGCATTTGCTATGCGATGATTAATGAGTTTTAATTCATATTTCGGCTAATTTTCAAAATATTAAAATTCTGAGACTCAGGTGCATCAGAAGAGGCCTTGGGCTAACCTCGTGTAAATTTTCAATCTTCTAGGTGCGCTAGATTTCGTTGGCCAGCGCAGGCAGACGGACGCACAGACGCACACACAGAGCAATTTTGTCTTTTATTAGTATAGATGACCATTAAACCTTTTGTGCATAATAATTGCAATATATTTCTTCTTACTAGATAATGTTTTATTTTTGTTCTCCCTTTTGACCTCGTCATCATTATATTATGAAAATAATGGCTGCCCTCCTCCCCGCACTTGATAATATTCTTAAATATACCGCATGAAATGAAACACTTAAAAAAAGAAAAAATAATAATATATTTTTTTAAGTTTTCGAATACAGCACACGTAAAGGTAAACGTCGAGCAGATTTAATTTTTTTTAAAGTACTTAATTTTGTCGAAATGTTTCGAGATTTTATACTTTATATAAAATACGTATCCAATAACTGTGTAAGAAATTCGTGTTAAAATTCTGATATTTAGAGATAAAAAAAACGGTCGAAATGGATAGAAAGTATTGACACGAATTTTCTAATGCTAATTTTATGGAATCTTTTTTTTCAGTGATTATTTTACCTCTAAAGTTCATTATTTTAAAACCAAAATTTATACGAACAACAGCTAAAAGTTTAGTTTAATGTAATAAAATATTTGAGCGTTACAGCAAAAATAAGTTAAAATTTCTGTCCAAAGAGTACGGAATGTTAAAAAAAAACACCCTTTGGGAATTTTTAAAACTTTTCAAACTGATTATATTCCTCCCAAATTTCATAATTTCTGATCCAAGTTTATACTCAATGATTAGCGAAAAGTTGATTACTGTACTATATTAAAACTAGTAAATCTGCAGATCAGGAGCCTCAACGTCAGCTGTGAGAGTCATTGTTTTCTAATCTCACTTTTCATATTATTTAGCATCTTACAATTCGCAATTTAATTATTTTTTTTTATGTTACATACATATTTATCGGCATATAAAATACTTCGGAGGTTTCAGAAATTAGAAGCGTTAAATTAAACACGATTTATGCAATGATATTTTGAAATTCTTCTGAACTTGTTATTCTTCTAATTTTTTCGATAAATAAATGCATTTCTTATTTTGATATTCTTTGAAATAGGGTTGCTAAGCAACTGATAAAATAAAGAGGAAAGAAAAAGAAATCCATTTTAAAATTTGTAAAAAATAGGAAAATAAAATGTTTTATATTTCCCGAAGAATTGCGAAAAGTTTCCCAATAATTTAAACAATTAATTTCTAAATTCTAATAGATGTATCGGCGAATTCTCAAGGCTATTGCATATATTTAAGACCTCCATATCGAAAATTTAGTATCCGTAATTTACGTTTAAATCCATTATTCAAATATGTGATTTTCATTTCAGTTAAAAATGAAATTTGAAAATCGTCTGCGTTCCCATAGGAAAGCATTATGACCTAAAACGAAATGTTCTCTATTTTTCGAACGAATGAACCAAATGTAACTAAAAACAATACAGCTAATTCCGGGTACCTCACCAACATACCCACCAAAAATCACCCTAATCGGGTGCTTTTTACGGCAGTTATCGCGGAACAGACAGACAAAGAGGCAGATAAACAGACAGACAAACAAACAGACCGAAACCAAAAACTTTTCGCGTCTCCACAGTGAACCTTCACTGACGTTTCGGCAATTAAATATCACTAGTAAATCTACAGATCAGGAGCCTTAACGTCAGCTATATGAAAGTCAATGTTTTTTAATCTCATTTCTCATAATATTTAACATCTTATAATACGCAAATTAAATTTTTTAAATTATTACATGTATATTTATACGCATATAAAATAATTCGAAGGTTTCAGAAATTAGGAACATTAAATTAAACACGGTTTATGCAATAATATTCTGACATTCTTATGAACTTCTTATTTTATTTTTTAGGTAAAAAAATACATTTCTTCAGGGGGGCTCTGCCCCCCTGAACCCCCCGTAATCTTATTAAATTTATATTCGTGGTTTCCTATTGTTTGTGTGAATGATTCTAGTACATATTGGATTTCGTTCTACACATTGGTTTTATTATGAAAAGCAAAAATTTCGAAAATAATTTCATGTAATACCTAAATAGCAATATTTACTTACCTTCCAACCACGAAGCACTCGCATCTGATAGATAAGTTGAATAATATCTCGTGTACAAAATCAACTTATGGAAATGTAAACTGAATCTACTATATATTCACTTATCTATTTCAGAAATCTAGTATTATTACAATTTTTGTTTCGGAAAAACAGTTTTGATGGTCATTGTACAATATTTATTTGACCGTAGTACATCCTGATTTAATTCGATGGCAATAGCATACTAAAATCTCCCCAAAATAGGCTTATTTGGAAACTTTTAAACCTGAAAACTTTTATTGTGTAATCCTTCATAATCGTGCCCACTGCCAATTCACTAAATAGCAATCTTGATTTGGCGCTATAAAGTATTTTTTGTGATAACTTTTTATGATCTCAGTTACCAATAATTGTGCTATTTCAGGCTGTATGGATTCGTTTTACTACGCTAATTTCTTTAGATTAAGTACCTTGTTGTATGAGATATTACATTATATTTTTAAAATAATACTAATTTTCAACCACGAAAAATCCGCATCTCTTCCAGAAAATTAATAATATCTCATATAAAAATGTTTCGGCTATCATTCTATAGTAGTTAAAAGGTAACTTGTACCAAAATAAATTCTCATTTATTTCAATAAAATATAAAATCACCCAATAATATTTTATTTTGCGAATAAAATATTGTAGCAAAATCGTCTGAGTTACTTGAATTTTATCATTTTGATATTCTTTAAACATGGTTGCTAGGTTACGGTTAAATTGAAAAGGAAAATAAAAATGAATGCATTTTAATATTTGCAAAAAATGATAAAATAAAAGTATTATATTATTAGAACAGATGTATAAAATTGCACCAAAAATTATACACCTCATTTAAAAAATCTGACGAATGTATAAACAAAATTTCAAATTAATTTGAATAATTTAACACCTGACTTGATAAATTTTAGCCTTCATAACTTACCGTTTAAATACATTAATCAAATGCGACATTTTATTTTCAACGAATGAAAAATTTCAAAATCGTCTGAAATCCCATAGGAAAGCATTATGATTAAAAAAGAAATGTTCTATATTTTCCGAACGAATAAACCAAACGTAACTAAAAACTATACAGCTAATTCCGGGTATCTCACCAATATACCTACCAAAAATCAAACTAATCGGATCATTTTTACGGCAGTTATCGCGGAACAGACAGACAGACAAACAGACAGACAAACAGACAGACAGACAGACAGACAGACAGAAACCAAAAACTTTTTGGGTCTCAACAGTGAGCCTCAACTGACGTTTCGGCAAAAACAGAGTGATTGGATAAAATTAAGTTTAAATTTTTAATGAAAATGGGCCTATCTTGACGTCGCAAAGTGAGTTCCAGTCAAAAAATTTTTTTAAAAAGGTTAATATTAGTATTTTTAAAACAGAAGACGTTCTTATAAAGCTACATGTATGCTTGTTAAGTGGCTGTGATTTGTTTTTTAGTATTTTTAATTAAAATCTGAGTACAGTATTTTAAATTATGCATAAAAATCGAAAGTCGCAAAAGAGAGTTTCGCAAAGAGATTTTTTTGAAAGGGTTAATAATAATATTTATTAAGACCAAAGAAGTCGCTTTGAAGTAAAATGTACACAGAGTAATTGGGCATTGTTTTGCTTTTACGTATTTTGATTTCCGAAGCCGATGTAGATTTTAAACTTTACGGAAAAACACGAAAACACCGAAACTTATCTAGAAAAACATTTTTTCAAAGTGTTAGTATTAATATTTTTTGAAATCAAAGACGTATTTTTAAAGATGTAAATACGTCGGTTACGTGGGTGTTTCTCATTTTTCCGTATTTTGAAAAGTTCGTCAATGCAAGCTTCGAGAAGGGGACGGGGGAAGGATACGAAATCAAACATTCGAAAAAAAAATTTTTTTCAAAGGTTTAACTTCTGTATTTTGTGAAATGGATTGCGCAGTTAGAAAGTTTAAAGTACGTAAATCTGATTTGGTAATTTTTGTTTTCCCGTATTCTGAATAGTTAAGCCGATAGGCTTCGAAAGACACGAAAAAATAAGAGCCGTTTTTGAACATCGGATCTTCATTGCTAACCACCTACGGAAAAGCCGCAGTGGACCATTTTTTTTAAAACTTTGTTATAAGTTTTTAATTAATTTGAAAAAGTGTAATCCAAAAATACAAAAACTGGCTTCGAGGTGCATAACTACAGAAATAGAGGTACCTTCATGCCAAATTGTGAAGCTTTGCGAGCAGCGGTCTCTTCAAAATAAAGCGGACAGACACACACACAAACTTCTATCTTTATTATTATAGATTAATTGAAAATGGTAATGATAACAGCAATAAATAGTACTGATATATAAGAAATTTTCAATAATTTTAAAATTTGAGAAATTTGTGCTGCATATGAGGGGAAATTTTTTTAAGAGGATATTTCATTAATTTAAATGATTTGCATATGGAAACAAGATTAATATTTAATATTTAAGAGAGTGAACTAATTATAATCTCATCAAAAACAACTCGTTGTAAATGATCCCGCCAAGTCACAAACCTAAAACGTCAGTCACAAACAGAAGTGATACCACATAAAAAGAAGCGATATAGAAGTGCATACTCCGAGTCCCGTGTAAAAATCTATCACCACTCATAATGTTTCCAAAGGACTCGGAGTGAGGTACAGTATGTGAAAACTGCTTGGCGACCTGCAGGCTTTTATAATATATGCAGTAAATCAATTTTGAAAATCGAAAAAAATAAATTTTTAATTTTTGTTACATCATTTTTTAAATATTTTTGTATGCGAAAGAACTGACAGAACGGATTTTTCCCCAGATCTATGCGATTCCGCTTACGCTAGAATTACTGCAATATATCTCAATTTAGTTAACGTTTATTATAAGGTACAATGTTATTAATATGCGTATGATCATCATCATCATATATATATATATATATATATATATATATATATATATATATATATATATATATATATATATATATATATATATATATATATATATATATATACATTACAAACTCAAAATCTTTACATGTTTACTTAAAAAATCCTTTTCGTAAGACTGGTGTTTCTAGTTTAAATAATGGTAAATAAATTCAACAAATTGATTTTTCAAGCTCATAAATAAGAAAGGACATGCAAACACAGAAGCTTCAACTTTTTACAATTTTATGGGAGCAAAATAAATAAAAAAATTAAATTAAATTAAATTAAATTAAATTAAATTAAATTAAATTAAATTAAAATAATATAGTCATATGTAATTGCAAGAAACGCAAACATTATAAAAGCCTGCAGGTCGCCAAGCAGTTTTCACATACTGTACCTCACTCCGAGTCCTTTGGAAACATTATGAGTAGTGATAGATTTTTACACGGGACTCGGAGTATGCACTTCTAAATCGCTTCTTTTTATGTGATATCACTTCTGTTTGTGACTGACGTTTTAGGTTTGTGGCTTGGCGGGATCATTTACAACGAGTTGTTTTTGATGAGATATCACTCCTTTTTGTAAGGTATTTAATTTCAATTATACGGATTCCATTTTTATTCAGAAAAGAAAAGATAAAAGGGGCAAAAAAAATAATAGTGATGCTATAAACAGAATTATACATCAGAATTATATAATTTATTGAGTGACTTATTCCAATGTACATGTCGCTACCATAACAACTGGGAAACTTTTATATTAATTTCCTTACATTGTATTCATCAGATTATTTATGACATATTTATTTTCCTTTTTCTTTTGTTTATATCACTCTTCCGTTTATATACATTCAAATACAAAAAATTACACAATTTTGCAGTAGTTTACAAACTAATTAAAATACTACAGTTTCAGAAAAATGTGGAAAAATAAGAAGCACTTTTTTTCGGTCAACTACAACGATAAGTTTATGGAGCATACTTTACCGAGAATAATCAACATTTTTTTTTTCCTACGAACCTATTTCTATTAGTATAAAAATTTACAGGGATTTTTATACTAACATATTAAATATATTATTTTTGAAAATTACTGAGCACCTTAGAAGTTTTTTATTTGTTTAAATTTTTTAACTCAACGTTTCGAGAATTTGAAATATATAAAATTCGCAAAGTTTGCAAAAGTATAAAAACTATTAAAGTGATTTCTGTTCATATAGTCTGTTCATTCCAATTCGGTGATCCTAAAATATAGGTCCCCAATCTCCGGCAGTTCATGAATTAATTATGACATATGTATGCAACTGTTAAAATGTTCTCAAAGTTGACAATAGAGGCAATAAGTATAGCTTGGCAAATATGAAACACGGCAATACTTCATCAGGGTTTTGTTTCGAGAGGAGTTCGTTCTCCGAACATAAAAATCTCACGCGAAAGTGTTCGTTAACCGATTTGTTCGTAAACAGAACAGTTCGTTACCGATCACCTATTGTATACGAAATTTAGTATTTTAAGTTCGTCATAGCCGGAGATTCGATGAACGGCAAATATTTAAACGCAAAACTTGTAATCTTGGGGTATCAACATTTTTGCATTCTATTACTCAGCGCATAGTTGGAATTATGTAATCGCTATTTCAATCAATTCCTAATACGCTAGAATTATATATTTATAAATAAACACAGTTTTTTTAATCGATGAAAATACTATATATTAATAGATTTAGAGCTTAACATCGACGAGATTTCAGACGGACAAAATGATCTTATATTAAATTTTAAAGCAAGATAATGAAACCTTACAGAGATTGAAACAGTGTAAAATCATTAAAATACATCTCACTCAGTAAATATACATCGGTTGTAGTGTAATCAAGATCTTCTAAGAGACTCTGTAAACGAAACGTATATGCTTCAATGCCGCTTTACAATAGAGAGGATGTAGTAACATATTTGAATATCTTGTGTATATAGCGAATTTGACAAAAGTTATGCGATTTACTATTGTTTTTCCTCTGTGTTAAGTACAGGAATCATGTACTTCAACGTAAAAATTTGCTAATTACACAACTTTTTAGTCTTATTAAAAAATCTTTTGAGTTACCCTGTAAACGAACAGTAAATTCTACACTTCTGTTTTACGATAGGAAACTAACTTAGGTAGTTCGTAGTAACATATTTTAACATCATGCGCATACGTTCTTTTTGAAAAGAGTTAGACCATTTAATATTTTGTTTGCTTCATCTTAAGTATAGGAATAAATCACTTTAAAGTGGTATACATAAAAAACTAATTAATATTTTTACACGAAATATTAAACATTTGAACTACTTATAAAAACAATTCAAATGCTGCAAACCGCGTAAAAATCGGATAATTACACAACTCTTTAGCCCTATATCAAAAGATCTTTTGTGAGACCCTGTAAACGAACCTTAAATGTTAAGATTTTTTATAATAGGAAGCTTACTTGGGTCGAGTGTAATAACATATCTTAATATCATGTGTATACGACCATTCCTAAAAGAGTTGGGTCATTTATTATTTTTTTGCTCTATGTTAAGTATAGGAATCAATAACTTTAAACTGATATAAATCAAAAACTAATTAATATTGTTACATGAAACTTACAAAGGTTTGAACTACTCATAAAAACGATTCAAATAACGTAAACCGCGTAAAAATCCGATAGTTACACATTGCTGTAGCCCTGTCAACAGTTTTTTGCTCTATGTTAAGTATAGGAATTAATAACTTTAAACTGATATAAATCAAAAACTAATTAATATTTTTACATGAAACTTACAAAGGTCCGAACTACTCATAAAAACGATTCAAATAACGTAAACCGCATAAAAATCCGATAATTACACATTGCTGTAGCCCTGTCAACAGTTTTTTGCTCTATGTTAAGTATAGGAGTCAACAACTTTAAACTGATATAAATCAAAAACTAATTAATATTTTTACATGAAACTTACAAAGGTCCGAACTACTCATAAAAACGATTCAAATAACGTAAACCGCGTAAAAATCCGATAATTACACATTGCTGTAGCCCTGTCAACAGTTTTTGGTCTGAACAACATTTAAAAAGTGCAAAAAACAGCACTTTTAAAATCGCATTTACTAAAAAACTATTCGTCGGATTTTGCTTTACTTTTGAATTCTTAGTCCCGTGGCACGCCCCATTCCATAGAATCAAGAATTTTGTTTCTATCATAAATAGAACGCGAGATATAGATGTGTCAAAAACCCGTTTTGTCCCGTCCGCAAAATATAAACTAGACAGTTAAAAACAAAAAAATTGTAAAATCGTTTGGCATCCATTGGCGGACATTCCTTTCATTTACGGTTCAATGCATTGCTGTTTCTTATGCTTGGCGAGAAACTCTGTCGAGTTTCTATGATATAGATTAATAAAATTGATACGGATTACAGACATGTAAATTAAGCTAATTTTAATTGCCGAAACGTCAGTTGAGGCTCACTGTTGAGACCCGAAAAGTTTTTGGTTTCTGTCTGTCTGTCTGTCTGTCTGTCTGTTTGTCTGTCTGTTTGTCTGTCTGTCTGTTCCGCGTAAACTGCCGTAAAAATGATCCGATTAGTTTGATTTTTGGTAGGTATATTGGTGAGATACCCGGAATTAGCTGTATAGTTTTTAGTTACGTTTGGTTTATTCGTTCGGAAAATATAGAACATTTCTTTTTTAATCATAATGCTTTCCTATGGGATTTCAGACGATTTTGAAATTTTTCATTCGTTGAAAATAAAATGTCGCATTTGATTAATGTATTTAAACGGTAAGTTATGAAGGCTAAAATTTATCAAGTCAGGTGTTAAATTATTCAAATTAATTTGAAATTTTGTTTATACATTCGTCAGATTTTTTAAATGAGGTGTATAATTTTTGGTGCAATTTTATACATCTGTTCTAATAATATAATACTTTTATTTTATCATTTTTTGCAAATATTAAAATGCATTCATTTTTATTTTCCTTTTCAATTTAACCGTAACCTAGCAACCATGTTTAAAGAATATCAAAATGATAAAATTCAAGTAACTCAGACGATTTTGCTACAATATTTTATTCGCAAAATAAAATATTATTGGGTGATTTTATATTTTATTGAAATAAATGAGAATTTATTTTGGTACAAGTTACCTTTTAACTACTATAGAATGATAGCCGAAACATTTTTATATGAGATATTATTAATTTTCTGGAAGAGATGCGGATTTTTCGTGGTTGAAAATTAGTATTATTTTAAAAATATAATGTAATATCTCATACAACAAGGTACTTAATCTAAAGAAATTAGCGTAGTAAAACGAATCCATACAGCCTGAAATAGCACAATTATTGGTAACTGAGATCATAAAAAGTTATCACAAAAAATACTTTATAGCGCCAAATCAAGATTGCTATTTAGTGAATTGGCAGTGGGCACGATTATGAAGGATTACACAATAAAAGTTTTCAGGTTTAAAAGTTTCCAAATAAGCCTATTTTGGGGAGATTTTAGTATGCTATCGCCATCGAATTAAATCAGGATGTACTACGGTCAAATAAATATTGTACAATGACCATCAAAACTGTTTTTCCGAAACAAAAATTGTAATAATACTAGATTTCTGAAATAGATAAGTGAATATATAGTAGATTCAGTTTACATTTCCATAAGTTGATTTTGTACACGAGATATTATTCAACTTATCTATCAGATGCGAGTGCTTCGTGGTTGGAAGGTAAGTAAATATTGCTATTTAGGTATTACATGAAATTATTTTCGAAATTTTTGCTTTTCATAATAAAACCAATGTGTAGAACGAAATCCAATATGTACTAGAATCATTCACACAAACAATAGGAAACCACGAATATAAATTTAATAAGATTACGGGGGGTTCAGGGGGGCAGAGCCCCCCTGAAGAAATGTATTTTTTTACCTAAAAAATAAAATAAGAAGTTCATAAGAATGTCAGAATATTATTGCATAAACCGTGTTTAATTTAATGTTCCTAATTTCTGAAACCTTCGAATTATTTTATATGCGTATAAATATACATGTAATAATTTAAAAAATTTAATTTGCGTATTATAAGATGTTAAATATTATGAGAAATGAGATTAAAAAACATTGACTTTCATATAGCTGACGTTAAGGCTCCTGATCTGTAGATTTACTAGTGATATTTAATTGCCGAAACGTCAGTGAAGGTTCACTGTGGAGACGCGAAAAGTTTTTGGTTTCGGTCTGTTTGTTTGTCTGTCTGTTTATCTGCCTCTTTGTCTGTCTGTTCCGCGATAACTGCCGTAAAAAGCACCCGATTAGGGTGATTTTTGGTGGGTATGTTGGTGAGGTACCCGGAATTAGCTGTATTGTTTTTAGTTACATTTGGTTCATTCGTTCGAAAAATAGAGAACATTTCGTTTTAGGTCATAATGCTTTCCTATGGGAACGCAGACGATTTTCAAATTTCATTTTTAACTGAAATGAAAATCACATATTTGAATAATGGATTTAAACGTAAATTACGGATACTAAATTTTTAGATATGGAGGTCTTAAATATATGCAATAGCCTTGAGAATTCGCCGATACATCTATTAGAATTTAGAAATTAATTGTTTAAATTATTGGGAAACTTTTCGCAATTCTTCGGGAAATATAAAACATTTTATTTTCCTATTTTTTACAAATTTTAAAATGGATTTCTTTTTCTTTCCTCTTTATTTTATCAGTTGCTTAGCAACCCTATTTCAAAGAATATCAAAATAAGAAATGCATTTATTTATCGAAAAAATTAGAAGAATAACAAGTTCAGAAGAATTTCAAAATATCATTGCATAAATCGTGTTTAATTTAACGCTTCTAATTTCTGAAACCTCCGAAGTATTTTATATGCCGATAAATATGTATGTAACATAAAAAAAAATAATTAAATTGCGAATTGTAAGATGCTAAATAATATGAAAAGTGAGATTAGAAAACAATGACTTTCACAGCTGACGTTGAGGCTCCTGATCTGCAGATTTACTAGTTAAAATAATTTCAAAAAATATATCCAAAATGATTAAGCAATCTTTTTTTTTTTGTTTAACACTTACATAAAAAGATTTAAATTATAGATGGGGTCTTTTCCACTGTTTAATAAATATTTATAAAAGCAAGAAAATTTGCGGTAGAAAGAAAGGGAAAACCTTTCTGCTATCTGAAGTAATCCCAGGTATTTTATTGCTCTGTCATTGTTACCTCACATAAATGTCAATGTAATGAAAATAAATGCAGGTGTTACCGAGAATTATATGAAATCACGAATTATCTACTACTAAAATGACTCCTTCGTAACGAGTGGATGGATTCTTTTTCAAAAAGTTTCATTTTTTTTAATTTTGATATTATATTTATATATTTCAATTACATAAAAATGATTTAATGATTTAAGGTAGTTTTTTAAGGAAATAGCATTCAAAGTATTTACCGCAATTTCTATCTAATAAAACAAAAATACTGTACTTACGCATGCGTGTTTAATTCTCATCCTGTTTTTAGTTTTTAAATAAAATTTAAAGAAAAAATAAAATAAAAACGAATATATATCTGTATTTATTCACTTATACAGTGCGTGTCAAAAGTTTAAGCTCAGCGACAATTTTTAAGTAAAACTTTAAATATACACTTTATTTCAATATCTTACTTATATGTGTTAATAATTGAAATTTTAACACCATATTCAACAAAATTATGTTTTAAATTTTATTCCAAACCATAGAGTTTAAGAATGGAGCAAAATATAACCATGTCAAAAGCTTAAGAAATAAATTGTTTTTACGCAAATTTTACTAAATGACGTAGGTAGTTGCAAATGATTTCTGAGTTTATAAGAAGCACACTACTTGTTAATTTTACGGTATAATACTGTCATCTGCTAGTACTATACCGTACTATTAACAGTAATAAATAGTAAAAACAGCAGTAATACACTGCCGCGCAAAAATCAACATTTTTTTTTTCAGTGCACAAGTTGTTGTTTTAGCGTTATCACAAAATGGCAAAGTCGAAAGGACTCTTACATGAGGTGGTATTAAAAATCCTGAATATGAGAACAAAGCATAAGTCCATTTCTGAAACAGCAACTGCATTTAAAAGACCAAAACGAGGAATTTATCAAGATTGGGCTGGTGGTGACGATGTCAAAGGAAAATCCCATTCAGGAAGGCCACAAGTGACCAGCTTTTCAGAAACTTTGTTTCAACTGCTTTTAAAATTAAAAATATAGTTAGAGACAAAATATCTAAAAAACTATTGATAGAAGAGTTTTAGAATCGGGATACTTGAAGAATCATAAGATAGCTCGATTACCATGCTTGAAACCACCTCATAAAGAAGCTTTATTATTGTGGCCCAATCAGTGTATGTTATTTGGTGATAAGTAGCTGAATGTCATATTCAGCGATGAAAAAAATCCGGAATTAAGGCGGCCCTGATGGGTTTGTATGCTATTGGCATGCTATTGGCACCGAAAATAACCAAGAAGTATATTTAATCCACAACATGGTGGTGGTTCTGTAATTGTAGGGATGTCTATTTTTTTCAATGGTCAGATGTTCGTAGCATTCATCAGTGGTGGTCAAAACTTGGAAAAATATCAAGAGACATTTTGCAATCATTTGCTTCCTACTGGAGAGATTTTAGGTGGAGAAGATTGGGTTTTTCAACATGACAACGCTACAATCCATACCGCGAACTCAACGTTACAGTGGCTTAGGTCGAACATGGCTCGGTTTTGATACGCACCGCAATTAGTCCTGATTTAAGACCAATAGAAAACATATGGAGTATTCTCAAACGCACAGTTTAACAAAAGGGTAACCGGTATTCTTCAATTAAAGATCACCCAATTAAAGATACGCCATTGAAGACGCTTAGTTTGAAATCAAGCCAGAAGGAAAACAGAAACCGATTTTTCGATTGAACACCTTGTATTTCAACTCATTAAACACAATGAAGCAACAATCAATTATTAACTTATTATTGTTATCCTTCTATAAAATAAAAATAACTATTGTGCTTAAACTTTTGACACGCTAATTTTTGTTATTTTGATAAATTCTATGGCTTCAGAAAAAATTAAAAACATAATTGTCTTAAATATAGTTCTAAAACTACAATTTGTAGTTATTATAAGTTAGTTGTGGTAGTAAAAGGGGCAAATAATTAACAATATAGGGCAACTAAACGTAAAAGGGCCCATGGGTCTTGGGTCTTATAGAAATAAAAATCTGAGTCTCATGTGCATCTGAACCTGCCTTGGACTATCCACACCCAAATTTTCAGACTGCTACGTGCGATAGATTTCGCTAGCCATCGGACACAGACGCACACACACACACACACACAGAGAGAGAGAGATAGATAGACAAACAACTTTATTTTATTAGTTATAGATTACATATTTAAATGAAACAAGTAGCCTGTTGTGTAATCGTGTTTATAATATATCTATGTAAAGTTTTAACGGAATTAGTTCATCAAAAAGGAAATCATCTGCTTTTGGTTAGATGAGAAAATGAAGAAAGAGCTCTCGCCAAACTTAGGAAATCAATTGCCAACTGTGGTAACGCTGCCACTTTTTCCTTAATTTGATATTACTTCAAATGTTGCTTTACATTATCTTAGCAAACAAATAATCATTGCTGAAATATAAATCTTAAAACATTTCATGTTTGAAAGTTGAAAAAATCTTAATAAATCAATAAATTGGGTTATAGTTTTCAAACCTTTTATTTAAAATAAACTTTTTGTTCTATACGAAGATGTTAAAATTGGAAATGTGACATTTTAAAGCGAATATATACGTGATAAAAGCAACAATTATAGCGCAAGTCGTTGCCACCATTGTTATGACGTCAGCGTCATTGGCGGACATGACTTTGCTTTATAAAATAAACTGAGTTATCCTAATTTAGGTTAAGATTAAAACAGTCCCTTTTTCATCAATTTGGAAAGAATACACCCAGAAGTGATTAATAATTGTGTAAATTACATAATACACAAATTATGGTACGTGACAGTGCATTTTATTCACTTATTTTACTCATAATTATTAACCAGTTCTATTTTATCGAGAAATCTACGTGTTGTATGCAGTGAATTAAGAATGTCAGCGCATGTCGTATTGACGGAAATGCGTCTTATTACATGAGTCTGCGCACCTAACTTTGCAGTGGACTAGCAACTCTCTAAGAAAGTATAATTTTTTTAATGTGAACGTTTTGTCGATATTAACCTGTGTGCGCAAGAGTGACATCTGTAATTTATTTTACTTTAATTTTCTGAAGCGTGATTGTGGCTTTCGAAATATGCGGTTATTAATTTTCGCTGTAGTTTTATGCAAATTAGGCTACGGTGGCCAGTCTGTTGAGTATAAAAGCAACTTGAAAGTTCGTATCAGCGGATCTGGGTCGAGACCTGCCTTTCGAGGAAAGTAACACCATCTGCAAGTGTTAGAGATAAAAATGTGCACGTGTTCCGGGCATCGAAAAGTTTGGAGTTTGGCTAAAGGCGAGATGCAGTTTGGTAAAAGTGTTGTTTACAGTTCAATATAGTTCATCGGCACGGGTTGCTAGGTTTAGGAAAATTTTAGATAGTTTGTAAAAGTGTGAACTAATCTTTGTTTTATAGCAATAGCCGTGAATGAAGCTCAAAGCAATTAGTGAGCGCATGTGAACCACCGGAGTTCCTTACGTTAATGAGATTCTTGAAAGAGTTATTTTGTATTTCTTCGGATTATTGAGTATTGATCCGAGGAGAAATTAATGTTAGTCTTAGCATATCACAAACAAAATTTAAAAGAAGCTCCATTGCATCCCTTCCCAATTTGTTTTAAATAAAGTCGTTTTTACATATAAATTTAGTTATTTCTGTCTTTTAAAGTGGCGGACTTGCCGGGCACGTCACAACTTTTTACGCCTGAGATGAAAAAGTTCTCATTATGTTCGCATACATACAATATATATATATATATATATATATATATATATATAAGCAGTAACCATCACATCACAAACAAAACAGCTATATACTCGTGTGAACAGCGCCAGAAGCTCCATATTAGAACACACAAATTCAATATAAATAATTAATTAAATTTCAATAATTCAATATAAATAATAATAATATAATATAATAATCAATATATATATATATATATATATATATAGCTAAAATGAAAATATCTGTGTGAAAAACTACGATTGGTTGTTCGTTGTCTGTTAATTTCATTATATCTCTCTATATTTAAAAAAAGTAACCGCCGCTGTCAATTAAGATTTTGTGCCTTGAAGTCTTTCTGGACTAATATCCAGAAAACTATTGCAAATAAAAATTTTAAAATAGGTGGTTTTATAAAGAAATGTTCGATAAACACGCTGAAGTAGACAGTTTTTAAATCAAAGAATTATTTAACTATGCACAGGAATTTAAACATAATTTGTAAGGATATAGTTGACAAGGTTGGGGTGTGCAGACTGCAATTATTTTTTCAATTTGACTCATTTTTTGAGGTTATATTTCAATTTTTTATTCAAAATTTTCATTATTTTGACGAAGATTTATTTCATGTTTCATAAATTTCATTATTTGAATCGTTGCCAATTTGTAAAATAGCGCACGTAATAATATTCCCTTTCAATTAAGAAATGTATTAACACGTGACTATTAAAAACAGAAATTAAACTTTAAAATAATTAATAATTAAATGATCACGTGTTAAAAGCAATAAACGTAGAAAATAACGGAATAAAAAATATACTTGCGCGTGAATATTAAAAAGATAAATAATTAAATTATTCCGCGTTTTCAAAGCATTAAGTAGAGTAAGATTAATTTGTTTCAACAAAATCTTTTATCTATTATTAAAAATTTTAAAACAGCGTAGTTAATAATATTTCCCTTCAATTAAAAGCTATATTTTTACGTTTAATAATTACGTTTAAATCAACGAAATAACTAATAAATTGGTAAAATATAAAAAAAATACAGATAAACGTTCAATTAAAGATCACTCGATGACATAACTACCACGAGTAACGCATCTGGTATCAATTGAATGCGACGCCATAGATATGCACTTTTGGCTTTAAATCCTATATTTTGGCGACAGTTCATTTCTTTTATAGAAAGTAGTAGTCGGGATAATGGAGTAATAACCAGTTTTCTATAGCATCGTTATAAAATTTCCCGATGCCATGACATTGCTTACTTAACCATTTTGCACGAGTTGATTTTCAAATATTTAATTAACCTTATTTTATCAACAGTTGTTAGCTGTCTCGACAGCAGTTGATTTGGCTTTAAAATCCCTTGGTCAAAGGAAAATGAATAAAAACCCGATTATAGCAGATATTACAGCGAGCAGCCGATTACATAAGGCCGATTAAAGCAGCCGATTACAGCAGGTCGTTTAATTATAATCCAATCTTCCGCAATCGTTTTAAGGTTGATCAAATCAGAGTGTTTTTACAGTTTGTGGTGTCAGAACGGGGGTTGGCGAGCGTAGCTCGTAGGGGGCAGAGCCCCCTAGTATATATATATAATGAAATTAAAAGAAAACAAACAGCCAATCTTAGTTTTTCCCACATGGTCCGCTTTCAACGTTTTCTTTTATTCAAATAAAAAAAATGAAGTAATGGATAATTTAAACGAATCAAATCAGATATTTAATCGGTTTTAGCATATTTTGCTACCATTTTAATGGATGGAACCTTTTTAAAACACAATAAAATTGAAATTTAACATTTTATCCTTGAAAATTTTCAAATGGAGATAGATACATATATTACACGACACATATATTCATGTGAATGAAAAAAAAAATCACAATTAGTTATCATTAAATATGATATATGATTTATCCCTCAAAGTTCAAGTTGATGTGCAGAGTTTGTAAAAACCAGTTTATTTGGAACAAAGGTAAAATACGATTTATTTTCGACATTATATAAGGAAAAATTTATAGAAACTTCATAAACTATGAAAACTCGTAAAAAGTTATCAGTCATTAAATAAAACTTAAGTAACTTTTTTTAACTTTCAAAACCAATTTAGAAATTGTGATGAGAGTTTATTTTTCTTTGTTTTTATTCATTAACAAAATTTCTTACTTATTTTTTTTAGATAATTGGATAAGGAAGATTTCCAGAAAAATCCAATTCAATTAATTGAAAATTCTAAAAAAATGCTGCTCACAAATTATACAATAATTTAAAATACAAAATTTCGAAAGAAATACATTTAAAATTTTACGTAATGATATTTAATGGATAAAATGTAAATGATAAATGAATAACAAAACTCACGTGAGTCTAAAGAGAGAGAATCTCATCAGAATATTTTTAGAGTCAAACATGATATTTTAGCAGAAAAAGGAGTGTAACTTATTTTA
The DNA here is from genome assembly GCA_963931845.1 of Maratus michaelseni. Classification (NCBI taxonomy): domain Eukaryota; kingdom Metazoa; phylum Arthropoda; class Arachnida; order Araneae; family Salticidae; genus Maratus; species Maratus michaelseni. Next base: position 71,214,182 of record OZ007587.1, on the reverse strand, counting down.
AAATTTTTTCAATGAAAAATGTCTTTGAAAATTTTAATGCAATATAAAAAATATTCTGTGTAATATGTCACAATCAATTTCAATATGCAGAATTTTTTGCTAATATTTTAAAAGTCATTTTATTCATTGTTCGTATAACAGAGCAAGATTTATATTGTGTTTTTGTTGTAACTTAGTAGGTAAAATTAAATATTTGCTAGTTACATGCATATGCATACTTATACTTTTTTTTCATTAAAAAAATCTCTCGTTTTTTTTTACTTACCCATCATACGTTGTATAGGGTAAGTCTTGTAATCGTTTTGAAAATCGAAAAAAAAATTTGACGGATTTACACGTTTCAGACACTGGAGATTCCGAAAAACATATTTTTAGAAAAAAAAAAATTGCCGTCCGTCTGTGTGTCTCTCTGTGTGTGTATCTGTAAACGCTCTATCTTCCGAAAAAATTGAGATAGAGACTTGCAATTTGGTATGTACTTAGTATGTAATAATGGGAAGAAGCCTATTTCATTTCAATAATCTCGATTAACCGGAACTATTTTTTTCGGACTCTCGAATTATTCGTTCTGATAAAAGGTATATAGAAATTTTCGAAATTGGTTATTTTAGGAAACGAATATAAAAGACAATAAAAAAAACAAATTTTGCATAAAGCATGAAGTCGATCGGATAATTAGTTGCCGAGATATTTGGAATCCTATTTACCACACTCTTCGATTTTTCATGACCCTGTATTTCATCCAAAGTTCACTTCAAAGATATATTTTAATTGGAAATTTGACGCTTAATCAGATGCAATAAACCACTAGTTAATAGGATTATTATTTTTGGAGTTATAAGGATGTTTCTTTCAAGCAATTCAGTAATCGCGCCTTTAAAGTTTGTGACGTCATCAAGCCACGATTTTATTTGAATTGCAATGCATTTTATAAGTAGTTTACACATTTTTATTTTGCATATCCATGATGGGTAAGTATTACGGTGGCCCCCAACGACTAGTTTTTTTTTTAAAAATCGTGCAATGAATAACAATGAAACTTTTTTATTTCTTAAAATAAATGGCATAGAATTTATCCTATAATCATTTGCTGTTTTAATTAATTTTTTTTTCCAATTAATTAAACAACAGGTCAAAACAATAGCAGTTTGTTTACTATGAAAGTATTAAATATAACATACAGATAAATTTTCCTTATTTAACCTCCTGTAATAAGAATATGTGTGTATAAGCGACTGTCGTTGTAAGTGTATAAGTGAATGAATGTTGTTTTGTCATTCAACATACAAAACCTTGAAAGCTACTTCCTTGTTGTTTCTACCATTACTGGTTTATGACTGAAACTGTGGTTTTTCCTAAATACTGAGATTACTTGAAAAAATATGTACATGATGCAAAAATATGTATAATGGATGCAAAAATAAATTTTAAAAATGTTAAATGCACTCAGCGAAAGATTTTTTAAACGCATTTCAAACCTTCTTTCATAAAGGAATACCTAGAAATTTAAACTTGTATCAACATAATTAATTTATGTAAAGAATTATGGTCTTATAAATTTATTTCTTTAAAACACTATTATTATTGCTTTTTGAAATGGTAACACCAATATTTCAACACCAATTTCATTTGAATTCTTTCGTTTTAATCAGTTCGGTAAAATTTATTTTAAGCCAATTATTTAAGTCCTTGTGAAATTAAAATAGCGACATTTGGGAGTTTTAATTCCACTTCACAGTTTTAACTTATATTTCCTCAAAAATCATCTGTTGAATGGTTTCTTTTTAAATTAAAATCTGTCTAATAACCCAACCATAATCTAGGCCAGAGCTATTCAATCTATACAGACCTATTAAAAAAGAACGACAAAAAGTTGATGATATGGAATTATACTCATCAAATAAAATATTTCGGTCTCCAGTGGTGACTTGGTGACAGCGTTTGTCGATCTCTGGTAGTGAGACAACATGCACACATCTATAAGATACACATACATGTCACAGTGATACACGTAAGGCTCCTACGATTCACGGACCATGTCGAAAAATAAATGTCATCAAATTCAAATTACATATATCATAGTAAATTTACCAGTACATTTTCTGAATATGGTAATATTTTAAATATTTTTGCAGGAAAAAAATGTGAATGCACATACAGTGAAGCATATGACATGGTATACATGTTATTTTAAACTAAAAACTCTTTTAAAATGAAATTTCAATGTAACCTTCTAATTATAAATTTGATGGTGGCTTTCTTGCACCATTGATTAGAAATCTAGAACGTAGTTCTAGCATGCAGTACATAAAACGTTTTCGAGTTACGAATCATTTAATGACGACCAATTCTTATATTCTACAATTTATATCGCAGAGAAATGAGATTTATAGAAAATAGTTGCATCTCAAAGCATGAGAGATGTTTGAATGCTAAATTTCAAAGTAAATTATACTTACACGTAGTTACCAAGTTTTAAAAAGGCTTTATATTTTACATCAGATTTCAAAATTATTTCATTTTCTGTATTTTCAATTTTAGATTCAGCTTGTCTAGCAGAAATAATAAGCAATTAATCCGTCAGCCTGGGAAACATCGATGTGAAAAAAAAAGGGATATTTGCTGTCAACAGTACAACAGTGTCTGTCACTGAAAATTGAATAAATCTTGTTTTAAGTTCTTCAAAACGTGTGCAAGACTTGTATTAGCTTGAGATTAGTAAAATGTGAAACTTTGCGTTATATTTTAAATACACATTTAAACTTAATTCACCCTCCAGCGCCCATAAGTAAACTTGTGATTTTTCTTTCTATTTCATAGGTTGTATTGTATTGTTTTCACTAGAAAAGAGTAATGAAAAACATATTTTACACAAATTCAGGATCCTATCAGAGCAACAAAAAAATCAAACGATTGAAATCCTACACATATCAATTCAACATTTAGTTAATATTAACATTCAGGCAAACACAAAATATGAAACTTACACTTACTGTTTTTTGGAAATTTCTTCCCCCAAAAAAGACCAATTCAAGTCCTCGCCTGTTGGAAGAAGGTACGAAACTAGTGGGTAATATAGTATCATATCAGAAAATCCGAGAGGTATGGGACTTTTTTCTATGATTAGGCAAACTCTTCTAAATCCTAATAAATGCAACATAGTACATATTTACTTAAAATCTAATCCTAGAGATCCTTTCAAAGACGTGTCATCTCGACGTGACAATGGGTGTTGGCGGGTTAAGGTTGTCATTTTCATGACATTTAATGTTTAAAATTTTACGATATTTTTACTATGGTTTCAAGTTCAAACAATTTATGCAAAATTCGTCATCGGTACCTCACTGACCACTGCGCGGGAAATATGTTCTCCGGCAGTGAGGGTGTTGTCTTGTATCCTTTGCCAACAGGCACCATCTTCTTTTGTTTAACGGCAAATTCAGATCCCTCTGAATATTGTTTTTTTTTTAATTTCTTTTTAAGACCTTAATAAAGCAAACTGGGAGGTACATATTTTTTCTACAGACCTAGTCCCCTCGTCTGAGCGAGCAGTCCCTCTCAGGCTGTCAATCTAAGTCTTGTGTTTGTGGGAAATGCAAGATCTAATAACCACCAAATATTTTCAAATTATTTATGAAATACTTTTAATTGACCTAAGAAAAGTTTTGATATAATTTAAGAGTATGAAAAATCGTTATAACATTTTCTCGCTACTCAGTTATCTTGCTTCAGTGTATAATAGTATTGTTGTACGGCTTTTGCATCGTGCAATAGGATTTGTTTATAATTTTGAATAAACTCAAAAGGTATTTTCTAAATGACTGAATTCTGGTAATGCACCCTTGGTATTATCGGCGCCAACATATATATATATATATATATATATATATACAGTCCCTGGCCAAATTATTAGACGCAGTTGTTTTTATTATAATTTATTAAATATCTGGAAAGATACATGAGGAATTATCCTGAAACTTCAGGAGTGTAAACAACCTAATAAACGTCATATATTTCCACGAAGATTTTTTCCCGAAACCCCATAAGGGGCCGTCAACAAATTGAAGAAAAACGAATATCTTTTGGATAACCCTGTAAAAACTAATGTTGCAAAAAGCATTCAAACTGTAGATTATGATTAAGTGGCTTATTGAAATAATGTGGGTTCATTTTTATGAAGATAGCATGTATAATCAAAGAGAAATTCACGTTTTCATTAAAACAGTCCCAAATTTTACCAAGTTTTTTGCTTATAATTTGCAGAGTTTTTAATATAAAAACAAGTTATTTTCAGAGAATATGACAAACAAAATTATACACAATACCTTCAATCAGAATTAAAAAATAATAAAAATTGTATGAAAAATGAGCAGATTTACTAAATATTGTTTCACTGCGCATGCGCGAATTAAATCAAAATATACTGTGCATACTTTATTAGCTTAAGGTATAGACCAACTTTTATGAAAGTCTCAAAAACATAACTTGAAAATTCTGATAGTAGTCGTCGATAGAATAAGCTCGAAATTCGCTGTTCCCAAAAGGAAGCAAAAAGATAAGGGGCTGTATCCAAATATACTAGCTTATGAAAGTTGACATAATAAGAATGAAGTGTCTCTCATTGTATATTTGGATACAACCCCTTATCTTTTTGCTTCCTTTTAGGAACAGCGAATTTCGAGCTTATTCTATCGACGACTACTATCAGAATTTTCAAGCTATGTTTTTGAGACTTTCATAAAAGTTGGTCTATACATTAAGCTAATATATTATGCACAGTATATTTTGATTGAATTCGCGCATGTGCAGTGAAACAATATTTAGTAAATCTGCTCATTTTTCATACAATTTTTATTATTTTTTAATTCTGATTGCAGGGTATTGTGTATAATTTTGTTTGTCATATTTTCTGAAAATAGCTTGTTTTTATATTAAAAACTCAGCAAATTATAAGCAAAAATCTTGGTAAAATTTGGGACTGTTTTTATATAAACGTGAATTTCTCTTCGATTATACATGCTATCTTCATAAAAATGAACCCAAATTATTACAATAAGCCACTTAATCATAATCTACAGTTTGAATGCTTTTTGCAACATTAGTTTTTACAGGGTTATCCAAAAGATATTTGTTTTTCTTCAATTTGTTGACGGCCCCTTATGGGGTTTCGGGAAAAAATCTTCGCGGAAATATATGACGTTTATTATGTTGTTTACACTCCTGAAGTTTCAGGATAATTCCTCATGTATCTTTCCAGATATTTAATAAATTATAATAAAAACAATTGCGCCTAATAATTTGGCCAGGGACTGTATATATATATATATATATATATATATATGTATATATGCATTAATTTTTTTTTACGTCGATTAAGAAGAAAGAATATTTTAATAGATTATAAAATTATCAAGAGTAACATAGTGGCATTAACCTTGCGTGTGTGATTGTGAAATGTACTTTTAATTTGTATCATACACAACACATATTTTATTCAAGCGTTGGGAAAATATTTCAAAATACACAGTATTTAAAACCTTTCTTTGTATTGCTTTAAAATATTTTTCTTTTAAAATTTTTAACACTTCATAGAAATGACAATCTGTTTCCTGAATTTTTATTTCCCCGTTTTGCATTTGTTTTTGATATTTATATGAACAAAAGTGGAAAAAATGTCGAATTTTTTCGAGCTGGGTGCTTGCTTTTCTTCTCAACAATTATATATCTAAATTTTTCACTTTCTTTATTCTTTGAAATAATTTCTAGTAAAATACCAAAGAGTTTGAATTATATCATATGAATATAAATATTCAATAATTTCCGTGAGTATACAATAGCTTTTATTTCTTTAATGCGCTGTATTTTTCTTTCAAAAACTTCTTATTTTTGTTTATAAGCAGATTGAATAGCATATGCTTCTAACTGATAACTTGATCAAAATTGCTGCCTAAACTCTTTCCGTTCCTTTTTATAGCTTAAATAAGATTGCAACGTATAAAATTTTAATGAAAAAAAAATGTACTCTGTGAACGATAAATAAAATAACAAAAAACAAACTAGGGACTTTCGAAATTGTTCTTTATGTGTGAGTATTGGAATTTAATATATATAAACACTTTTCTTTACACTTGACTTTTATTACACTTGAATAAATATTTTTATCTACTAAAATTCATTCATTACTTATACAAAAAAAGTGACTTCAGTTTATATCAGAGCCATTTTTCTAAAAGTATTAATAAATAAAAAGAAAACATTTGAGAAATTTAAAAGAACATCTCAAAAAATGTTTATGTATTTATTATCATAAGTGAATAAGTTGACAAAAGTGAAAATTATTTGTATAACATAAATCCAGAGATGTAAAGCTCAGTTTAATAAAACGTAATAATTTGAAGAAAAATGCAGTAAAAAATAACAATTTTTATTGTTAAAACTTTTCTTAAACTTAAAACTTTCTCAAGAAAAGATTTATTTTGATACTTAGTAATTTTGTTTGCCAGTTCTTCTGGTATTATCGGTACATCTTTTTATTCATAGCGTTTGAAACTTTGTTTTTCTTTCGTTTGAACGAAATAACTATTTTAAGGCATTGCAAAAACTATACAGAAATTATAAGAATTCAAATTTTGTACAGTTTTGAGGATTTCAAAGTATTTTCTCTATTACAGTTACTTTTGGTTTAAAATACCGCATTTTTCTTATTATAAGCAGATTTTAATTACTATTACACAAATTATTTTACAGGTTAATATTTACAAAAATTATTTGATATTTTAATATTATCAAACTACTGAAATTATGTTTTATTATTTAAACTTTTGAAAGCATACAAATTTTTAAATCCATTTTAATACGTAATTATTTACCTAAACAAAAAGCATATCTTTTAAATGTGTAACATTTTTCAACAACATAGCCACAAGGTGCTTATGATTTCGATTTGCCGGCCGTCTGTCTTTCTGTCCGAGCTCTAAATCTCGTAATACCTATGCACATACAGGTTTAAAATAGCGAAAGAAGATTTAGGGAACCTCTAAATGTAAAAATATACCAAAATTAGAATGATCGGGTTTTTATCATGATTGAAAAATTTCTTTAGACATGCATACAGAAAATAAAAAAAGAATGAATTGAAATTAATTTTCTTTGGAAATTAGTTATTTAGATAACAATGTTTATCGTTATTTGCTGAAAGAATATTCATTGAAATATCGAAGCTTTTGAATAGTAATTTAAAAATAAATATTCTACAAATTCAAAATCTTTAACGTTTATTTTTTTTTATCACTTGTCTTTCGAAATAAATGTTACAATTATTATTATTACTTTTTAAATTGGTTATTTATTTTTCTTTCGTTTATTCGTTGAAAGAATGTTAATAGAAATATCAAAACGCTTGAATAGTATATTTCAAATAAATATTTAATGAACTTTATGTTTGCTTAGTGAATAATTTTTAATGCGCCTTCACATTTTCTTTTTATTTAAATGCGCATATCTGCGGATAACATTATTAGGGAGTAGATAATTTTTACATAAAATATTGACAGAAATACATTTGCTCTTTTCTATTCTTCAAGGGGTTATGGGGGTTTATTGGCTTCAAAATGTGCATTTTTATTTATTTATCTATTTATTTTTAATTTTTTGAAAGTCTGACACGGAATAAAAAAAATAAGCATATGCAGAAAATATAGCGATTCTTGTTGGACAATGTACGAGTGAGCAGAACCTATTAAAAAACTTTAAATGCGATTTTCTCGAAACAATGTTCTTTAAGTCGGTGTTAAAAATATCTCCGCAACAGAATAAACCCAATCTCCTTTCCCTTTTTTTTTGCTTTATTTTTTAATGGAAGCATATTTATTTATCAATTTAATGACCGTGACATTTCAAGTTTCAAAATTGTCCGTCTTTATTATAATTTTTTTGTTAATACTACGGGGGCTCTCCCCTTACAATCTACGCTCGGCAACCACCCCCCTTCAGACGCCACAGGCTCTATAGATACGTTAACTTGCTCTGTTTTAAAAATATTATGGAAGACTGAGTTATTATTATTAAATGGCCTTTGGCGATCTTCTGTAATCGGATGTCCATTCATTTCCCTTTGTCTAGAGGATTTTAAGGCCGTAATAAACCGCTGTCAAGGCAGCTAACGGCTGTTTTCGTGATGGACTAAATAAGAGAAATTAAACATTTTAAAATAAATTTGCATAAAATCCTTCCATGTGATGTTTTCAGACAATATTAAAAAACTAAAATTTAGCTGTTTTGATCTAATGTTTTCCTACTAAACGTCAGAGAATACATTGAAACTTAAGTTGTTGTGTTTTCATATACATATATCTAAATTCATGTGGTTATTGCACATATTTTTCACGCGGATTTGTTTGTGTGCTTTCGTTTTTGCTCTAAGTCTTGAGATTATGTGTTTTAAAAAATGGCACTGTTGCCCAATTGGACCAATTTGAGTTCCTTAAATTGGACCTATATACGAGATATAAGATCATAAATTTGAAAAGTAAGTAATGGATTTCAAGGGCTGCACGCTTTGGACACTATTTTATTTAAATATTTTATAATGGATTACTGTATCCATGCAAGTTTTTGAATATTTTAATTAATTATTTTGTATATCTGGATCAATTTATTTTATACTATGATGATGTTGATGGCTGGAGTACGGATCGATACTGATATGTGATCGTAATGTGACAAAAATCACCGCAATAGTTCCACGCTGTCGCAATAAATCCACGGGGTCGTTTCCTGGAAGAAGTCAGCATAAATGTAAACAAGAATAGAGAAGAGTCCATAGCTCCTTGCAAGTTTTATTTATTAGGGACTTGACTATGATGGTAAAGTTTGGGAGGTGGTCTTTTTACATCAGTAGCAACAACCTCTTTTAGCGGAGGTTAAGAGAAGTCTGATCTACTTTCCGAGATGTACATGTGTGCCAGAAGTCGTCCCAATATCGCCAGATTACACGTGCATTAATTTTTATCGCCATTCGGAATTTTAAGACGGTTTAGAATATATCAATGTTAATTTTGCGTGGGAGATAGAGAACAGCGATGCAATGATAGGCGCTTTATCAAAATATAGGTTTTAACGGAGCAACCCTGCTGCGTGTCCTGGGAAAGCGGAACTTAACATTTTAGGATGTACAAAGTTATTAAAGAAAAATGCAAAACAAGCAGTTGAAAAGAATCTAGATTTGCATCAGATGCAACAGACAACTGAAGACAGGCAGAATAAAGGCACCGTGATGCAAAACATGAGTGAATTTTAATAGATTTGCGAGCGGATATTTCTAATAAAAGAATACTAGTGTATCAATGTATATGCGAAATAACCGCCGTCACATTCTTAATTTAGAAGGGAAATACTTTTATGCGGTTAACGAAAGCTGCAGAATAAATGAAAGATTACACGTACATGATTAGCATTTATCGTGGGATAGATATGACTTTGCTTTAGAATGAATAGAATTTAAATAAAGATATAAATTAATTTTTTTGAAAAATTAAGAAATTACAAATTTTGAATAAAATTACAAATATATATGATCTCTACATCATATATATATCTCCCCTTTAGCAAGAAAAAAAAATAGACACCGGGCTGACACACATGTGCACCAACTACTAAAACATAGAAAATGTACAATACACAACAAAGCACTAAAACACGAAGACCACCATACATCAAAAATAGAAAATAAACACATAAATGAGTACTCAATAACATAAATTTTAGCACATTATTCGTGCATGGTATACCTATATAAGACATTTATATGTCATATGTCTGCCTATTAATTCTTTTCCACAATATCTATAATGATTTCAAAAATGCAGACAATCATATTTTTTTTCCTTATAATAATCACACGTCCTATAGACGGAGTAAGGAAATGGCCAATAATAATTCAATATATATATTTTTTTAAGTGCACATAAAAGTAAAGCTAGCAATAATAATATTAATATCATATGCATAATATCAAAAACATTATGTAATCATCATTATACGTCATCATGAAACATTACCTGCAGGTTCTTGAAGATGATATTGTACTTTTTTTATTGCAATATTTATCATGATAATATGCATTGTAATACTGATGAAAAGTTTCTAATCAGTACGAAACTAATATATTTTGAAACTAACATGTAAAATCTTAAAATATAAATTCAAATATTGAAAACACAGTGATATAAAGTAACATAAAAGCATATTTACATTGAAATGAATTTAATATGGATACTGTTTATTAATAATAATAAAATATTTCTCTGGATACTATCATCTGAAGACTTTCTTAAATGCAACATATAACTATGTTGCCCAACACTGCTGAATGTTTACATATAACTTAATCATTATGCCAAAAATATAATATGAGAGAGACTGAGGCCAAGTTAGAATTGTCATAAAATGTTGTATATGCCAAGCAATAATATTTGACATTTAGAAAAATCCTATCAACAACAAGATATATGACTGGCGTATGAAAATGTAATTTTGACGTAAAAATTCCAAAATCACAACAATACTACATAAAAATGTAATAAAAATGTAAAAAAATTAGAAAAATGGAAGAGGTATGTGAACTTTGATGACAATTTTATTTTAATTATATAAATGACTAAAAAATATATAAAGTGAAATTAAAGGTAAGCACATCAAGCTCTTAAGTGAATCCAACCAGTACGTGTGTTATAAACTGTAGATACAGACCTATCGTCCTCCATATGAAGAAACCTTGAAAATTTCAGATGACCGATCTGTAAAAGGAAAATGTGTGTGTGTGGTGTGAAGCACTAATCAACTTCACGCAAAAGCACATGATACTTACCAAACCGATACCTAAATTTTCATAAAAATGAGAAATGGGGAAAGAATGAAAAGAAAAAAAAATCATGTTCGACATGTTTAAAACTGTACATGTTTTCTTGCACATGCCGTTACCATGGTGTGTACCTGTTTGTGTCAACGATGAAAGAAATACAAATATAAAGTAAATATGTAATTATTAGTAGCAAAATGTAAATAACTTGTAAATTTAAAAAAAGTCAGAAAGTATGAAAATAAATTGTAAAAATATATACCTGAAATATGACATACTGTAACCATGTTATATTGAAAGAGAAAGTACACCAGTACATATACTTTATTAAAAATGAGATTGATAGGTGAAATAATAAATCCAAAACATTAAAATTAAATTGTATTGCATATTGAAAGATTTATCAGTAATGCGTAATATAGAAGTGTGAATAGCAGCAAGTGACCTTTTAACATATAACTTGGAAATTACACAAATAATAGAAATATAAGTGTTTTTATGTTGGAAAATATATTTGAATAACATTTGTGTCTTGAATGAACTTAGAATGTACTTAGAAAATAAGTTAAAATAAAATTTATCCAACTAGTAAAATATCAAATAAACATAAATGTTTACAGTTAACTTGTGAAAAAGAAAATACATTTAAAGAAATCCAACGGTATGAATCGTGTACCCAAAGTAGCTATTTGTGCCTAGCAATATTAAGTACAACAAAAGTGTATATGTATGTAATATAAAAGTGAGAGGCGAAAGAAAAAAAAATCTGGTAACAAGGTACCAGCGCACAAAAAGTTATATATCTGAAAACAATGAATCAGACTCACCAAAATAATAATCTGATAACAAGGTATCAGCCCACAATAAGTTATGTTTCTGAAAACAAGGGAATCAGAACTCCATGACGTGAAAAAAAATGAACAAAAGAAGAGAAAAAAGAGTTACCGCTGGACTGTACACTATAAATATATAGAATAATTCACAAGAAGTATGGTCAAACTGAGAACAAATACAAAAGTTACAAGAAGACAGTGAATTGATATACCGATGAGCCGAAAAAATACGGTGAAAACTTTATCCAGACAAATGTATGCAAAAATAACAATGAATTATTTTTTTAGAGAAAAATATGTGTGAAATGTGAATAGGATAAATTTAGTCATAGAAAAATGTATGTTGAAATGACAATCTCACATGTAGAACATATAAGTGAAAAATTTTTGTAAACTCTTTGTATGAGAAAATTTTTGTAAAACTGTGAAACATACGTCTGCGTGCAAGAATGTACGACAAAAAGAATTGCGCAAATATCCACCAATACTCGAAGGGGAAGAAAAAAAAAAAGATCCATTGTACAACTATGTAATTCGAATAACGGCGAATACTCCCAAAATACTTCTTGTTGAATGAAATCGTTGACAAATTTAGAAACACACAAGAATCCGAAGCATGGAAACCATAATTCCACACAAGACCCGCTATGTAAAAAAAATTCTTTTACCGTACACGGTCATCAACTGGGAAAAACTGGGGATCCACACAAAACATACCATGCAGGAAGTATGACGATGAAAAGTTCAACAAAGTAAAAACATTTAAAAAGAAAACAATATTGTGATAAATGAAAATATTTTTCAAGATATATTAACCATAAAGAGACATTAGCATAAGCTGCAATGAAGATCGTAAACAAGGCTCACAATTAAATGATAAAGAATATCTACGTTAAAAAATTTAAAGTGAAAGAGAAAGGCAAACAAATCATTTTAGATTCCCAAATGGAGTCCGATTAATGTTTGGGATTAAATCACTATAAGAAAACAAATGAGAAAAAAAATGATAATTTTGAATCATTCCTTGCTCGTGGCGCCTTAGAGCAACGAATTAAAATCTATGATGATGTGGATGGCTGGAGTACGGATCGATACTGATATGTGATCGTAATGTGACAAAAATCACCGCAATAGTTCCACGCTGTCGCAATAACTCCACGGGGTCGTTTCCTGGAAGAAGTCGGCATAAATGTAAACAAGAATAGAGAAGAGTCCATAGCTCCTTGCAAGTTTTATTTATTAGGGACTTGACTATGATGGTAAAGTTTGGGAGGTGGTCTTTTTTACATCAGTAGCAACAACCTCTTTTAGCGGAGGTTAAGAGAAGTCTGATCTACTTTCCGAGATGTACATGTGTGCCAGAAGTCATCCCAATATCGCCAGATTACACGTGCATTAATTTTTATCGCCATTCGGAATTTTAAGACGGTTTAGAATATATCAATGTTAATTTTGCGTGGGAGATAGAGAACAGCGATGCAATGATAGGCGCGTTATCAAAATATAGGTTTTAACGGAGCAACCCTGCTGCGTGTCCTGGGAAAGCGGAACTTAACATTTTAGGATGTACAAAGTTATTAAAGAAAAATGCAAAACAAGCAGTTGAAAAGAATCTAGATTTGCATTCCAGATGCAACAGACAACTGAAGACAGGCAGAATAAAGGCACCGTGATGCAAAACATGAGTGAATTTTAATAGATTTGCGGAGCGGATATTTCTAATAAAAGAATACTAGTTTATCAATGTATATGCGAAATAACCGTCGTCACATTCTTAATTTAGAAGGGAAATACTTTTATGCGGTTAACGAAAGCTGCAGAATAAATGAAAGATTACACGTACATGATTAAATAGCATTTATCGTGGGATAGATATGACTTTGCTTTAGAATGAATAGAATTTAAATAAAGATATAAATTAACTTTTTTGAAAAATTAAGAAATTACAAATTTTGAATAAAATTATAAATATATATGATCTCTACATCATATATATATAGTTTAGGCCTATATAAACATAAAAAATATCTTTTACATTTTTATGCAATAAATTTTGTTTGCAATTTCTTTTATTTTGTATGTATTTGTATTTATTTTCTTTGAATTCGTTATTCCTACGGAGTATTTGATTCACAGTGTTGAATTCACACATTTTCTTCCGGAAGGGCTGATAAAAAGGCTATAGTGTTATTGCTTGATCAGTGCCGTAGCGAAATTTTTTTTTTTTTTTTTTTGGGGGGGGGGAGGGTAAAAGGCAAGATTAGCCGACTCAAAAATGTTTCAAATCCGACTAATGTAAAATTGTCAATCTGTCACACTATTTCTTAATTAATAGTTTTTACAATTACTTTTAACTGATTTATTATAATTGATAGTTAAAAATAAAATATATGATTTTGTATTACTAAAATGTTTATTTGATATAACTCAATAATTATTTAAAAGATTTACCAAGAACTTTACTGGAAAAAAAAAAGAATACGTATTGAAAAGTAAAAATCCTACAGTTATATTTGTGAAAAACACATTTGTTCAGAATGCGATAGAAAATAATTTGAACTTTATATTCCAATTAGAGATAATATCGTATGGAATTAACAACATACACTTTCAGTAATTCTAATTGTAAAACTAAAAAATGCACAATACAGGGGTACTGAAAATATTTGGAGGGGCCTCAAAATTTAATTGCGCCTGGGGCCTCTTGAGTGCTTAATCCACCACTGATTGTGTTTTATATGAATGTCAAGGGACCGACAGAAACATTTGAATTATCCACGATTTCGAATTATACACGTTCGAATTATTCAAGTTTGACTGTACTATTTTTACATGAATTACACATCACACTGAATGAAGCAAACCATTCATACCTTTCTTATCACCATTCCCTGTCGAGTGGATTGCACTGTCCAGCCATGTTGATAACTTCTTCGAACTTTTTGCAGCTTCCAAGTTTCTTCTTTTTAGAGTCTGTCTTTTTGATTTCCACTTGGCTGGTGCCGAATTCGTTTAATAATATAAACTATTATCTCAACACAAGCAAAGTAAGATTAAGTAATAAACTATCGTACTATCACTACTATGCGACTCTCAACTGCTCTGACAATCCGATATTGATGAGCAGTTAGTAAACGAATGACTCATCACGAATAGCACTAGCTCACTGCACGTCCTAGCCTGCACTTGACTCATCACTCGGCAGGCACCTGGCGCAACATGACACATTCGAATCGACATTCTGCTGTCTGCTCTAGAGATGATTTTGCATGCGAAGCGTATGGAGTATTTGAACGGACACGCAAAAACATTTACTCTAGCACTTTGATGGATTCTTTTTAGGTGCGTTCGTAATTATATAAATACGTAGCACCTATTGTCGTCGTCTGGTCCGTCCGTCTGTCCGTCTGTCCGTCCGTCCGTCCGCATATAACAACGCAAAAACTACCCAACCGAATGGGCCGACATTTCCATTTTTTTAAAAATCGAATCAAAACTTTAGAAAATATTAATAAAAACATTTGTTAAGAAATTTGATTTTTTTTTTAAATCGGTGCTTTCTTTTTATAGGAGCTTTCGAAGTTTAATCGTTAAGCGACCGAGATACTTATTTTATGACAGAAATGAATCTGCAGACGATAGAATTCATTTCACAGAATTAAAAATCATCAAGATCTGAATATTTATATAACTAGCTATAGTACGAACGCACCTCGTTTGTAACGTTCGACGTACAATTTCCAACTTGTTATTATTAACTTTTAGCTAGGTGCTGGGTATTTTATAGGAAGTTAGATTAGATATTAAAATACAATAATTTTTCAACCATCAGTTTGGGGCCCCGGGACAGTGCCCCAGCGGTAGTTACGGGCCTGAAACACTGAACTATTTATATTGTTTTAAGTGCAAACGTGTTAATGTTCCGCAATCGCTTCAAGTTTTTTTTTTAACCATAAAACTACTTTTAATAATTTAATTTTTCCTGAAATCCTCTACTTTCTGAATTCTTTATTAAAAAAAATAATTCCTCTTATTTTTATGATTTCGTTTTATGATTATCGTTATGATTTAATTTTTTTTTAAAGTAATCACTAACATGAACCGTAATTTCCGGCGTATAATCCGCGGATCAAACAATTATGTTTAGACCCAGAAATTTTATTTAATAATTGAAGTAAAATATATATACAGCGATCTAGTATGTTCCATTATTTAAAATAAAATTTCTGGGTCGAAACATAATTGTTTGATCCGCGGATTATACGCCGGAAATTACGGTAATCAGGATATATAATAAATATTAAGTAATTAATAAAAGCTCCAATTCTAATTTTTATAATAACAAGTGAAAAATCAGTGAAAATTATGCAATTATGTTATGTTGGCACAAGCATACAAATTTAGTTTTAGTTTTATCAAAAAAAAAAAAAAAAAGTAAGAAGTTTTTTAGGTATTAAATGTTAAATGCACGGATATTTTTTTAATTTATTCATTTTCTCTTTTTAAATAGTTTTAAAAATTCTCCGTTTTTCTTTTCCAAACGTTCCTAAAACAGTTCCAAAGGGCGTAAACATCATATCGTTGCTAGAAAATACTATGTATCAAGTATAAAATTTCTTGAATTTTCTTAAGCGACTTTTGCATTCGGTCGACCTAGTTTATATATTGATAGTTTTTAATCTATGTAAGTTGCGAGTGTTATTGTATGACAAATTTCTGATATTTTTAAATCAATAGATCAGATTCATTTTTTCCCCTATTGGCCTATGTATCGACGGCCGACTTAGCTTTTCCATGTGTGGGTAAGGTACAGTATATGTCCAACATTTCCGGCTCTGCAGACAAGATTTATACATGGTATTTTTTTTTTTCAGTGGGTAGGCCGACTGGCTATTTATGTGATTCGAAAATGGGATAGAACACGTGACTTTCATACCGGCTGACCAGATAGATCTATTGAAACCATTACTTTTTTTACTCATAACCTATCTATTGACAGACCGACTAGCTTTTGCCATATGATTGTAAGGGTGTAGTGAAATGCATTCTGAAGACTTAAAGTCCTGCCAACCAGAATTTTTCCGAATTGCTATTTTTAATCGGCCTACTGACGTACTACAGAGACACTAATTGAGTCTGCTGATAAGCCGACTGAACCTTTTACCAAACATTGGGGAGACAGCTGCCCCCCCTGCCCCCTCACTTGCTACGCCCCTGTGCTTGATGACCTTTCAACACAGAGCAAAAACCTTGATGCTATAGTTTTCGCTCGGAAAAATAAAATTACTATATTGCAATTACCTGGGCATACAAGCCACAGATTGCCACCTCTGGATGTTGCCTTCTTTAAATCCTTAAATACCTATTAAGTAGAGGCACAAGAATCGTGACTTCGATCTCATAAAAGTTTTCCTCTAAAAACTTTGCAGGTTCACAAGCTTTTATCTATCGCTTACAATAGAGCAGAAACCGTTGAAACCGCCGTCCAAGCTTTTAAAGTAAGCGGAATTTAGTCTCCTAACAGGCATATTTTTAAAAGTCATCATTTTCCAGATGCTTCTGCAGTTATTCCTTATGAGGAGATAGGCACTGCAGATAGGTCCGTTGATTCTCCTGCTAGTGAGATTTCAGAGTCAGAGACAGTAATCATGAAACCTACTAAAACTAAGAGAGTAAAAAAATAATAATAATGATGAAAACGGCACAGACATACAGTCTGGAAGAAAAACATCAGTGATAGCAAAAGTTGTTAAAGATATAGGAAACGAAAAGAAAAAATGAAGTTGTGAATAGATTGACCTGCAAGAAGGCTGCAGCTAAAAACACCCCTCTCCCCACCCCCGAGAAAAAAAAGCCAAAGAGTCATTAGAAACGTTATCTTTCTTGCCAAAATCAGTTAAGTCAATGTACAGAGGGTGCCAAAAAACAGCTCTGTTAACATCTTCGACATATAAGGTAAATGAAAAAAAAAAAAAGCTCTAAAAGAAATCGGAACATCAAGCTTTAAACAAATATGTGTATTTCAATTGGATTGAAAATAATGATGGAAGGGAAGAACAACAGACATAAGGTAAAAAAAAAAAAGTCTTATGATTTAGATTCAAGAAAAAAAAACAAGACAGTGATGATTGGTTTTGCCTAATTTGTAAGAAAAATAAAATAGCAGAAATGATTCATTGTAAAGCTTGCCCAAATATGGTTCTATGTTATGTGCGCTGGAATACAAAATGAACAAAAGAGATTCATGTGTAAACATTTGATCACTTCTTACATGATATTCAAGTAACTGGCAATTAGTTCCATAATTTATATTCTTAATTACTTAAAACTTTGATTTATATTTTGAATACATTTTGATTTTAAAACAATTACTCTTACTTTCCGACATTTGATTTCATTATATTTCATTGCTGTTGTTTTGTTTGATTGTTTCATTAATCGCAAATTTTGTTTTTAATAAAATTAGTTATACTATTATCTACTCATGAAAGCAGTCGAATATTGTTTGGTCCAATTTAGGAGACTGGAAGTCCAACATAGGCGAACAGTCGCTGGATTTGGACCAATTTTTACAAACTTTTCAAATTTAAATAAAACGTAAGATTTTCAAAAAGAAATCGTTCTAAAGATTTATTTAGTTTGTAGATAAATAGTTTGACTACGTGTAGTGATATTTTGCAGATATTCTAAAAATGAAGTGAGTTACGAATGAAAATAAATGAAGTGATTCAAATTCGGCTACTCTCCCGTACACAAGAACTAATTTCACTTAAAGATAACTTCAAAAACTCAATACAAGTAAAACTTAATCGCTCATTG
The DNA here is from genome assembly GCA_963931845.1 of Maratus michaelseni. Taxonomy (NCBI): domain Eukaryota; kingdom Metazoa; phylum Arthropoda; class Arachnida; order Araneae; family Salticidae; genus Maratus; species Maratus michaelseni. The sequence goes on along the minus strand of OZ007587.1, from coordinate 71,195,672 downwards.
AGCTTACATTACAAAATTTAGGCAAATAAAAGACAAAGAGTAATGACAGTCAATAAAACAACCTCCCAAGATATAACTGGAAATCTCTAAGCTTTATTTTCCCATGCTTGTTTCTGCAAAAAGAACCATTCAAGATAGCTTTTCTGATGATGCCACTGTTCACATGTAGAATTCTGGGGTAATAGGACTGTCGCTAGATGTTAGAATCATTATTTTCATTTTATGACAGGGGAATGACTACAAAACCAAAGGACATTTTTCATTATTTTTTCAGAAAACTACACTCCATGAAAACGATTTACCTTTTCAATTTATAGCGTCATATGATAGTTTTTATTAATTTAAACAAGAAATTTATTAAAAATATATTTGGATGGTCAACTTTTAAGAGCCTCATTTGTGCTTAGGTGGAGGCAGGAACACGCACGGGAATGACATTTATCACATAAAACATATTTAAGTGGCTCATATTTATAAATAATATGTTTTATTTAGTTATGCAAACTTAAAAACATGTAAAAAGATTTGATTTTTACACAAGTTTATTTTAGAAGCGGGGATTGGAATTTCGCTGTTTAGAGAAAATGACTCGTGTGTGTTTAATACAAAAAAACTACACTGTAAAAAAGACAAAGGTTTCTTAATAAAGGAAAATATATTATAACCCCAAACGAAGATATACAATATTCTTTTCCGAGTTATCCACGATTACGAAAATAAACATCTTTAGAAACCTCAGAAACCAATATATTTTCGAGTTGGAAAGAAGTATTTATAAAATCAAAGTTTCTTTTGCTGCCAGTGACTTTAGGAAACGTTTCGTAGTAGTTTTTATAGTGTATCAATCAGTTTTCTCAGCCATAAATATGGATTTTTCAGATGCTATCAATTCTCAGGTAAACATTTTCATGATCAACAAATATGTTTTACAGACAAACATGAAAAATTAACAGCATTGACATTGTCATTATAACTGATATTATTTTGTTACTCTTGAATGTACAAATTCAATTACGCAGCTGTAAATATTTAATTGAGAATTGATATCGTCCTAAAACACGATATTCTGGTTCGACAAATGTGAAGATGATTCGAGTCCAAGTGATTTCTGGCCGTTTTAACAGATGAACCCATTGTTTTCCTCCCGAGTAAAAATGCATAGCAAGAAGAATAAATAAACAGATGATTTCCATGGAACATTTTATTCGACGAGAATAAGAGTTGAGAGTTTGAGGTTGTTGCTCGGCACTTAGACCGTACAAGTTCACATCATAAAAATTACCATCTTCTCAGTACCAGAGATAGATAAGATCTGCTCTAATTTTTTAGATGCATTATCATCAACACATAAATGAAAAATGCCAAACTCTACACTTCTCGCCAGGCACTAACCGTCAAATTTTGATTGTTAGAGATAAAATAATATTGAGAATTTTGAATGGGAAAAAGAAAGGATGCCATAATTTGGTACCTGTCAATTTTGGTGATTTTTGACATACAATCCGAGGTTGTTTTGAGACAGCCAGAACATGTGTTATTAGAAGTGGACAAAAAAGTGTTGATGGTGCACATTTTTGCAGCAGTGAATTTATAAAAACGGCGCTCGCCTTAAAACAAGAAACAAAAGGAGGGGGAAGGGCAAATCTTGAAACCATCTGGATAGTACATTAATATTCGAATTGAAACAACTGAAAAGTAACGTACATTTAATATTACGCTGAAATATCTGGGAATGTTTTAAGATAGGAAGAAATGATTGCTTTTCGGATTAAAGAATAAAAATATTTTGAATAAAGAAATTAATTCACATAGAGAAAATTTAAGATAGGAAAACTAAATTTTAGAATAAAACATAAAATATATACACCCAGAAAAAAGTTTTGTTGAATCAACAAAAATTTGGTTGACCCAACAAAACTTTTTGTTTAACTATAGGTCAATGGAAATTTTGTTTAAATCAACAAAAAAAATTTTTTGCAATTCCAAAAAAAAATTTATGTATCATCAGTAAAAAATGTTTTGTTAATTCAAGTAAAATGGTTCAATTTTAGTTGAATTTTGCTAAAACAACCAAAATGTACTCAACAAAACATGTTTTGTAGTTTTAATCAATTCCTTTTTCTGGGTGTAGGATTCTATATCATAACAAAACTGATTAATATACTATAAAAGCTACTCAAAAATGTTTCCAAAAATCAGTAGCCAAAAATCATTTGTTTTGATAGGCGCTTCTTTAAATCTCGAATATATGGTGGTTTCTGAGGTTTATAAAGATAAAGAGTACTTTTTGGAATAGTGGGTAACTTGAAAGAGGTTATTGTGTGTTTTTGAACATCGTTACATTATATTTTCATAAATTAAAAACTTTTTTTTTCTTACAGTATACCTATATTTATCCCGCTTTTAAGCCTCGAAACAACTTCGTAGAACATTCAAACATGCTTACTCTCCAAGTCGAAAAACGTCTTTAAATAAGATTGCATGATACATATAAAAAATAAAAAATATATTTTGTTTTAAATAAATTTTCCTCAAAAGGAACTTGATTAAAAGATTGATATTAATACAAACTTTAATCTAAGCTGGTAATTTTTTCTCTTTTTTCTCTCATTATCTTGAGCATTAAACTATTCCATAAAAAAATTCTTCTTCATATGTCTTATATTTTTATGATAATTTTCACCAAAAATAGCCAACATCGATATAAAGTTGTTTATTTCTGCTTTGTTACAGCAACTCTATCTACAAGTATCAATGAAAAATTATACAAGAATTTCATGAACGACATTTTAAGAACAATGTTTGGAAAATCTTAAAGAAACACATTAACTATTTCCATGAAAACTAAACATTAAAGTACAGAATTTGTGATATCCCGTCTGAGACATCCACATGATTGTGAGCCATAATCAATTGAAAAATACTTGAAATAAAATAAAATCACAGTTTATCCCGAATAAAAAGTAAAAGATCCTGATTGGCGTAAAATAAAAAAGAAAAAAAAGAAACTGACAAAAGTTAAGTGCAAACACTTTAAGTACTAAACTAGCAAACTTTTAATAGAAATATACAACTATATACTAGATAAAAATATTGAGGATTGTTCAATTTCGTTCATTCCTTGAAATGAAACGAAACTGCTCTTCTGAAAACGTTAAATAAAAAAATAAATGACAACCTCGTTGGAATAACGATAGATGCACTGAAGATAACTTTCATATTTTAATTACACATGTTGACTAAACATACAGCAAAATATTTACACGCACAAACTGTACATTTACATAAAAAAAAAAGAAAACTTTTAAAGTTTTTGAGTTTACATTATTGAAGGAAAAGTTTCCGTTTAATTTATGAGTCACTGTGGAGTGAAACATTTGGAGCTGTCCGCAACATACTTCCCCCGTTGAGTTTTCCCTTGTTGAAACTCAACCACGGTCGAGGACAGGTTCATGAGGTCAAAACGTTCTGGGGTTCGAATCACTCGTCCAAATCTAGATATATTATCTAGATATCTAAATCTAGGATAATTCTCTTTAACTTCACCAGAATCGGGAGAATATTTATCTGTAGTTTCATTAGAATGAGGAGACTCGATATTTTTGTGAGAAAAATTATCTGAATCGAAATTTGCTTCCAATGGATATAGTCTTTGGGCAGGACGAAGAATCTCGCCACACTAGGACGAAGAATCTCGCCACACTTTGTGCGTAATTTTGCTAAGCGCACTATACCATATTTTCCTGGAAACAAATGCTCCAATAGTGGCTGCCATTAACCCCAATATTGGAATTGTTATCTTTTTTAATGGTATTGACGTGTATTGGGGTGCAGTAAATTGCCATTCACCATAACATCAGTGGACTCGCTTCTTAGAAAAATACAGGCGGAATAAGCATCTTTACTTGCATCAATAAAAGTGTGCAAGCTTCTGTGGCCCGCCGACGGCTGAAGTCACCCATCATGAATCCCCGTGTGCCAAGGAGTTTCCCGGGGGAGACTATACGCTCCGCATCTTGACTTCTCCAGGACGAGTGGCCTCCTTTAGGCATTCAATGGTATTCTCGTGCCCGAAAATGGTCAGATATAAAATTTAGTCAAAGTTTGATCGTTTCAACCGTTTTTTAGATATAATTAGCTTGACCCTGACCCATAGTGACCCAATATGACCCACCTATCGTATCCTCGTGCTCGAAAACGGTAGGATACAAAATTTTGTCAAAATCGTTAGAGCCTTTTTTAAGATAAAATTTGCATTCATACACACAAGATGTGCACATATTATAATGTATGATACGTTGTATATTCAGCGTATGAAATAAATTTAAATAATAACCGTTTTAAATATTTGTTGGATTTCCTTGATTAAAATTACCTTTGATTTAAAATTCTGGCATTGTTTATCGCGAAATCCTGACTGCTTTTTTATAAATTTACATGTTATCTATATTTTATGATAATGATTTAATTTCTTGGATAATCATTAAAATATTCGATGTATTTTTTCACAATTACAAATTACTTAATTGTTATTTCAAAAGCATAACACTAATAATATTTTATGATAATAATTTGAATTTTTACAGAATTGGGAAAAAACTCAATATATATATATACTAGCTGTTACCCGTGACTTCGTTCACAAACATTAAAAGAAGAATAAATACATTAATCAAGCAAAATATTTCACTCAAGATAAAACATTAATAATTAACTACCTATTTATCACATTTCATAGGAGACAATACGGTATTTTTTGTTATAGGGACCTTGACATAACTCAGTCTTTAAAAAGTGAAATTTTGTGCCAAATAATCGCGGAAATGAAATTGCAACTAATGAAAAAAGGAGGGCCAAATAAAATCGTGGAAATAGACGAATTGGGTAAAAACAAATGTCAATTTTACCTGATAAACAATTTTACTTTTCCGCCTTTGTGAAATGTTTTAACAGCCATCCTTCAAAAAAAACATTGATTGGAAATAGTATATGCTTTTTCTTTTAAATTCAATTCTGCCTCCTTGGTTTAATGTATTGCTGAAACAAATCTTGTTTTCAAAATGACAGTGTGTTGACAGGCAATTTTTGTTCTCCAGAATAAATTGATTCATGAAGTTTGAATATGTGAAAATGTGTTTACATTTTTCGGATAATTTACTGAAATCAAGATTTTGCTTTCACCATCTATTCAAAGTGAAAATAAATTCTGTTTTTCAGTTTTAATGAGAATATGGTGTAAAAAATATACTGATCTGTTTTATTTCTCCTTTTTTATACACAAATTTGGAGTAATTTATTTTCTGTTTTTAGAGAAACTTCGTTAAAATTTACAAAAAAGAAAGAAAAAATCTTGGCATCTAATTTATTTTTTTTTAATTCTGAGAGTTTGTGTAACATCCTCGGATCAATGATAATCGGTATTAAGTAAATCACGTTGCATTTGATTGTCTAGGAGTAGTTGCGAAATACAAACACACGGTCAGATTTTAATATAATAGATTCGTGTTCATTTTCCTTTTCTTAAAATTACGATGTGATTTTTAGCAGAAAAGTCTCATCTGTATATAACGGATACTCATGCTTAATAATTAGTATAGATGAAAAAGCATTTAAATTTTTCATTATAAATATGGCGTGAAACTCATCTACTTTCTATACTTACTGATCCTTGTATTATTAATAGAAGGAATTGATTCACACTCATTTTAAAACATATTGGAAAATTCCCGTTTTATTTCAAATATGACGTCTCTTTTTCCCACGAGAAATTCCTTTTTAATGACAATTCTTGTCAATTTTCTTTTCTAGGCAATTAATTTCAATACTGGCATAAAGGAAGTTATGTTACTTTAACGAAATAATATTAAATCTTTAGGTTTTATCAACAAAAATGGAACTATTAACATTCGTCATTTTTTTTAGGTAATCGAGTTATTTCTTTTAGTTTTAAGAATGAAAATAACTATTTCTCGCTATAAATGACACCATTTTCGACATGGATATTTTGCGGAGCATATTATTGACATTTGCTAACCATTTTCTTTTCAAGCTTCTTTTTACTTTTTAAAAATTTAAATAAAAAATACGGTATAGTTATATTAGCTTTGCGCAGACGGTAAAACGTCAAGTATTGTTACCATACAAAAGAAAAAAAGTGAAGAAAAAAGCCAAGGTCATTTTATTTCACCATCAAAGCATATCCGCCTTATTTTCGATGTATGACGTCATATTCGCCTGTTTCCTATGGTTACGCATATTGAAACCTTGTATTATTATCAAAAACTAAAAAAAGTACGTTTTATTTCTAATAATATTATTTAATCTTCTTTTTAATTATTTAATTTTATTATTTAATTTTTATTTTTCATGTGAAAATTTTTGAATTGAAACTAAAATGTTGAGTAAAAATTATTATTCCGGATTTTGATTTAGTTTTGGCAACGATAAAGTATTAGCAACGGTAAAGTAAATTTAACCATTTAAAATATTATAAGAAAAAATGTCCATTTATTCTCTATGAAAATAATGAAATTTTGAATTATAAAGAAAAATATTTGAATAAAATAAACAAAAACCAGCCTATGTTCATTTGAGGGTTATAATCAACCTATATGCAAAAATACAGGATAATTAAATGCTCCATTTTGATGCTGGCTTCAGCCTAACATTTGCACACAATCGGATTTATAATATTATTAGGATATATATATATATTGTTTTTTAAATCAAACCTGCTTTACTTATTTTTTTGTCAAAATCATATTCCTAAACTTTTAACATTGTATAAAAAAGACAATTTTTTTATGGCTTTATACATAATGCTTCCCATCTGTTCTTGACATTTATGTGAGCAAAAATAAAAAGAAAGAGCATACTTTTTTGAAAACTTGAGCTTCCTTTTTCAACTGCAATTATTCACATCTAAATTACGTCCGCTTGTTGCTTAAAACAATTTGAATGGTTAAAAACAGCGAAAAATATTCGATGAATTCAGTGTTTACTCTGATCTTTTATTTTTTAAAGCTTTTTGTTGATAAATTTGTTGGATAGCATTTCACTGACAGTTTTAAATGAATTGTTGACTGAAATATTTCCGTTCCTTTACAATATTTTAAATAAGATAGCAAGGTATTGCATTAATAACAAAAAAAGAATTTTATTCGAGAATGATTTTATTCAAGAATACACAAGACAAATAATAATAAAAAAGATGACAAGGACATTAAAAATGTTGGAAATTTCTTTTTATGTATGAGTTTTGAATTTCAATAGAAACGTACGTTTTATTTTATTTTTGAATAAGTATTTCAAAATGTGCTAAAAATAACTCTATTTTAATAGAAACATCTAAATACAGTTTATATCAAAATTAAAATAAAATGCTTTTAAAAAATATTTAAACATTTATTTTCCTTTTTTAGTGATTGTAGAAAATATTTTCATGAATTGAAGTAAAGTTTTTATTTGATTAAATATAGTACTTTGAACATTTTTGAAATAAAAATTGAAATAATTAAATTAAGATAATTTTAATCTAAAGATGTAATTAATGCTTACACTGAGACAAACATTACACAAAAGACTTAAAACACTTCTAATATAAAGATGACATGTTTCGTACACTCAAACGACCACTTCTTCAAGATCGAAAATGATAAATAAACTATTTCCGCTAAGTCTTTAAAAATGATAAACCCAAAACACGAGACCACATGTATAATAAAAGTAGGTACTTAAAGTGGTTAAACTGTAATCGGGAAAAATATTATTTTACATATTGAGTTTTTAATTTCTAAATCAACTCGTTACAAATTAAAAAAGCAATAAGTAAAATAATAATGTTTTTATCACTTTAAGCGTTAATTGCATCTTTAGTTTAACGTTAACAAGTGATTTTATTATATTGTTTGTCAGACCATTTTGTTAAAATATTTAAGCCTATAAGTGGCCCTGACATAATTTTCCGCTTGCAAGAAAAGAAAATGGTTGGAACGCAAAATATTTTTATCAGAATTATGGTTTAAAAATTATCTAAGATGAACATGTATGAAAGGTATTTTAGCACCAAACTGCAAAGGAAAATTTAAATAATGTTTTATAAACATGTTTATTAAACTGCAGGAAAAACCCCAGACGCTTATTGAATTTTAAATACTTTTGATACTTAATTGTTGTTAACTCAGTCCTTTTCACTTTCTTCTATATAAATAAGAAAAAAGTATTGCATTCGTAAAAATTGTCGATTTCCTTTTTTCGGTATAAATTACACGATGATTTGTCCGTAATAGAATTTGGCTATTTTTGAACCGATGTCTGTCTATCTGTGTGCTACAGAAATTTTGTAGGCACTTTAATCCAAGAATTATTATATGGATTTCAATGTAGCTTTATATTTAGTTGGGCCTTGACATAAATTAGTGTTGATTAGAATTTCTTCCATATCTCTCTGCAGGAAACGCTACTAGCTATAAAAATAGTAAGTGGGACGCCCATATATTCCAACTGGAATAGAAGTTAAAATATTTCAATGCTAATACCTAATTTCGAAACCAGAAAATAAATCGATATACTCAGATTAACATTAATATATTTTTTGAACGTTTCTAGGAAACTTTCAGAAGTATTTAGTATTTTAAATAAAAGTAGTTTTGGTGGCGGTATCGAAATTAAAATTCGCTACAGTGTGGTTGAGATTTAATACAAATTTTATAAATGCTTTTCGATAGAAAACATCGATGGTGATATAAAAACTTTGAATAAATTATTTAAATATTCCACTAAAAAATTGCGTTTTCTCTAATATACATTAATCTTTTTATTTAAGAAGATAATATCTTTCATTTCCTGAACTGTATATAGCTCCTCAAACTGAAGTTTTTAAAGCATATCTTTAAACTCACACATTTTCGAACTGTATGATTGCAGCAAAAACTTCACTTAAGAGCATATATTTTTTGTAAATATATATATATATATATATATATATATATATATATATATATATACAATAAATAAATAAATAAATAAATAAATATGTGATATAGTGACATATTGGAGCTTAAAAGGCAGTTGGGGAAATCTGTTTTAGGTTGGGTTTTCATATATCGACCCACAGGCATAGGCCGGGTGGTTGTATCACTGAGATATTACTAAGAAAATATGTGTACTCCAGAAATAAGCAGTCGAAGTTTGTTCCTCAAAGCTTATTAAATAATCAGGAACAATCAAGCAGGAGGAATGCTCTAGCAAATCGTGATTAAATTTATTACTTAATCATCTCTATGTGGCAGTCAGAGCTTCAAATATATTTACATTATTAGGTCTTAGAATAAATACTATGATAGTGTCGAAGAAATATGTTATTATATTTACCAAAAATCTTATTAGGTACGGTACAGATATCACTGGGTTCGAACATGACAGTCATAGTGGAAACTGGGTGTCTCGAAAAGCTTTGAATAAAACTTCGAACCTTCTAACATCCGAAAACACTTCTCTGTCCCGTTCCTCCGTCTCTGGGATTTGGCTGCGTGTGCGTATTTAAGTTAATCTAGCGCAAAGTGACAATCAAGTCACTTGACTTCCCATCTCCAATCATAACTGGCGGGTCCCTCTCCGTGGTTCTGACCCGACTCCTTCAGTGGAGGAGGTGACCGGGAGCGGAGCATTGCGCGGACACACCGTCAGGTTGCTCCGAATCGGCCCTTTAAGTAGTGAAGAAGACCGGGCGCGTGAAACACGGAGTGTTCGTCGACACGACGGGGACAGGAGGTGACTGGTCTGGGTTCCTCATCATTGGTCCGCCAGTGGGAAAGGGGTCTCTGTTGTGCCGGAGTCACCCCGCTATGGCCCATTGTGGTTCGCCCTTTTGGGTTGTGGGTTGTGGGTTCGTGGGTCTCCTCCTCGCAAGCGCAGGTTCTCTGCGATGCGAGCACAGCCTGTGATCGTAAATTTCCGTAGGTGGTAGACAGACGACTCCGTAGGCCAATCCCAAGGTTCAGGTGGATCTTGGACAAAAGCTAGCAAATGCCAGCCGAATCCCTCCAAAACTTGACTAAGGAATTGACGGAAGCACGATCGATCTCTGTAGAGCACGATCTCGTGATGACTCTGTTGTGCGCCGATCGTCGGGAGATACGGCGTGTAGCAACTATCTGCGACGAGACGGCGGCAGAGGTGAAATAGTCCCAACACGAGTCCCACAAACTCGTGGAAGAGGACCTCACGAAATCCTCTGAAGCTGGAGAGTTGTGAGCCGACCCCAATGGTCACCGCAGGAAGTGCCCGAATCAAAGGAACGGTCACTATCCAAAGGCAGGATGGCTGCCAGGGACGAGACAGTTCTCTTTGAGGAGGGGAACAACCGCGTCCTGCCATGTGACTACGGGGAACCGGGCCGGAGGCTGCCGACTAACGCGGCATCGATCAGCCGAAACTCGAGACCTTGGTCCGAAACCCAGTCCGGGCACGTCTCTCGTGCAGCCAGGAGTTTCCACACATAGCGGGCGGACTAGTGGCACGTCTACTAAGTTTCTTTTTACTAAATCTCGATTGGGCCCGTCTCTTTGGCGCGCTTAGAGGGAGTTTCCACGTCCTCTAGAGTCCGATAGTGGTGTCTTTAGGATTCTTCCGTTTTTTGAGTGATATGCTATGTGGATGATCTCGTAGACTGGGGGTCGCTTGGTTACCGTCTAGTTCCGCCTAGGGGGGTTCAACCTCGCGCCAGTCTACGTAGGGACAGCCTATCCGAATCCCTCCTATGGGAAAGGACCGAATTTCCTCGTGGTCCTGGGCCGGAGAGAGGCACCTTCTGCTCTTTTTTAGTGTGAATAACATGTGAACCTCATGGCCAAAGAGACTAGTTGCTTGCCCTTCTATGCATGTCAATGTTCGGAAGCCATGGGAAAGCAAGAGACGTCGAGGTAACTCGACATATGACCTAGCGACCGTCTCCCCTTATGGGGTTTCACGAGCGAAACCGTCGGGGGTTCTTCGGCGGTTCATCCAGTGTCTGTTGCACGCGGAAGTTTCCCATGAGCGGGATTACTGGCGCAGTGACCTACGAGGTCGATACCTGGTAAAATGGCTTGGGGGTCCGCATTGGGGAGCGGCCCGAGGCCGATCGCAGAGCCGAAGCGAGACAAAGGTTCTGGTGCGATATATGTCCCTTAGAGACATGGGCGCGATGGTCGTTATCGTGACGCCGGCTACCCCCGTGGGCCCTGGCGGCGCAAGTTAGTTTTTATCTCCAATCATAATCGCTTTAAAAGGGACTTATTAACAATTCCGGTGAAATAATCTTGAGGTGATTCAACTTCCGTAGCGCGAAAAATTTCTTCTAGAACAATCTATTGCCTCAAAATCAGGTGCACGACGTGTAAACAAACAATAAGCTCTGATCTCAAGAATGCCGGCTAAAAATAGATTTTGGATTGCCAGACGATAATTTTAACTTACGCTAGAGAAAAACAGAAACGGAAAAATGAATTTATTGACACGGAATAAAACTAGAATATTAAAGCAATGAAATATTATAATAGACATTTTGATATTTTAATACATGACTTTAAATAAATATGTTATTAGTACGGGATAATTTAGGAATTATAACATTTTAGTAATTCAATGAAGAATTTAGAGAGGTTTGATATACATGGGAAATAATAGTGAATTTTAATAGGGATTTCAATAATAAAAATGGTTCTATTTAAAGAATATAAGGAGTTAGCCTCATTTTCAGATTTAAGCAATTTGGAATAAATACTATTAGGTGGATTAAGATCTTATACTTTTACATATGGAGATTGGTAGATTAGTTTAATAGGTTTTAATTTAATAAGCCGGTATAATATATGGAATATTATTAAAAATAAAATTTATATAGAATAATATTAACCTTGTTGAAAAAAATGAAATTTTGTAATATATATATGTGGCGTTTTGACGAAGATGAGACACCACGAGATGCAATACTTCACGAGAAAATGGTAGTTGGTTAAAGATATACAAAGTTGCATTCGACATCAACAATCACGGCGAAGAGATGAGGCAATGAAAAGAGTCCACAAGAGGTTCTTCCATAAAAACCAGCCAATTTTCAGACAAATTTTTTATTTAGAATAAGAGTGATGCCGTAACAATTCTCACAGGTAGAAACTTATCGACCTGAGGCTCCACGATGGATCACTACATTGTTTTAAAGATGTTAAAGAACAGTGTGAGAATTCTACGAGACGACGACACCAGATACATATATGTTTATACTTCCAAACACGTCAAAAATCCTCCTTTCCGAAGGATGCCAGCGAGTTTTGTTTACTGATCGCAGACATACAGAAAAATGACGTCACGTCCGCACAAACCAATGATTGAGAGGCGACCTCCAGCCCAGCGAATGAGGCGAGAGGGTGAAGCTAAAACACGAAAGAGTTCGTCCCCTGGCCGCGCATCAATTTTGAAGTGAAAAAACCCCAGCGCGCGAAAATCAGAGCATGGAATAATAATAATAAAAAGAAAATGGCTTTTTAAAAAACATTAGAAATGAGAAAGCGTCTCGGAATTTTATAGATTGGGGAGCTGATAAAAGCTACGAATGAACTTAAATTTTTAGATTAAGATTTGGAATAAGATAATTATTAATATATAGATATTTACTTTTAAAAGAACATTAAATAGGAATAAATATTATTAAGAATTAAGGAAATACTGACTATGTCAGAAGTTAGATTAATTTAAAGGACTAATGCGAAATAAATGTGAAGGAAATAAATTTTTTATATAACACACACACACACACACACACACACACACACACACACACACACACACACATACTGTCCTACCCGCCCTCGTCAGTAACTGTTATTTTTACCGACATTTGGAATACCCATCGAAATTTTATTAATATCATTTAAATATTATTACAGAATGTTAAGATATGCAAAATATACTTATGAACACCAAAAAAATTTCATTTGAAGAAAATTTGCATTTTTTATTAATAAAAGTATCCGTGCGCACAGTACCATTTTTAGGAGTAACTCGGGGGTTGCTCGTTTTGAAATTTCACACACTTAGTACGAGTAACTTAATCTCGAACTAAGATGTTTTGGGTGGTTACTCGATAATTCAATAAATTGCATTACAAAGTGTATAATGTCATTGAAACGGTTGAAGGACATTGACAATCATTCGAAAGGGTGTTTTAAGCAATAGGGTTGAAACGTGATGATTTTGATATGCTTATGCTTAAACATTTGCTATTGTTAATTAAAATAATAATTAATTCTCGCTATTATTAGTTGAGGAATAGTAATTAATGATTATTATTGACAAATAGTAAATAATTGACTTATTGACTGCGGTTAGTTAACATTGCTTTATATATTTAATTTATGTCGCCTACACATTAAAAAAATATTTTTTCTAATAAATTTTTCCAGCAATTTTGTTTAAAATTTTGAAATATGTCACTTTTTCTAACAGGCAGATTCTATATCTTTTTGTTTTTTTAACATCATTACTTGTTTCTTTCTCAGCGTTAATTGTAGAAAGGTGTATTTTTTAAGCATCTTGAAAGTTACTGAAAGGATGTTTCGTACGAAGTAAGAGGGGGGGGGGGAGAGGACTAGGAACCTGCTTTACCAGAATGATCGTTTAACCAAGTCTTGTTTATTTCGGTGAGTTAATTGTAGAAAGGTGTGCTTCTCTGCAAGTCGGGAAAAGAAAATCATGCGTGTTTTTATGAGGATTTTGATCTGCAAGCTTATATCTTACAACTTTAATAGTAATGAAAATATATTTCTCAGATTTTTTTTATTTAAACCATACTGCGATTAAAAACCATTCTGGAATTGAAATGTCATGCTTTCAGTGACACTGTGTGCATTATTAACTCTTACATTTCCAACAATAAGCGTCAAGTTTAGTGTTTTTTTTAAGTTAGATACTGGCATGATTTCCATTAGCTTCCACTCGCAGAACTTTCAACACATCGATCTTTTGTACTAACATTTCATGCGATTCAAATCAAACCTCACTAAATTTTATCGTACTATCGCTTGTAATAAAACTTATGTGCAAAATCTGGGTTTGGTCTGGAGAGATGCCTTGATGAAGCAACTGTGGCGCAGTCGGTGTCCTCGCACCAGGAGCCGTCATTTAGCGTATACTGGTGTTGCCAGTTATTATTATTTTGTGCTTTTCTTTTCTTAAACCACTCCATGCTGCTAAATTCTTAAGGCGTTTATGCCATTATTTATAAATATGTCGAAATTACGACTGAAACTTTCTATCCTCAAAACAAATTTGAAGTTATTTGTATTTCAAATTTATATATATATATATATATGCATTGATGAAGCAACTGTGATATATACATGTTTTTATTCTATTACAATATATATATATATGTATATATTTTCTATACATAGGTCACGGACAAAAATTAGATTCAATACGCCAACTTCGACAGCATTTTCTTAAATATTCATTTCCTTTATCAAAAAATGGAAAAACTGTTGGATTTCCTTGTTTGTGTGCAAGAGAACTTGTAAATTTTAAGCGTTTTTGAACAAAAAAGAAATTTAGGAATATATAAGGAAATAGTATCTTTGAATTTAGAAGTGTCTTTTAATGTGTATTTTTTTTACCACCTTTTTACATAATTATGTGATTTTTAAACGAGCAAGTGAGTTATTCGGTAGAGCTCAATTAATTTTGAGTATTTACTGGGTATTTGGATACTGCGTTTTTCCAAACTTAGAAATAGTTACGGTTTCATTTTTAGGCGCTATGTTTTCTTTACTAAAGACATCTAAATTTGAAAAATAGTTCACGCCTCTGTTGTTAAATTTATTTTAACCATAATGGTGTGTATTTAAAATATTAAAACTATCTAAAGCAAGATTTTGATGTATAAGCATTGGTTTTTTCAGCATGAAGATGGAGAAAAACCTTTATTTAAAAATATTTTATGTGTTTTGATCCATCATTGATAAAATGTCTGTATCTATAGTGAGAGTTATTATCACACTCTTTTTATTCAGAAAACTGCTATTTTCAAAAGTAATTTTCTGTAAAAGAATTTTGTATCATATTTTTATTGTAATATTAATTGTACTTATGCGATTCTAATTCTCTTTCAGTGTCATTTATAGAACAGATTACTGACTTTTTTCAAAATAAGTTATCAGTTTTCACGCAATTTAACACCTATTAAGCT
Organism: Maratus michaelseni; assembly: GCA_963931845.1. Classification (NCBI taxonomy): domain Eukaryota; kingdom Metazoa; phylum Arthropoda; class Arachnida; order Araneae; family Salticidae; genus Maratus; species Maratus michaelseni. The sequence continues at coordinate 71,180,449 of OZ007587.1, read as the reverse complement.
TTTTTGAAGTTTTTATATACAACAATTGCTGTATAAATGAATCTCATTATTTTGTATAGAACTAGGTTCAACATTCTTTTATTATTATTATTTTTCGATCTGATTATTTATCTGCCTGGCTGTGTAAAAAAGTTTATAGTTTTCTAAAGGGGGGAGAAAGAAAAAGAAAAAATAGAATGATTTCTAATATAAATCCATCTAGTTTCGGGAATCAGTTGATATACATCTTATTTACAGCTTTATACTTAGTTTAATGATGATAGTTATTATATTTCAGTTTTGATAGTTTTAGTCATGCGTTGTTAAATGTTGTATGTTATTTATAGAATTTATCATTCTTATACATAGTCAAAATAAATACATGTATAAAAATCGGCTATATTTTTAAGGCATGGAATTCAAATTAGAATTTTATAAAATAGCAGTAACGTATATTTTTTCAGTAAGATTTTCATTTTTTTTTTAATTATCATTTAGTTTTGATGTTATCAACTTCTGGATTTTCAGTTGTTTGGACATTATTGCTGGTCATAAATATTTAAAGTAGATTAAAAGAGTAGAATTGAGTTTATATATATATTTATATATATTACTAACACGGGATTCAATGCAGCCCGAAAGGAAATTGTTTTTTGTTCATTTAATATATATATATATATATATATATATATATACAGTGATTTCTTTTTATATATTTTTTCTACTGCCAGTTAACAACAAAAAATCTGCCGGGTCATAAAAAAGTGTTAATTGTTCCCCGCTCACCGATTCATCAGATAGCTGTCACATAATCCTTTTTGAGAAATCACCACTGTTTTGTGGGCCTGTAACCACATGAAAATGGTATTGGCTGAGCCCCTTCTAGCTTCCTCTATAGAGCTCCCTCCAATGACTAAAAATACATTTGTTTTGCTAAAACATTATTCTAGGTATTTCAACTGCTTTGAATATTTGAATGCAACACTGCAACAGAATATGCCAAGTGAGTTGTGTTATATTATCTTGTGATACAACTCTCAAAATGCAAGATAATTAAGAACATTTTTCTTCTAAAATCTGAAGTGCAGATGCATGAACCGGTTACCACATGTTTCGGTATTTCTTTGAATTTTGTTAGGGGCATTTTAAAAGTGATGACCCCCGTAGGGTGAAAAGAAATTGGCAGGTATTCTTGAAACAGGTCCGTATTTTTTCTAAATTTTAATGGTTTGTCTGTTGACAACATGCGTTTAACTTTCAGTAGATATAGTTAATGGTGAAATATCGAGTGAAAATCAGAATAATTGTAGAAGGAAATTAAGAAAGGAAAATATTGTGAATTTATACAAATTGAATAAGAAAAACATTGTTTGAACGCCAGTTTTTGTTTCTAGCATTCAAAAAGAGTGTATTAAAAAATCGGGAGAAAGAGACATGTTTCTTTTCTTTCCCCTTTTTTTTTCGTGATTTTTAAAACCAGTTTTTTACTTAATCGTACAGCAATTAAACATTAAGTGTTTTCATGTTAAGAATAACCTTAGGTTTTATTATACGGTTTGTGACAAAAAAACAAAAATATTTTAATCGATGAATAAATATATTTAACTCTGTGTTCGTGTTTCCATCTGCTACTTTCTGACACAATTGTGAAATAAATTTTATTGATAAAGACATAATATTTGTTGGTATGATTTAGAGGTCACCGGGGCGAGGCCCCCGAAATGAAGGCGAGCTTTCAAACGGACCGGGCTGATGAACAAAATAAACGAGCCGGACCGCGAAAAAAAATTAAATAGGCTCACGGGCCAGTCCGGCCCGATATTAAATTTTAAACGAAGTGATAAAATATGAATCATTTTCAATTAATATGATTTTCGAGAGAATAAGTGTAAAAGTGCTGCAGAAACCGATGCTAGTTTCACAACATTGATACACAAGTATATGTCTAGCGTAGACATCGCCATCGGATAGTGACGTCTGTCTTAGCACGAATTTAATTTTTTTTTTAGCAGACTCGGGCCGGACTTGGATCAGGTTATGTTTTTTCTACATAGTCAAAATCTTGCAGGGAATGTATTTAATTGTTCCCAAAATGTGTCAGAAAGGAAAAAAAAAAAAAAAATGCTTGCAAAATAATGTTTTGTGAAATTAGTAAGAGCGATAATAATCATCTGTGTTAACGGAATTATTGGAGATTTTACCTTAAGGTGGTTTTAAAGTTTCCTACTCAACAACACGAAGTTTTATGACACATTTTATGACTCATTTCTGAATGTAAAGGCAAGTAAATGAAAGGTATGATTATTGAAACAATTTGAAATCGAATAGCGTTTTCCATTTTTTTAAATTATAAATGAACTACTTATTCAATTGTAAGCTATTCTTATTATCTTTCAACAAGTTTTTTTTCCCTTTTCCGTACTACCGCGTTGATCCAATAAGCCAACTTTGACAGTATTTTCCGAAAATTATTTTACCTTGATCAAAATATGGGAAATAACATTTGATTACATAGTTTCATTACAAGAACACCTGCCGATTTTATGCGTGTCTGGACAAAAATGAATTCAAAAATGTGTCAGAAAGTAACTTTATTCGATTTAATAAATTACATGGAAATTTCTGCAAAAATCTACTCTTCTCTATAAATCTTCAAAAAATATGACTTTAACCCTTTTTTTCTTCCATTTTAAGCTGCATTAATTATTTTAATGAATATTTATTTGAATGTTATAATATCTTAGTCTAAGTAATCGTTACTGTTGCTATTGTGTATTTTCCCTCTTGTGAATATATTTTAATCTAAATCTAAAATATATAATGAAATTTATATACATTACTGAAGTGCACTAGAAAATACATACTATATAATATGTTATGTGTTCACAGCTTTATTGAAAAATGGAAAAACTAATAGATTTCATAGTTTCTGAATAAGAGCACCTGCCAATTTTATGCGTTTACGAATAAATTCAAGGATGTGTCATAAAGTAGCCAGTTTTGATTCGAGAATAGACTAAAATAGGGTGCAATACAATATTAATCTACCAGATACTACACCAGCATAGTAATTCTGGATTAAACGTCGCGTCGTTCGAGAATTTTTATAAGGGGTTGAAATTTTTTTTCTCATCGGTCCAGGAAGACAATAACAAAAATATTTGATATGATTTCTAAACCTTTACTCTAACAGTATTGGATTTAACATTTCAAAAGTCTTAGGTAATATGATTTGCAGAAAATTGAATTAATTATTTCGATAAACTCTGACACTTAATTCCTAATATAACCGATCTGATTCATTCTCACATAAACAAGTGGAAAATGAATTAATGGCTTTTGTTTTCTTTGTTCCATTCAGATAATATATTACTCTCTCAACTCTTTTAATGCAAATACAATAAATCTAAAACTATTTTTACATATTTTTTTCCGAAGAAAATAATATATCATTTAACTGTATAATTAAAATTAATTATAATTCAAAATATTATGTTCCTTTATCATAATGTTTCGTTTTATCTATAATATATATTTAAACATGCATTTAATAATTGATACATCTTTTTTTTTTTATAAAGTTTGAGATACAAACAGAAAAAGAAAGAAAAGAAACGGGAAAAATTTTCGATTTATGAAATTTAAACACATGAATACATCATATTTTATATATTTTGATGCATATTCATATTTTGCATACGAATATAGTATATCAAAATCTTATATTATTTTGATAAAATTTCCTATTTTGATTTACCTTCGTCGTTGTCTTTAAGCTGTTTTACTAATTACTCAAATGTAGATATTTGTTCCCCACCATGCTCTAGGGTAAAGCATCTGTTTGATAAATTCCGTTTGGTGCCTATTAACTTGTAGAGACCAGACTATTTCCGCTAAATTTTCCAGCATATGTAGACGAGAAAGGGAGTGGGAAACTGGTTTTCAATCACTAAAATACTTCATGAGGTATTTTAGATACATTCTTTTTTTGACCACTAATATTTCTTGGAATCAGTATCCTCTATTTCGAACGAATTTGTAAGATTTTATATATTTAAATAAAAATCTATCCAAACGAACCTACAGTTGACGTAATCTATAAGTACGGTATATTTTCGTATTCATCGTGAATTAGTATAGATATACGCATGTAATGATTATGTATGCTAAACGTAATGATATATGGGAAATATTTTGAAATATCATGACATGCTTTTTAATCCATTTCTTCTTTAAAACCTTCTTCCATTTGCAATCAAATTCATTTAGGATTATTTTAATTCTAAATTTAAAATAATAATAATGATAATTTTAATTTCATGCTAAAGTTTATGAGTACGGGAAATTTTAAACAAACACACTCATACGACACATTTATATAATCACGTACATATGAATAAGAGATTTATTTATAAATTGGCTAAATGCTGAAAACTTGCCTAAAAATGTCTTGTTTTATTATTAAGTATGTATGCAATGAGTCCAGGACAAAAACTCCGCGGACAAAAACCCCACGGACAAAAACTCCACTGACAAAAACCCCACCGGACAAAAACCATCAAAATCTTCCTTATATGATGTTATTTACTAAAAATCTGCATCTGCTAAAATTGTGCCTGAAAGGGTATGATTACTTCTTCCTCGGAGAATGGGAGGGGGATGAATTAAAACAACTTTGTGCAAATTGCAAACGATGGGATCTTTATAATTTGTAAGGAAGAGATGACTGGAGTTTTACATTAAAATTAAAAAGATATTTTATTCAAGGTTTACACAGAAAATATGAAATTTAGTAAATCTCGTTACCAGGGCTTTAGAAATTTGATAAAATCAGGTAGCCAAAAAAAAAAAAAATCTAGTCGCAAAAAAAAAAAAAAAAATTATCCCCTACGCACCTTATTAATTATTCAAGAATAATTATTTATTCTTGAAATTTTAATTAAATTTTATAGAGGATTTACTTCAAATTAGCATTCATTGTATCTAATTTTAGATGCCACAGAAGCTGGATTGACAGTATTTCTTACAGTTTTATAGGAACCTACTCCCCACTAGCCTACTCCATTCTAATCATGTGACATGCTAACTGGCTAGTGCGGAAAAGAAAAGCGTTTCATGTGCATGGGAGGGAAAATACCTTTTAAATTTGGTTCTTGCATTAAAAGTACGAAAGAAGAGGTATATCACTGCTTCCCCAAGATTGGGAAGAGGAAAATGCCATTTGTGCTCATTTCTTAAGCCGATTTTTGTACCAAAAGCGACTTGCCAGATTAAAGAACTTGGTTGCCAGGCAAAAAAATTTGGTCACCAGTAGCGACCTGGTGACCGCATTTGTCAAGCTCTGCTCGTTACAGTAAAACCAGATAATACAGAATCGCTAGAAACCAGGATTATTTCCGTTTTAGGTAGAACTATTTTCCATCTTAAAAGGCTTATTTCTTTGGTATTCTTTATGCCACGGACCATAAAAAAATTTCCTTTTGTATGTTTCTTATGCATATTTGACTAGTAATTTAATAAAATTCTGCCATCTTCAACGTTAGTCTGAATTATGACTTAGTGTGTAAGTGATTATTTTAAATATTTATTTTAAGTTGTTAGAAATATAAGACATAAAGAAAATAAAAACAGACCAAGTTTTAAAAACATTTTGTGAATATACATTTTTAAATATCGGCATATGTAATTTTTTTATTTATTTGGTTTATAATTACATATTTTATAGATATGAGTTTTATTAAGAAATTGATATGAAAGTGCAATTTATTTGAAATACAGACAGTGTCTTTATCGGAGCACTTTTTCCGTGTTTCCCAGATTCTCGTTTACTTATACTGTTGAAAGGAACAATAAAAATAATATTGATCATTATTTATGAAAAACAGTAGCTTAGTGTAAAAATCTCAAGAGTTAATTTTTCTTTCTATTGACACTAGTAGTTTAAAATATTCAATAATTTAGAATTTTAAGTTTACAATTAATTTAATTTTTCATGTGAATTTGAAAGGTAAAATGTGTTCTTTCTCATCGAAAAATAGATTTTACCTTAATTATTCATTATGTTAATTAACAGAAATAATATACAGCAGTACAGCTTTTCATTGCACTATTGTGATATTCTAAGGAGCAAAACCAAACGAAAGTATAATTATTTTAGACTTTTAGAATACCGACGACATATTTTGTGCGAATTCCAGAATAATCATATAATTAAAATCTGCGTCACCCTCTACCCAAAAATCCTTCAGTGTTGAACGTGAACCAGTATTTGAAGTTGTCTCCCTTTTTTTTTTTTTTTTTTTTTTTTCAGCTGTGTTTCATTACAATTTTTTTTCTGAAAAATAACCACTTATTTGCAATTTTACATACAAAAATAACAAAGTGAAGATGACATAATTATTCAATAATTTGTCCAAATGACGGAAGTTTATTTAATTATTTATTTATGTATAGTAAATATTAGCTCGCCTTTTTTTTTTTTTTTTTTTTTTCACAAATACGTAACGCTGTAAAATAATTGTAAAGAATATTTTTTCTAGTATTTGGTGTTATATTATTTATTCTGATTAAATTATTTTTTTTAATTTGGTATTGATTCCTTTTACTCAATCATTTACTTAAACAAGGGCAGCATTAAAAAAGTTCATATTTGGATTTTAAGGTAGTTCTAAAATGAGCTACTCAACAACGCCAACCTTTCTGACTCATTTTACACATAAAAGCAGAAAATTGGCAGGCCTGACTATTTAAGAGATTTGGAATGGAAATGAGTTTTCCATATTTTAATAAATAAATTACTTATCGAGTTATAAGCTATTCGTGTTACGTGACGACACTTTTTTCTCCTTTCTCGTGTGGCGGCGTAGAAAATTCGGTTCAAAACACCGACTTTGACCGTATTTTCTGAGAGATATTCTGTTTTTACTAAAAAATGCAAAACGTCTTTTGATTGCAAAGTTTATAAATAAGAACACCTGCCGATTTCACGCGTTTCCGAACAAAAGTTAACTAAATAATATGTCATAAAGAAGTCAATTTGGATTTGAGAACAGCCTTAAGCATGCATAAACTCTGAAAAGCTTTTTTACAAATATAGAAATATATCTTTTAACAAATTATATATGGTAATATCAATATATAAATCAATCAGACATCAAATTCATTTTTGCTTATTCTAACTCTAAATTCAACATTATAATCTTTCTAATATTAGAAAACAAAGAAAATGTATTTTTAATTTGTTTTTCAACTTTTGCTTTGTCAAAACGTCAATTTTTACTTTGTTTAATTGGGATTATTTATAATTTGAAATTTAATTTTTTTACTTTTAAATATTTTTATTTATTTGGCCCACTTCATAGACCCCTGACTGTCATATGTGGCTCCTAACTAAAATGATAAAACGCAATGTTCCAGAAAATGCCTTCGACTAAATTTTATTTTGAGTGATGTCTTTTTAAGCATCCAGGCTTCATTTATGGCATAAATTACTTTTCTTTATCGCAATGTTTATTAGCATTTTAATTCTGCTAATTCAATAATTTATTTGTGAAAAAATAAATCAGTAACGAGAGGGTTAATTTAATGTAACAACGCATACATTTTAAATTACACGTGAAATAACACAGCTTCGATTGATCGATGGTGTCTTTTTTGTTCTAAGCATTTAAATTCTGCTTTCTCATCGTAAGCTCGTAAATCAGCCCGTGCGGAAACGTCCCACTTTATATATATATATATATATATATATATTTTTTTTTTTTTTTTTTTTTAATCTAACCATGGATAAAGCAGTATTTTATTTTTAAGGCAACATTAATTTAAGAAAACTTTTCATTTCATTTAAGAAAAAAAATACTGATTTAATTTTTAAATAGCTGCAATTTTTAATCGAAAAACATGTTTTAACGAATTGCGAGTACACTATGTCAGAAACCGGTTCAAAAAGCTTTCGAATGATACTTTGAATGTTGTGCGTTTTGTAAATGCATAGCAAAAGGGATGTTGATAACATAAATAATAAATATGATCGTTCTTTAAAGCTTGCAGTAAGTAACATTGATTTTGATGTATTTTGCAAATATGCAACGCGGTGATATAAAAGTTTATGGTTTACTCAAAAAATATAAATTTTTTTTTGTAAAACTCATTAAATATATATAAATACAGCCTGCTAAGACAGAATCACAAGAAACTGGAATTTTCTTTCCGTTTTATACACTGTTAAAAATTTGCAGCAAACTGTCCAGTCATTTGACCGTTTTTATTGAAAATGGTTACATAACCGTAATTTAACTCTAGTCTGACCATATTATTGCTCATATTATGGTCAGACTAGAGTTAAATTATGGTTATGTAACCATTTTCTATAAAAACGGTCAAATGACTGGACAGTTTGCTGCAAATTTTTAACAGTGTAGGTAAGTCGTTTTGACATATTAGTGGGATTATTTATATATGGTATTCCTTTTGTCGGGATCATAAACATTTCTAACATATAATTTCGTTTTATACAGATTAAGTTCTCATAGTTTTTATTGTATACATAAAATAAACTATTAAAATTTTCATATATTTATTATATTGCAATTATTCTTATTTTAACTCATTTAAATATTCAAAAATTGGAACCTTTCTCTCTTCAATAAAATGTTAAAAAAAACATTTAAATAATTTTTTTTTTCATTAGTTGTACTGCATTCTATCTTTCTTCTTCTGGTTTCCTAATATTTTCTAGGCATATACAACCATACTGCATTACCAGGCAAATTATTACAGGCAATCAATGACTCGTTTCTGCTCTTCCTGAGATATATACTTTTTTTTTTTTTTTTTTTTTTTTTTTAAGTAATCAAAAGGAATTGTTTGCTATAATATATAAAGAATGTTTTGAATTAGAATTTAGTACATTTTTAAGGTTTTAATAAATTACTGGCTTTCAAACAAATATATTTATATATATTTTAAAGGTTGTTCTCAAATCCAAACTGGCTACTTTATAACATATTTTTAAATTCATTTTTGTTCGGAAACGCGTTAAGTTTTCAGGTGTTCTTATTTAGAAACTTTGTAATCGAAAGACGTTTTGCATTTTTTTGATAAAGGTAGAAGATCTTTCAACTGTCAAAGTCAGTGTTTTGAACCGAATTTCCTACTCCGCAGCAAGAGAAAGGAGGAGGGGAGGGGAACGTGTCGTCACGTGACACAAATCGCTTATAACTCAATAAGTAATTTATTTATCAAATAATGGAAAAGTTTAGTGATTTTTGCATATTATCCAACTATTCAACAACTGCCATACTGCTTATTATGCTACAAACTCTAGTTCCTAACTTTTTAACATTATATAGTACATATTTATTTAATATGTACTATATCTGTATATTTAACAATTTTTTATACACACTCAGGACTCAGGACTGAAAGCTACATTAATCACTAGGTTATAAGTTCTTCATAAGAAAATAATGTTTTAATCTCCCCCCCCCCCCCCACCCAAAAAAAAAAAAAAAAAAAAAAACTGACGAAATTGAAAGTCTAAAAAATGATTTCGCAGTATATACACAAAAATAGAGCATGGAGTTGCTGTCAGCTATTTTACTTCTATTGACAAATTCTTTCCACATAGTAAAAGCATGCATGTACACCACCTTCCCTTTCCCCCGAAGAAGCAATAGTAAAAACCTACTTTTTCAAATTAGACAGGATATCTTTATCTCTAGCCGCGTTCTACCTACCCCCCCCCCCCCCCTTCCTTTCTCCTGGGTTCTGGGAATTCGCAGCTAATAGAACTGACCTCCTGTTGGTAAATCCTGAAAAAAAGAAATGTGCAAAAATCCATTCTCGGCGTTGTTGGAAGTTGGAAACATTTTTGGCTAGTACTATATTCAGTTCGTGGTATTTTCGAAGGGGCTGGCTTTTGTCTCGGACAATTATCGGACCATGGCGTTTTAGAAAAGGATTTCGCATTTCGGTGACCAGGTATATCAGTTCGCGGCGCTCAGGAGGTTAAATTAATATTTTCAATTTCAAAATCCCGTCAATATTGCAATATAATTCATTTACTTATTTTGGTAAAAGGGAAAAAAAAAAAAGAAAAAAATACGGATTAAACATTCTTAATATTTTTTTTTAATTGTATTCTGTCGATTTGTTAAATTCTGAAAAAAGAAAAAAAAATATTTTTCATAAGCATGTTTCATGCTTGACCGTAGGTAGAAATATGTAGTTAACTTGCTGGTCAAAATTTCCGGACACATTTTCTAACTCATAGTTAAACGTAAAGGCATATGGTAGAACTGGCTATTGAAGCGATTTGGAATCGAATAGCGTTTTCCATTTTTTAAAATAAATAAATTACTTCTCGATTTATAAGCTATTCTAGTCACGCCGCGACAAGTTTTCGCCTTTTTCGTGCTGCCGCGTCTGGAATTCAGTAAAAAACCTCATACTTTGATAGTATTTTCTGAACGATCTTCTTTCTGCTTTTACCAAAAAATGGAAAACGTTTTTCGATTACATAGTTTACGAATCATCTGCCAATTTCATGCGTTTCCTAACAAAAATTAATTCAGAGATGTGTCAGAAAGTAGCTCTTTTGGATTTGAGAACAGCCTTTATCAATAAATCGATTATATACCGGGTATTTTAAAATTTTCGAAAGCTTTTCTGTTTATAAAATTGTTTAAACAAGTTTATTTTAATAAAAAAGGATTGAGAGAAGTGTATGTATATTATATTGATAGAAAATTCACATAAAATAACTACACTTTTATTCTTGATTACGAAAGGTTAACCCATTTGCACATAAAACAATATAAAGAGTTCAGCATTTGTTTCAAACTCATATTAAATAACGAAATTAAAACTTTAACAAAAATAAATAAAATATTATATAAATAATATAAATGAAACACAAATTTTACAGACGTGTAATCAAACTACGCCTTTAACAACTGAAATTATCAGAATCAAAAAGGCTGCTATAAGTAGCGAAATCTTCTTCGGCCATTAACTTCTGGCAAGATGTCACAAATATGAAAGTAATCACTTTTAATAAATTAAAAAACTTTATTGGAATACATTATTGTACAGTATCGATATTGTTCATTTAAAAAAGCTTTTGGTGTTGTTAGTGGACAAACTAAAAATATATATTAACTGTACGAAATGAATTAGGGATTTAAAAAAAATATCCCTGACGGCTCAGCCTACAGGCACAGGTAGATTTCGAAGACGCAGACCGTGGGGCGCCTGTTTGTCGGGAATTGCGGAAGAAATGACCTTTTTGCGATGATGCGGCAGTTGGAACCGCCTACTTCGAAACCTAACTTGTTTGCAGGCGGAGCCAGCTGGATTTTTTTTTTTTTTTGCTATAAGAATTGGTCCTATAAAAAACTTGTCAGTATAAAAGTTTTAGATAATATTAAGAGGATTTATAATAAATTTAAGCGGATTTGAAATCTTGGGAATTGACGAAGTTATGAATTTTTTTCTTCTAAAACTCCCCTCCCCCCCCCTTAAGGCAATTTTTAATTATATCAAAAATCTGTCATACATAAATTTTCGGTCCTTCTCCTAGAAGTAATAATAACTTCAAACGGATAGGATACGTATCATAATTAAGAAATTATGGGGTTTTTTCTGTTTTCACAAAAAGTCCCCCCCCCCCCACATCCCCCCTCCTTGGTTCGATTTTGCCCATTAACGAACTTGACCAAGATTTTATGTATCAGTTTCGAAGAGATGCGGGAGTTGGAACCGCCTACTTCGAAAAATAACTTGTTTGCAGGCGGAGCCGGCAGGGATTTTTTTTTTTTTTTTTTTTTTTATTTATTTTTTTTTTTTTTTTTGCTATAACGGTTGGTCCTATAAAAAACTTGTCAATATAAAAGTTTTAGATAATATTAAGAGGATTAATAATAAATTTACGCGGATTTGATATCTTGTGAATTGACGAAGCTATGATTTTTTTTCTTCTAACCCCCCCCCCCCCCTTGGGGCCATTTTTAATTATATCAAAAATCTGTCATACATAAATTTTCGGCCCTTTTCCTAGAAGTAATAATAACTTTAAACGGATTCGATACGTATAATAATTAAGAAATTATGGGGGGTTTTCTATTTTCACAAAAAGCCCCCCCATTTCCCCCCCCCCCTTGGTTCGATTTTGCCCATTAACGAACTTGACCGAGATTTTATGTCCCTTGATTTTATGTATCAGTTTGGAAGAGATTTATGCAGAATTTTTCCAGTTATCGTGGTCAGAAAAAGTGACATAGATAGATAGATAGATAGATAGATAGATAGATAAAGTTTTGAACTGGGGGTGGTTTTGGGTTCTGGGAGTCATGATCGGCGTAGATCTGCAAAAATTTTTCAAAATTTCCAACTTAGGTGAGAATGTAATAGGTAGTATTTCTTACGAAATCTACCTAAAAATGGGTTACCAATGTTCTGTCTGGATTCTATCAACTAGTAATAATAAAAAGTGCTTGTGGTTTTTTTAGTGATTTTTCGCATATAACGAAAATGTACGGTAGATATATCAATAAATTATTCTACGAAACTGGATTTATCTGCAAATTTTTACATGTAGCTCATTACATGTAGTCATTTACATGTAGTCTGGAATTTTTCTAGATTTTGTGTGTGTGTGTTTTTTAATACTATTTCTTGCGTTTATTATATATTCGAAAATCATTAGAAAATGTATTCGATTCACCTAACCACCAGAATTTTTCTCCTAGCTGCAAGGCTGCTACCTAACAAAAGAACCAGGAAGTGTTCTCCATCCAGTTCGCTTGGTCAATCCACCTAAAGTCAGAAATTATCTTCCTTTCTCTTATCCGTGTAGCCTAGTTTAGTGGAATTCGAATTGGGAACAAAAATAAAGTGAATATATCTTTCGTGAAAGTCTATTAGCAATTAAAATTAAAATATTTCCCCGAATAAACAACCTTTTTTTTTTCTCACTATCTATAGTTAAAATTTAAATTGCATATTACAATAAGACTGTAAATAGTTACTTTGTTTTGTCTATTGATTTGTGTACGATAAACTGAAGATATTGTTAAAGTAATGTGGAATCCTTATATACTGTAGTGTAATCAGGGTCGGATGACCAAATTGCTAGAGTTGGCAATTAATTGCTTCGATGTCCATGGTCAAAGACTTGGTCAAACATATCTTATTTCTGAAAAGGTTTTCTCATTAACATATTATTATTAGTATAGAAGTAATAATTTTGAACACAGCATTACGCTAATATTTGCTTCGATGAATGGATATTACTGTTTAATCGATAACTTTCAGTAATCTTTATAGCACTTTATATGATAAGGATTTATTTGCTGTAATATTTTCAATCTTTACTGAAACATACCCTTTAAAATGTTTCTCAATGAAATTGACGCACTGTTATATATATAGCCTCTAAGAAGGTTTTATCCGACCTTGCATGCATCTTCAACCAGAGTTAGTTAAAAGGAACCATACAGATAGAATCTATATTGTGCTTTCGATATTAAATAAATATGTTATATGAAAAAAGTGGAATGTGTTTTAATTTTATTTTAATTAAAAAATATTCCTTTAATCATATTTTTCGTAAGTTAGATATCATCTTCATTTAATTTTGCTGCAAAAACATAAGTGAAGGGAAATGCATCACTATTGTGTAGCATTGACATGATAATATTCATTGAAATAGATGTACAGCAATGCATATCCCATAGTACACAAATTCAAAAACTGTAATAAAATTTCTAGTTTGATGCTGCATATTCATAGGAATGCAGATTATGTATGCTTCTCCATAATAAGAGTCATGACAGAAATTATTTAAATATATGTAATAAAAAGAAGCAGAATTTTGAATTTCTGTATTTATATAATAATTTTTACTGGGACATTTAATCTATTAATATCGACTTTTTAATATACTTGCCTTCTTTTTCTTTTATTTCTGACGTATTCTAACTTATTTGTAAATACTTTGATTCAAATAAAATATGGGATGTCGATGATTATAATAATATAACACTGTACACTAAAAAAAAGAAAGAAAAGAAGAGAAAAACAATTAAAGGAATAAAATTTACTGAAAGTTCAGAATTCAATGTTGTTTATCTACATATGCATGGTATGGTAGATAGTACTCCAAATATTTAAACTATCTCTTCTCAGCTTCAGGCATATTTTTCTTTTCTTTTCTAATTCATTACAGAGGGAGGGAACAGTAATTGTCCACAGATGTGAAAAGTCGTTGGTCAATAGCATGGCATTTGAAAACATTCCTTTTGTCCTTCTCGCTTCTATAATAGTCAATATGAAAAGGGCTAATCTTTTACTTACTTTTTACTCTGTGGTAAAGTTAGAAAACGGCACTGGGGGAATATTTTTTCTGGAGAAAGATAGAATAATTGTTTTAATTTTTGACTTTAGAGCTCACGTTTGCAAAGATCATTTGGTTCAAACTTGTTTTAGTAACATCTTGCATTCTTACTATGCTAAAATGCGCAGCAAGATACATTTAAAAAAATACACTTTTATATGTTTTTCCCCTTTAAAAATAGAATCTAATATAAAAAATAGATTCGAAAGTGCAAAATAAATATAGCTTCGAAAAATGTAAAGATTCGCAGTGACAAATTTTTATAACCAATATTGTATTTTTATTTGGTCTTAAATCACTCGCATTCATTATCGTATTTTTATGTAACCATTGTGCTACAGTAACAAACTAATTTTAATATGTTAAATTATAGGTTGTTTTATATATAAATACTTCAAATATTCAAATTCACAGTCAAAAAACTGTTTTCATTAGGTAATAAATATGATACTGACTGCAAAATCATTGTTTAATTTTTTTAATTATTTATTTAAAAATATAAAAAGTTTAATTTTTTAAATCAATGCTGTTTTATAGGAGAAATTGGGGTGATGTGTGGGTACTAGGAAAAAGTGCTAAGGGGAAAAAAAAGACACCGGAAAAAAATAGCTAAATAAAATCGCGCATAACGTTAAGACTATATTGACTTTTTCATCTTAGTACAGAACCTTTAGAAGCACAGGCTGTTAGTAGTGTCATAAGAACGCGACCGGCGTCTTTCTTTATGCCAACGCCATTCTGAAATCCAACTAGTCTACTTTATGACTTATTTTTTAATTCATTTTTGTTCATAAACGCATGAAATTGGCAGATGTTCTGATTTATAAACTTTGTAATCGAAAGACATTTTCCGTTTTTTCGTATGGACAGAAGATATTTCAGAAAATACTGTCAAAGTCGGCGTTTTGAACTCAGTTTCCGACGCCGCAACATGAGAAAGAAGAAAACACGTTGTCAAGTAACACAAATTGCCTATAACTGGGTAAGTAACTATTTATTAAAAAGAAAATGGAAAACTCATTTCGATTCCAAATCGCTTCAACATTCGATCCGCCAATTTTCTGC
The DNA here is from genome assembly GCA_963931845.1 of Maratus michaelseni. NCBI lineage: Eukaryota > Metazoa > Arthropoda > Arachnida > Araneae > Salticidae > Maratus > Maratus michaelseni. The sequence goes on along the minus strand of OZ007587.1, from coordinate 71,165,010 downwards.
CTTTGCGTTTAAAAATGAGTCAGAAAATATGACCTTGTTACTTTTTTTCCGTTTACTTTTTTTCCGTTTACTTTTTTTCCGATTACTTTTTTCCGATTACTTTTTTTACGCTTTTGTTGAATCAGTTACTTTTTTCCGTTTACTTTTTTTCCTATTACTTTTTTTCCTGTTACCCATTTGAGAAACATGTTGAAGCCAAAATATGGAGTTTCACTGAAATCCAACTAGTCTACTTTATGACTTATTTTTTAATTCATTTTTGTTCGTAAACGCATGAAATTGGCAGATGTTCTGATTTATAAACTTTGTAATTGAAACACGTTTTCCATTTCTTGGTAAAATCAGAAAATCTTTCAGAAAATACTGTTAATGTTGGCGTTTTGAACGTAATTTCTGATGCCGGAGCACAAGAACGAGGAAAAAAAGTCATCACGTGACAGGAATCATTTATAACTCTAAAGAGTAATTTATTTATCGAAAAGTGGAAAACTCATTTCGATTCCAATCGCTTCAATACTCAGGCCTGCCAATTTTCTGCCTTTGCGTTTAAAATTGAGTCAGAAAATGTGTCAGAAAAATTTGCGTTGCTGAGTAGGTCATTTGAGAAACACCTTGAAGCCAAAATATGGAGTTTCAATGATGCACTTGTTATATAAAAGATTAAGTAAAAGAATAAATGCCAAACTAAAAAAAAAATATATATTTGATCAAAATTAATATAACCAACGACTAGAAAAGTATTGTTTACAATTATTTTGCAGCATTAAAAAAAAAAAAAGATACAAGTGGGTAAGTGTGATCGAAGATCGCACAAGGGGTTTCGCTTAATATTTCTTTCAAAACACTTTATCCTTTCTTTAATAAATCCAAATAAATTTCATTATACTCTTTCATTATACCCCTATTATACTCTGTCATAATATAATATCTGTCGTGTGCAGGGCTTTACAAATTTGAAAAAATCTGGTAGCCAGGTATATCATAGGATCATTCTAGTCGCCAGTAACAACAACAAAAAATACCCCCCTCCCCCGCTATTGATTTACAAAGAGACAATAAAACTAAGTTTTATGAGGAAACTGATCCAAAATTATATCTCTTAAAAAAAAAAAAAAAAAAAAAAAAAAAGGAAATATTGTAAACTTTGAATAACCGACGTGTTCGGAAAATGCTGATTGCCGAATGCTTCAAAAGTCCGAATAGTTGAGTGCTACAAAATCTATATCTGATGATGAGAAAGCATCGATAAAATAATGAAACCGGAACACGATCTAACCTATTTAGCCTATCGAATTCAGTCAAATAATTCTGATTTTATTATTTAGAAATTTGTATTTAATGAACTCTCTTAGTTTTGCCAAATTAAATATAAAAGTTTTTTTTTAAATGTTTGTGTGAATATAATTTCAAGTTTATTTCTTAATATTTTATAACTTCTCAGCATCTATAATGAGACACCTTACAAGAAATTTAAACATTGTGACGTTCGCAGTAATATACATTGCTAAAACAAAAAAAAAAAAAGAAAAACATTTTCCCGAGCTGGGATTACATAATGGAATGAGCAGCCGGCTGAGGTTTATTTTGAAAAAAATAAAAGAAATTTTTTTTTCCAACGTTCCAACCATCTACAGTAGGAATGCAATAATAATAATAATCATACCTTACCCTTCTGAATTGCAATCAATGATTTTTTATTTCCATTTACTGCAGATAATAATCCAAACAATATAATTATAAAATATTTTTGAGTAACAACCCAATACCAGACAGTTGTCTCCAAGACAGAGTGAATTATTCTTGAAATTTTCATTAAGTTTTATGGATTTACTTCGAAAAAATTACCTATAATCACTTATATGTTATTATTCTTTAAAATGAATTTGATAGATTAACCAATTTTAATTCTGAACACAAAAATCGGATTTGAAAGTTAAAAAAAGCGTTAAGCCTTTTTAATCATTGCATCCAAATGTTAGATGTCACAGATTAGATTGACAATATTTCTTATTGAAACTTTACATCCTCTCTCCCCACATTCTCGTCACGTGACCTGCTAAGCCGACTAGAACGGAAAAGAAAGGCGCTTTGTGTGCATAAAATAAAAAATGCCAAGTACGAGAGAAGAGGGAGATTTTTGCGCTTGCTGACAAAATGTCGTTTGTGCTCATTTTTTAGTTCAATTTTTGTAAAAAAAGAAAATAAGTAAATAACAAAGTCAAATTAAAAAACTTAGTGGCCAGAGAGAAAAAGTTGGTCGCCAGTGGCGACCTGGCGGCCGCATTTGTCAAGCCCTGGTCATGTGGACTAAATGTGATATTAAAAAAAATGTTTATAAGAAATAGATATTTAAACCTATTGCGCAATCCTCTGTAATCCAGGTCCTACTGCCAAATTGTGTATTTTAGAAAGTGAGAGTTTTTGTGACAGTTCTTTAAAAGTATCAACATTGATTTTAAACTATATTGTTGCTAGCAAACGCCCATGTTTGGAGCTAACCTTGCCCACAGATTACGGAAGATCAGTTATTTTATATTTTACTAGCTGTTACCCTTGACTTCGTTCACGTAACATTAAAAGAAAAATAAATTCATTAATTAAGGAAAACGTTTCACCCCCGATAATTAAAAACATATGTAATTCTTTTTATAACAAACTCCGTTTTTTCGAATATCTGAACAGGCCCGATAGCGGGCGAAGCACGCTATTATAGTCTGTCATAATAATATCTGTCATGTGGACTAAAATGCGATATTAAAAAAATAATAATTTGAAAACTAAACATGTTGTACACCTTCAAAATGTTACAATATGCGAATATTTTCATAATCGGGTTCTTATCACAATTCAATACGTTCCTCAAATTCATATATTTACTATTCTCTATTACTCATATTGATACTCGCTTTGTATTATTCTCTAACATTTGAAAAATCCGCTAAACATCCAATACGACGTCAGGTTAATTTTCTTTTTTATTCTCTAATGACGTGTTATTAATCTGATTTCTGTACATGCACATACTCATACTCCTTGTATTATTGAGAAATCTTTGAAAATTTCCGTCTTATTACCAATATGCCGTCAATATTAATCTTTTTTTTCAATTGGAGAAACTTTTTATTTAATTTTCATTTTTCACGTGGAAATTAGAAATTAATAGAAAATTAGTCAATAGAAAATTAATTATTGTAGAAAGAAATTTATAGTGGTTTTTTAATTGTTGGCAACTACTATAACGAAATTTTTTAAAATTTAATAGGAAAAGGCTGTTAGATTTTTTTTATCTCTATTTATTAAAATAATACGATTTTTTCAAATTTTAATATTTTGAGCTTCATAGTAGGTATTTAGCTATAAGTACACAAGTTTTCATGCCTGTAAGTTATGTAGTTTCTTTCTGAGAACGGCTCTGTGACGGGCAGACAACGGAGCGGGAGTAATAGGGTTTTGTGAGATGAACGAAACCCTAAAAATGAACAAAGTATATACTATACATATATATAAATAAATAATTAAATAAACTTCTTCTTTCGGACAAAATACTGAGTGATTATGTTATCTCTTTCAGATGCACTTACTTATTTTTATATGTTTTCGTATGTAAAATCGCAAACACAGGTGGCGTATTCCGTTTACTCCAGTGGTCATTTTTCAGAAAAAAAATAATATTGAAACAGAGCTGAAAAATATGTGACAACTTGAAATACTGGTTCACGTTCAACACTGAAGGGTTTCTGAGTAGAGGCTGACACAGGTTTTAATTATATGATTATTCTGGAATTCGCACCTTTTTTTACAGAGTGGCGTACAAAATACGTCGTTGGTATTCTGAAAGTTCTGAAAGTATTATACTTTAGTTTGGTGTTGCTTCTTAGAGTATCACAATAGTGCAATGAAAAGCTGTACTGCTGTATATTATTTCTGTTAATTGACATAATGAATAATTAAGATAAAATCTATCCTTTGATGAGAAAGGCCACATTTTACCTTTCAAATTGACATGCAAATTAAGTTGTAAACTTAAAATTCTAAATTATTGAATAACTCTTGAGATTTTTACACTAAGCTACACTTTTTCGTAAATCATGAGCAAACTTATTTTTATTGTTCCCTTCAACAGTATATTCTGAAAACTTGATCTGTTTTTACTTTCTTTATGTCTTATATTTCTAACAACTTTAAATAAATATTTTAAATAATCACTTACACGCTAAGTACTAATTCAGATTAATTTTGAATGTGGCAGAATTTTATTAAATTACTAGTCAAATATGCATAAGAAACATACAATAGGAGAAAAAATATGGTCATGGCATAAGGAATACTAAACAAATAAGCCTTTTAAGATGGAAAAGAGTTCTACCTAAAACGGAAAAAAATCCTGATTTCTAGCGATCTTGTATTATCAGGTTTTACTGTAACGAGCACAGCTTGACAAATGCGGTTACCAGGTCGCCAAATTTTTTTTCCTGGCGACCAAGTTTTTTAATCCGGTAATTTGCTTTAAGTGCAAAAATTGACGTAAAAAATGAGAACAATTGGCATTTTTCTCTTCCCCAATGCTACTATAGTGCGCGACAAGCAGTGATCTTCCTCTTCTTTCGTACTTTTAATGGAAGAACCAAATTTAAAAGGTATTTTCCCTCTCACGCACATGAAACGGTTTTCTTTTCCGCACTAGACATTTAGCATGTCGCGTGATTAGAATGTGCGTGGAGGTTCGAATAAAACAGTAAGAAATACTGTCAATCCAGCCTCTGTGGCATCTAAAATTGGATACAATGAATGCTAAAAAATGTTTGTGTTCAGAATTAAAATTGATTAATCCATCAGATTCACTAGAATAATAATGTGTAAGGGATTAATTAATTTGAAGTAAATTCACTATAAAACTTAATTAAATTTTAAGAATAATTAATTATTCTACTAAGATTTACTAAATTACTAAGATCTAAGATTTACTAAGATCGTCTAAATTACTAAGATCCAAGATTTACTAAGATCTACTAAGATTTACTTAATTTCATATTTTCTGTGTAAACCTTCAATAAAATATCTTTTAAATTTTTATGTAAAGCTCCAGTCATCTCTTCCTTTCAAATTATAAAGATTCCATCGTTTTCAATTTGCACAAAGTAATAGAGCGGCAAAATCATAGTCATGTATAGTCACAGATTTGACCATTATATAATGATATTTTTCTTACCCGAGGTGTGTGTGTGTGGGAAGGGGGGGGGGTTACTTGAAGGGTTAGGAATCTTAAAAACTTATTAGAATGAAATAGTAATAATACTTGTGTAAACAAATAATGTTAAGAGTTTCCTGGCATTTTCGAAGTAATGTGACAAGGGTACAGATAACGAGGTAACAGAAAAGAAAAAAAAAAAGTTAAAAATTTCAGATTTTTCCTGTGGACACCCAATTTTGACTGGTCTTTCATATTAAGGGGGCAGAGGTAAGGCAATAACTGAAAACATATAAGGTTCAATTTTCCAATTATGAACACCCAATTTAAACGATTTACTGGAAATTTATTTAAATGCTCTATTTTTGTAAAAAGAGGGGACATGGGATGTGTTAAAAAATTATATTCACTTTATAGAATTAACTCCGCTGCAAGGAATTTTTTTAAATGTTAAGATTTTTCATTGCCTGGTCTTTTAGCAAGTTTTCAACATGAAGAATTGAAGAAATAGAATGAAGAAATGAAGTAAAATATATTTCAGGCCATTAAAAAATATTTTATATATACATATTATGTAGCATATATTTATAATACGAACCATTACCATACTTAATGAAACAAGACATTTTAATAAAACAAGACATTTTTAGGAAAGTTTTCAGCATTTAGCCAATTTATAAATAAACCTCTTAAACTTTTACGCTTCTTTCCTACCACTAAAATTTTATAGTAAATTTTTACTTATTGAATCGCCGAAATCATGTGATTCAATACTACAAAAATTTCTATTAATTTTTAGTGGTAATAAAAAACCGTAAAAGTTACCAGTTATGATATGTACATGATTATATAAATGTGTCGTATGAGTGTGTTTGTTTAAAATTTGTCGTACTCATAAACTTAGTATGAATGTATATAATTAGTATGAAACTAAAACTACCATTATTATTATTTTAAATTTAGAATTTGAATAATCATATCAAATGATTGGAATCGCCTTGATATGTAAACAGTAATATTCGATTGTTTCTTTTGGGCAATACCAACATTGAACAGCAAACTTTGCATTTCTGTTAATAATGCAGCCGTCTTATCGTTACCGTTTTTACTACTAACGAACTGCTTTACTATGTCTACGTCAAAAGTCCCCAGAGCAGCCCCGAAGTTTGAGTGAGATCTTTCAAATCAGACTCATCCGATGTGTCGTCTGATGATTTCTTTTAAAAAATGCATAAATGAGACAAAATTTCGGCCGGGGACGCAAAAACGTAACGTATAACTGAGGGAAATGTTGTATAACGCAAAACGTATAACTCAGCTAATTTTTAATGGCAAGCGGCTGGGACCGCTGAGTTGAAACGTATAACTGAGGCACAGTTGCCAAGTCTCCGGCTTTTTGAACACCAGTAATTTTTTTGAGAAAATGTTGTTCTTTTAAATCGCAAAATGCTCCGATTCAATAAAACAACATTTTCTGTACTGAATTACTGGTATCCAAAAAGCCGGAGACTTGGCAGGTCTGCTGAGGGAAATGTACAACTCAGGTAACATATATATGGAGTTCCACTATAGATAGTTTAAACAATGCTTTTCAGCGTTTCGTTCATCTTACGAAACCCCATTTATCCCGCTTCGTTGTCTGTCTGTCACAGAGAGGGTTTTCAGAAACTATATAACTTACAGTCATGAAATTTTGTGTACTTATAGCTGAATACCTAATATGAAGATCAAAATTTAAAAAAAAATCGTATTATTTTAAAATATAGAGATAAAGATCCAAAAATCTAACAGCCTTTTCCTATTTAATTTAAACATTTTTCGTTATAGCAGTTGCGAACAACTAAAAATCCACAATAAAATGTTTTATACAATAATTAATTTTCTATTGAAAGATTTTCACGTGAAAAATGAAAATGAAATAAAAAGTTTCACCAATTGAAAAATAGATTAATATGACGTCATATTGGTAATATAACGGGAAATTTCAAACATTTCTTAATAATATAAGGAGTTTGAGTATGTGTAAATATAGAAAGCAGCTTAATATGACGTCATTATAGAATTAAAAAAAATTAATCTGACGTCTAACATTTTGAAGGTTTATATGCAACATGTTTAATTTTGAAATTGATTTTTTTTTAAAATCACATTTAGTCCAGATGACAGATATTATTAAGACAGAGGATAATAGCGGGCTTAGCCCGCTTTCGAACGGATTCAGATTTTTGAAAAAACCAGAAAAATAGGCCGGTAAATTTTTACTTTGTAAAAAACATGACCCCTTTTTTATGAAATTTATTTGGATTTTATAAAAAAAAGGATAAAGTGTTTTGAAAGGAATATTAAACTAACTCATTTGTGCAATCTTCGATCACACTTACCCAATTGTTTTCATTCCTGTGACCATATCATCTAAACGAAACAAAATATTATATATATATTTAATAAAGTCACTCTTTCGCACTCTCTATGAAGCGTAAAAAGAGTGGTGACTTTTATTAATCAAGGCAAGGCGTGATTTTTAAAGATAAAAAATTGAATTTTGTTAAAAACTTTTGCTACTTATCAAATTTTCTGACCGAATGCACTATTATAGAAGAATGTGTGTTTTATCTATACCTTTAAATACTCGGAAGGAATTGTAGTTTACTGGTAAAAACTCTCCGAATTAAAAGATTGTTACTCAGTTGTGCGTGAGTTTAACTACTTACTCAGAATATAGTAAGTTTAACGACTTACTCAGAATATAGTATGGATTACCGACAACACTTCTTGGCATTACAGATGTTTGGTTGCGCGAATGTTTAAACTTAGATGCTAGGAACATGACCTGATTAAAGCATTTTTGAACTGGGGCGAGTCCCTGTAGCCCCTGATTTGGATTTGATATGATTTTTGATATATTTAATTAAGTCACTCTTTTGCACTCTCTATGAAGTGTAAAAAGAGTAGTGACTTTTATTAATCAAGGTAAGACGTGATTTTTAAAGATATATAAATTTTGTTAAAAACTTTTGCTACTTACCCAATTTTTTGATCGAATGCACTATTATAGAACAATGTGTGTTTTATCTATACCATTGCATACTCGGAAGGAATTATAGTTTACCGGTAAAACTCTCCGAATTAAAAGATTGTTACTCAGTTGTGCGTGAGTTTAACTACTTACTCAGAATATAGTAAGTTTAACGACTTACTCAGAATATACTATGGATTACCGACAACACTTCTTGGCATTACAGATGTTCGGTTGCGCGAATATTTAAACTGAGATGCTGGGAACATGACCTGATTAAAGCATTTTTAAACTGGGGCGAGTCTCTGTAGCCCCTGATTTGGATTTGATATGATTTTTGATATATTTAATTAAGTCACTCTTTCGCACTCTCTATGAAGCGTAAAAAGAGTAGTGATTTTTATTAATCAAGGTAAAACGTGATTTTTAAAGATAAAAAATTGAATTTTGTTAAAAACGTTTGCTACTTACCCAATCTTTTGATCGAATGCACTATTATAGAACAATGTGTGTTTTATCTATACCTTTACATACTCGGAAGAAATTGTAGTTTACCGGTAAAAACTCTCCGAATTAAAAGATTGTTACTCAGTTGTGCGTGAGTTTATCTACTTACTCAGAATATAGTATGGATTACCGACAACACTTCTTGGCATTACAGATGCTTGGTTGCGCGAATATTTAAACTGAGATGCTGGGAACATGACCTGATTAAAGCATTTTTGAACTGGGGCGAGTCTCTGTAGCCCCTGATTTGGATTTGATATGATTTTTGATATATATAATTAAGTCATTCTTTCGCACTCTCTATGAAGCGTAAAAAGAGTAGTGATTTTTATTAACCAAGGTAAAACGTGATTTTTAAAGATAAAAAATTGAATTTTGTTAAAAACTTTTGCTACTTACCCAATTTTTTGATCGAATGCACTATTATAGAACAATGTGTGTTTTATCTATAACTTTACATACTCGGAAGGAATTGTAGTTTACCGGGAAAAACTCTCCGAATTAAAAGATTGTTACTCAGTTGTGCGTGAGTTTATCTACTTACTCAGAATATAGTAAGTTTAACGACTTACTCAGAATATAGTATGGATTATCGACAACACTTCTTGGCATTACAGATGTTTGGTTGCGCGAATGTTTAAACTTAGATGCTAGGAACATGACCTGATTAAAGCATTTTTGAACTGGGGCGAGTCCCTGTAGCCCCTGATTTGGATTTGATATGATTTTTGATATATTTAATTAAGTCACTCTTTTGCACTCTCTATAAAGTGTAAAAAGAGTAGTGACTTTTATTAATCAAGGTAAGACGTGATTTTTAAAGATATATAAATTTTGTTAAAAACTTTTGCTACTTACCCAATTTTTTGATCGAATGCACTATTATAGAACAATGTGTGTTTTATCTATACCATTGCATACTCGGAAGGAATTATAGTTTACCGGTAAAACTCTCCGAATTAAAAGATTGTTACTCAGTTGTGCGTGAGTTTAACTACTTACTCAGAATATAGTAAGTTTAACGACTTACTCAGAATATACTATGGATTACCGACAACACTTCTTGGCATTACAGATGTTTGGTTGCGCGAATATTTAAACTGAGATGCTGGGAACATGACCTGATTAAAGCATTTTTAAACTGGGGCGAGTCTCTGTAGCCCCTGATTTGGATTTGATATGATTTTTGATATATTTAATTAAGTCACTCTTTCGCACTCTCTATGAAGCGTAAAAAGAGTAGTGATTTTTATTAATCAAGGTAAAACGTGATTTTTAAAGATAAAAAATTGAATTTTGTTAAAAACTTTTGCTACTTACCCAATCTTTTGATCGAATGCACTATTATAGAACAATGTGTGTTTTATCTATACCTTTACATACTCGGAAGGAATTGTAGTTTACCGGTAAAAACTCTCCGAATTAAAAGATTGTTACTCAGTTGTGCGTGAGTTTATCTACTTACTCAGAATATAGTATGGATTACCGACAACACTTCTTGGCATTACAGATGCTTGGTTGCGCGAATATTTAAACTGAGATGCTGGGAACATGACCTGATTAAAGCATTTTTGAACTGGGGCGAGTCTCTGTAGCCCCTGATTTGGATTTGATATGATTTTGGATATATATAATTAAGTCATTCTTTCGCACTCTCTATGAAGCGTAAAAAGAGTAGTGATTTTTATTAACCAAGGTAAAACGTGATTTTTAAAGATAAAAAATTGAATTTTGTTAAAAACTTTTGCTACTTACCCAATTTTTTGATCGAATGCACTATTATAGAACAATGTGTGTTTTATCTATACCTTTACATACTCGGAAGGAATTGTAGTTTACCGGTAAAAACTCTCCGAATTAAAAGATTGTTACTCAGTTGTGCGTGAGTTTATCTACTTACTCAGAATATAGTATGGATTACCGACAACACTTCTCGGCATTACAGATGCTTGGTTGCGCGAATGTTTAAATTTAGATGCTGGGAACATGACCTGATTAAAGCATTTTTGAACTGGGGCGAGTCTCTGTAGCCCCTGATTTGGATTTGATATGATTTTTGATATATTTAATTAAGTCACTCTTTCGCACTCTCTATGAAGCGTAAAAAGAGTAGTGATTTTTATTAATCAAGGTAAAACGTGATTTTTAAAGATAAAAAATTGAATTTTGTTAAAAACTTTTGCTACTTACCCAATCTTTTGATCGAATGCACTATTATAGAACAATGTGTGTTTTATCTATACCTTTACATACTCGGAAGGAATTGTAGTTTACCGGTAGAAACTCTCCGAATTAAAAGATTGTTACTCAGTTGTGCGTGAGTTTAACTACTTACTCAGAATATAGTAAGTTTAACGAATTACTCAGAATATAGTATGGATTACCGACAACACTTCTTGGCATTACAGATATTTGTTTGCGCGAATGTTTAAACTTAGATACTGAGAATTAATCATTTCGTGCATTTTCTATCTTTATTTTTTAACATTTTTCCCATTCCCGTTCCCACTCCTATCTCACATAACTTTACTAAAGCTACCTCAGCATAGGCAAAGCAATTCTAAAATCCAAACTTGTTACTTTCAAACATATTTTTAAATTCATTTATGTTCGCAAAAATTGAAAAATGTTCTTTATAAAAATAATTTAGGTAATAAAACTCTTTATTCTATCTTTCGGAAAAATAGAAGATTTTTCATGAAATGTTATCAAAATTGGACAGTTTCTTGGACAACGCAGGAAAGGAACAAACTGACGTCCTGAGAAAACAATCGTTGGTAACTCAAGATATAATTCATTACTCGGAAAATGAGAACTCTTTGATTACACGTCACTTCTCTTATAAGGTTTTCAATTATAATACTTCTATGTTTAAAAACTATTAACAAAAACTATAAAAAAATGTCGCATTGTTAATGCGTTTTTTTTTAAGGCTTGGTTTAAATGTTTAGAAAACATTGTTCTACATGAAATGTAAAAATCAATGTAGAGCAAAGCACAATGGCTAAAAGAAATTTAGCCTGCAGAGCCTAGAAGACTACATAAATGGAACCTTCCATCAATGTTCATACCAAATTGAAAGAATGGGAGTGAGAACGGCTGACCATGTAACATACAGAATTTTCTGCTATTGTTTCTCAGGCTGGTTCATTGTGAAGTTTTAAATGGTTTTCGTTTCGTTTTATATTTCTTTAATTTTTCGTCTCATGTATTTATCATAACGTCATGATTATTTCGCACATCTTTTTTTAAGTAATCTACAAAAATTTTTAAACTATTAAATCCCCTTGTTCTATGCATTAATAATTAAACATTGAAGATAAACTCAAATAAATTTGAACGTGAAAGCTCTTTTTCTTTCTTTTCTTTTCTTTTAAATGGATTTTATAAAACAAACATCAACAATGAAAAAATTTAAATAAATTATTTTAGTGATTTTTGCATATTATCCAACTATTCAACCACTGCCATGCTGCTTATTCATGCTACATATAATGCGTTATGATAAATACATGAGACGAAAAAATAAAGAAATATAAAACGAAACGAAAACCATTTAAAACTTTACAATGAACGGCCCTGAAAAACAATAGCAGAAAATTCTGTATGTTACATGGTCAGCCGTTTCTCACTCCCATTCTTGTCGATTTTTATTTTTACATATCATATAAAACAGTGCTTTCTAAATATTTAAACCAATCCTTAAAAAAAAAAAAATATTACAAAAAAAAAAAAAAAAAAAAAAAAAAAAGATATCGCATTAATAATGCGACATTTTTTGACATTGTTTTGACATTTTTTGTTAATAGTTTTTAAACATAGAAGTATTATAATTGTAGACCTTATAAGAGAAGTGATGTGTGATCAAAGAGTTCTCATTTTCCGAGTAATGAATTATATCTTTAGTTACAAACGATTGTTTTCTCAGGACGTCAGTTTTTTCCTTTCCTGCGTTGTCCAAAAAACTGTCCAATTTTGATAACATTTCATGAAAAATCTTCTATTTTTCCGAAAGATAGAATAAAGAGTTTTATTACGTAAATTCATATTATAAAGAACACTTTTCAATTTTTACGAACATAAATGAATTTAAAAATATGTTTGAAAGTAACAAGTTTGGATTTTAGATCAGCCTTGGCTATGCTGAGGTAGCTTTAGTAAAGTTATGTGAGATAGGAGTGGGAACGGGAATGGGAAAAATATTTTAAAAAAAAAGATAGAAAATGCACGAAATGATTAATTAATCCTTAACATTTTTTAATAATTATATACAGTATGACAATCTTCCTTAACACTTTACACAAACTCAGGACTGAAAGCTACATTAATTACTAGGTTATAAGCACTTGTTGCAACTCTAGTTCCTAACTTTTTAACATTATATAGCACATATTTATTTAATATGTGCTATATCTGTATATTTAACATATTTTTTTTATTATATACAGTATGACAATCTTCATTAACACTTTACACAAACTCAGGACTGAAAGCTACATTAATCACTAGTTTATAAGCCATTCATAAGAAAATAAATATCTTGATATTTTTTCTTATGAAAAATATTCTTTTATTTTGATATTCTCTGTTATATTAGGGATATTTTCAGTGCCCCATTCGTTTAAACATAAGTCACACCCTAATGTCTGATTCTGATATGAGTCATAAGAACAATGTAGTTCATGATACACCAAACCACGTGAGCTAAAATAGGCCAATTGGATTGTAAATTCCAACAATGATATATTTCAAGAACTAAGAATTAAATAGGTAAATGAACGTAAAAAGAAAACAGTGTAATATATTAAAAACACTTCTATAATTTAATAGTTTTAGAAATGCGTAGTAAACTTAGATTTCATTAAAATCATTTGAAGTTGTTTATTTTGATGCCAGACATACAAAAATAATTTCGTTGGCACCCTTTAAATGATTGGTTTCAAATCTCATTTGCGTATTCTAAGTACCAAATGTGTCTTGTGTCATCACAATAACATAAAAAAATGTTATGTTTTCTCTACGAATTACCTTTCTTATCAAAATAATGAACTTGAAGAAATAAGACCAGTGTGTTTTATTTTTAACAAATCTGATTCATTGTATCTTTTAAAGTATAAAAAAAAGAAGAAATAGCCTATTGTTCCGATTGAGCCAAAAGGGGATGTTTAAAACAAAATAAATTTTTCTATAAATGAAATATTAGTAATTCTTACCATTAATATTAGGTCTATAAACATTTAATTTTGATAAATTAAATATATTCGATTATTGCAGATTGTATTCCGTAGAAAATGTACGCTGAGAAACTAAATAAAAATAAAATCGTGAATTTTATACTTAATTTTTTCGTTACATTTTAAAAGCTGCATAGACAGGTATTTTTTTACTAAAAAAGTAGTTAAATAGGGAGGAAACACTTACATAGCAAACCTGATTAACTGCCAAAGCGAAACACTCAAGGGTTGTCATTATTGGAATATTGCCGCTTTATCGAGTAACCGCTGGGGAAACTCTCTGGGTTCGAGGCTGCATTTTTACACACCGCCAGATGGCGTTAAACAGATTTAAGACTTTTTATAACACACGGTGTGTATGAATAACTGCAAAATAACGCTTGTCTGAGTAACTTCGAGAAAAGTGGTGGAACGTATAGAAATATACTTCAAGAACGTCGTGGCATGCTTAAACACAGCGAGTAACCAGCAAAAGTTACTCGGGTTGAAATTGGTTACTCCGTACGTTGGTGTTTAAACCATTCAAGTTACTGACAATGGAGGGTAGGACAGTACACACACACACACACACACACACACACACACACACACATATATATATATATATATATATATATATACATGTATATATATTGTGAAAATTTTGTCTTTAGGAAACTGAATGTATTTGTACAAGGTAAATTTTAATAAATAATCGTTTCGCAATTTCATGTTACATAGAAGGGGTATTCTTTTAAAAATGAGAATAAATAATGAAAAATAGAAAAGTATCTGTACATAAAAATCTTGTTTTTTATACAAAATATCTTTTATCAGATTTTATGAAATAGTTGAATCTTTCAATCGATTTTACTAATCAGGTGTCGAAGCATTTTGTAAAAGCTACTTCACTTGAACTTTATAACGCTAAAATAGCACGAGTATCTCCACTGATTTTTTTTTCCAATGAGCTTCTTCATAATGGAATCTGAAAACTATGTACAAATCAAAATTTTCTTTTATAAAGATATATCTTTATTTATCTTTTATAAAGGTTATTTCATTAATATAATATTGTTTCTGAGACTGTTTCGTTCAACCTATATTTTTTTTTTTTTTTTTTTTGTGGAAGGAAATTCCATTCAGAACCTATTTCAGACATTTAATGTTTATCGAAGTAGATTCTTTAAAATATTTCTTCCCTTACTTTGAAAAGTAGATTAACAGATGAGACCATTTCATATCATCTGAAAGAAGATTAGCTTTTTAAAAGATTTTTTGATAATGTATGTCTTTTTTTTAATGAATTTATATTAAGTTTTTACGAAAATCTCCTTGTATCTGATAAACGCAAAGATATTTTTTTTTTCAAATGCAAAATGTTAAATGGTACGCGAAGAATTAAAACTTTAGAAATCTTACTTTCTAAATAAAACTTATAAAAATAAAGTTAAATTAAATAAGTTAAAGGTTTTTAAATAAGTTAAAAACTTATAAAACTAAAAATTAGTTTAAATCTAATAAAACTTATCTTTGAAAGTATATCTTGGGGAAAACAGTCTATTTCAATAAAATTCGCGAATTTCTGTGAAAAATAAAATGTTCTTTTTAGTTACGCAGAGTAAAATCTAATTATAACACGTATCTCATTTAGACCAATCCTCTCTGCAAAATAAAGATTATTCATGTTTTTTGTAACGTTCATCAACATATAAAGGTGTGCAAATGAAATTTTTAAGAGAAGAATTTTCTAAAAGAAAATGAAAATAAATATTTTTTTTTGTCATTGCTTGAATTTTTTTTAAGTACGTTTACGTTTCATCTTAGCGTAATTAAATTCGTGCTTTCTTTATTATAATTATTAGTGAAAAGGGTAATTTACGGCAATCATCTCTATTATTTTAATTAAAACTTTCATTTAGTTTATAATATAGAGAAATAGAGAGTATACAAAGAGAATATTAATATTTTAAGAGAATTGTAAAGGTTCTGGTAATTGCATTCACAATTTAAAATATATGCTACACTGAAAAATAAAGTGATTTTATGGTATAATACTAGCATGCGCGGTAGCGTATTACTGCTTATTTTACTGTTTATTACTGTTAATTTTATGGTATAATACTGGCAGCTGGGATGGCAATATTATACCATAAAATCAATAATTTTATTTGCAGTGTACCAAATAATAACTCTACATTTAGAATCAAGCATGCATTTGAAAAATAAAAAGTTTTTAATAATTAAAAATTTAGTATCATTTTGATTATCTTTAAATTTTTTTTTACATAAAAAAGTTTTGAAAAATATTTTAAATCGTCGTTGATTTACCTGAAAAAATATGACTTACTTTCAATGCTTAATCATTTGATTAATCTAATAGAATCTTTAACGTTTAATTATTAAGCCAAATAAATTTTTAAATTAAAGGAAGGAGGTAGAAATCATAATCAAAAATAAGCCAAATACGTAATTTATTTCTGAAATTTATCTATATACATCCATGAAAAAATAATTTAAAAAGTCAAAAGAAAACATTTTATTTACTTGCGTATTTCAACCAATTTTATTATTATTATTTTTTTTTGTCAAAATCATGGTTGTTCTTAATCGAAGTAGATTTAATTATAGTGTTATCTATATATTTATAACGCAAGGCTGATTCTTTCGACAGTTCGTGACAGAAAATGACTACATCAACTTACATTATTTTAGTCTTAAATGAAATATTTTAGTCTGTAGATGTGTCAAATTTGGTTTTAGGTGACCCTAATTGCTATTATTTAGCTGTAATTCATAGTTAAAAATTGCTTTCCCCATATGCGTAAGTGATATGTTTGAAACTGGCTTTATGTGCGTGCTCTTAAGCGCATGCGAAATATGTCCGGATACTTCTTTAAACTAAGTAAAAAAAAAAAGTGTTGATTTGTTTATTTCGAGACCTCGTTGAGGAATTAAAGGGTACTTCTTCGTTTATTATAATATATATATATATGTATATATATATATATATATATATTAATTAGATAGTACAATTCAAGAGAGATGGAAATTGTTTATTTCGTGGTTTCGCATTGTAATTATAGTGGTGCTGTTATTAGAAATTTGACGGTTTATCTATCTTACAGAGCAGCAATTAGTAGCAATAAAGATTTTACAAAGTCTGCAGATAAGTGGTCAAGTTTTGACGGGTAAAAACTAGTAGGTATTCAAGAAGGCTGAATTTTTAACAATATAAAACTTTTAATAATCTGAATGTTTGGAGAAATTTACAAAAAAACTTGAAACTTTCTGTCCACATAAATTTGAAAAGATATGTGAATTTTTTCTTATTCATATGAAAAAGTTTTTTGATTGATTTTTTTTTTAATTTCCTGCAGAATGTGGAATGCAATTCCTCAAATAAAAATATAAAAAAAATATTCTAATGTGAAATTTTAGTAAACATATTATTCATAGTTATTCTCATTCCCGTAAATAAAAGTATATTGGTTATTCATCGTGTTTATTCACCTTAAAAAAATGGGATTTTTTTTTCTTTTTTTACACTTGATTCCTATTGTTATGCATTTAAATTTTCTTGCAGTGTTCGAAACACAATTCTCTATCTGCAAAATATACCGATAATCTCTATTTATCTAATTATAGTAAACATATTATTCATGATTATTCTGCATAAGGAAAAAGATTAATGGTTATTCATCATGTTTATTTGCCATATTTTTTTTCTTTCTTTTTTTCTTTCTTTTTTTTTGTTTCCAATGTTATGCTGTACATTTTCCTGAAGTGTATAGAACTTAATTCTCCAAATGTAAAATATATCGATTATCTCCATTTGTTTATTCTAACTTTGCTAACCAGCTTATTCTATTTTTTTTTATAAGAACTATCATTGACTAAATTTTTACAAAATAAAAATACTTGCGAACGATTTGAACTACAGAATTATGTAAAATATCATCTATCGGTATTATTGTACGAGCTATGTAGTTTGAATTAAATTTCAGTGTAATGTTTATATTGGCCATAAATTGGCCATAAATTGGCCATATTGTATGTGAAAGGAAAGGTCCGTTGATCTATGTTCATTCATGTCTACACTATCTGTTATACAATGTAAATTTCATTTCAATATATAATCAGTAATAATATTCTAAGTTGGGCTTTTTGTTGCAAGTATAATTAGTAAAATAGAAAGAGTGTGACTTTCATAATGATTTTCGAAGCAAATTCGATGAATTTCCGAAGTAAATTTTAATTCATACTCTTAATATTGCTGTAAGAATTTTTGGTACACTTTTAAAATAAACTGAATATTCTGTCAACTTTATTTTCAGGAATGTGATCAATTTAAGATTATGTTATGAAGATTTCCTGCAACATTTTTGTAATGAAGTAAAATAAAAATAAAAATAATAACTGTGTTTGAGGTAGTATTAGATTCAAAACAAGTTTTACGGGGAAATAGAATTTAATTTCAATGTATGTATAATTTCAATAATTATGCAAAACAATGTATTTTAATCATGTAAAATTATTCTAAACATTGTCTTCATATATATATATATATATATACACACACACACACACATATATAATATATATATATATAAACTAAAATATTTGAATAATTATTATTGAGTTTGTCTACTTATAAATAATAATAATAATAATAAATAAGTCCATAAATTGATTTTCAATTTCTAAGAATAGGCTTGTTCTGCAATTTGTTAAGAAAACAAAATGCTTTGGATTAATGAAAATAACTTATTTATAAAATAACATAATTTTGATAAAATTTTAATAACGTGAGAATTGAAAAAAAAAATCTGTATGGGATAGCATGGTTAGATAATAATAATAACAATAAAAATCAGAACAAATGAGAGTAAGACTCACACCCAGCAATTTTCCATACTGCTATGTTATATTACCGTTACAAAAAATACCGTTACAATCTGTTAATTTGGCGTTACGGCTTACTGAAATTCGTGAGTTTTAAACGAACTAAATCAACATAGATTTAAGCATTTGAGATTTTCGGATTTTTTCCTTTCGATGTGCTAGTAATATCTTCATTCGTGCTAAATTTCCAGGCTCTAGGTGAACCGGAATTGAAAACTATATAACCTATAGAATAAAACGTATCTAACTCTATATACTATATATAGAGACTGTATAACCTATAGGGTCAAACCTATAGGGTGATTACGTTTGACCTAGAACCTTGAAATTTGGTACAAAGGAAGCTCTTATAGCTCATGTAAAGGAAAAAAATGGAAAACTGTCCAGTCATTTGACCGTTTTTGTAGAAAACAGTTACTTAACCGTAATTTAACTATATTCTGACCATAAAATGAGCAATAATACGGTCAGAATATAGTTAAATTACGGTTAAGTAACTGTTTTCTACAAAAACGGTCAAATGACTGGACAGTTTGCAGCAAAATTTTAACAGTGAAGGTTATTATTTAAAAGTAGAGTTAATTTGCTATATTCTATTTTTTTTTAAAAAAGGTAACAGCTGATTTACCGTTTACGCTTTTTCTGAAGTTTCATTTACATAAAGTTAGGTACTATCTTATACTAAATAGATTTTTGTTGCCTAAAAATACTAAAAATACTTATAATACTGTAGAATTACTGCTATAAGCACGGTAAAAAATAAGTAAAGAATCAGAGATTGTAAAGCATACATCAGTATATAAAAATCCTGGGAAAAAATGAATTTGCAGATCCCGAAATATTGAGAGCTGTTTTAAAAAAAAATTAAGTATAATAATTTCCTTGAAGCCACATTTAGTGCTAATCGCATCAACATACTACGTCATCTGCTATAAATGCAGCGCCAATTTAATATTTATTTGATTAATTTACCGTTTTAGTTTTTCTTTAGTTTTAGAGAAATTATTACTGGGTAGAAGATGCTGACGTGCAGTTTAAATTCATGTATGTACGTGCATGCAGGCATGAAAATTACATTAAATTACTTAAAAACTTGAGTTATGATAAAACATACTCTTTGAATCTATATTCACCTTGCACTATAACGATAAATTAAAAACAACATAAATGTCCAAAAAACATATACGTACCATTTCATAAAATATTTTACTGAAGGTGTTTGACTTCATATACAAAACTGTATTTTACATAGACAACCGAGCGTTTTTTTATCAAGTTAAAATAACTAAGAAAACATCAACCTTTTATGAAGTTATAATCAATGAATCCATAGAAATTTTAACTAAAAAAGATAAAACATGCAATGATTCATTATCCTACAATATTTCCAAATTATGGTATAGACTTTTAGGAATTGTTCAAGACGAAAAATGATTATCACACCCCTCCCATTGCCTCCCACCCCTGTTGGTTTGTTTTAATGGTTTCTTCCATTCCCCTGCAGTGAACGGTATTCTTACAGCCTTTTTCGTCATTTGTGATTTGTGTACTTGCGTTTTGTTTTGTTTTGTAACCCTGAAGATGAGCAAAAGTTTGCTCGAAAGCGCTCGGTTGTCTGTGTAAAATACAGTTTTGTATATGAAGTCAAACACCTTCAGTAAAATATTTTATGAAATGGTACTTATATGTTTTTTTGGACATTTATGTTGTTTTTAATTTATACATTAAATTAATTTTGTATAACTGCCAAAGTTAATAAAAACATACGAATGTTTAATATAAATAAATATTTTCCTCATATTAAGATAATAGATACAATGAATTTTAAAAGTCTTTATATAATTTTGAAAATAGGCATTTTACATATTATAAGCTGAAGCACATTACGTCTTCGTACATGTGTTCATCTATGTTTTTTTTTTATTATTAAGTTTATTCTATTCTTATTATTATTATTTAAATATTAATATGATTTTTTTCCTGCAAAATATTAACATTGTTTTAATACACATTGAAACTGTTATTAACTTTAGAAATCAGAAATACAAGTGCATTTAAATTATCTATATGCAGTATTTAAAGCGTAGTTTCATAATAAACATTAACGTTTTCTCAACACACACTGAAACTGACATAAATCGTAACCATCGTCAATACAAATGTATTTAAGTTATCTATGCACTGTTTAAAGCGACGACGTGTTTTATAATAAACATTAACGTTTTAACACACGCCGAAATTGACATTAATTTTAACAATCAGAAATCCAAATATACTTAAATTATCTATGCAATATTTAAAGTGACATGTTTTATATTAATTATTAACGTGGCTTATTTCCATACCAAAGCTGCTACTGCTTTTAACAATCAGAAATATAAATGTACTAAAATTATCTATGAAGTGTTTCAGGCGATATGGTTTATAATAAATATTACTGTTTTAAAACACGTTAATATTTATTATTCGTTTTAATTTGAAGCGTCAATTAATAACAACAAATTGTATATTTCATGCTATTGTACTTTGCTTTGTTATGTTCAGAAATCACAGCCATATATATACATAGCGTTATTAATAACGAATTATTTATAACAGCAATTAATTTTTCAGCAGAGCTGAAATTACGCTGTAAATTTTTAATGAAATACAAAGAATGAATTATCTTACTAATCAGCGTACAACCATGAGTGAAAAAATGTCCAGACCGGGGTTAGATCCCGGATCCCTTGGTATAGTGCACCAAGTGCTTTACCAATTAAGCTATTCAGACGACATCCAGTCTAGCATTCTCTCACTCTTATATGGCAAGGCTACAAACACGCAGCACAAGATGGAAAGTCCATCATGAGCACAACTTCGTTGGCAGGCATGAGTCAAATTAAACCCAGTATCGGTGAATATTTATACACCAATTAATTTTTTAGCAGAGATGAAATTACGCTGTAAATTTTTAATGAAATACAAAGAATGAATTATCATTTTACTAATCAGCGTACAACCATTAGAGTGAAAAAATGTCCAGACCGGGGTTCGATCCCGGATCCCTTGGTATAGCGCACCAAGTGCTTCGAAGTACTTGAACATTTTTTCACTCTAATGGTTGTACGCTGATTAGTAAAGTGATAATTCATTCTTTGTATTTAATTATTTATAACAGTTAATAATACAAATTATAAACTGTTATAAATTTTCACAATCTGATATACAAATATAACTAATAAATAATAAATAAATTATTTATCCAGTATTTAAAGCGACATGAGTCAGAAATAAATATATGTAAGGGATAGAAAAAGGGAAATGGATAAGAAAACCGATTAACATTCTCTTTTATCATGAACTAATTAACATTATATCTTCACACTAGTGCATTCCGTAAAACAAAGTTTCCCAAATAATTCATCTAGTAATTATACTATTCATCATAATTATAAAAATGCGCTAATTAGCATCACAAAATAATAACATCACAAAATAATAACATCACCCTTTTATTACTCGTGTTTTATTATGAAAAATATTACAGAACATGGGCAACAGATAAGAATACATTTTGTGATGCTTTAGTTCTAATCTTTCTATTAGTTAGAGAAATAACTAAACAAGACTGAAATTCTTCTTCATCGTAACAATGTTTCTTTTTTCGTTTATTAATTTCCATTAAATTACAAATTTTAAATAATCTTATTTTATATTTTTAATGCGAAATGCATAAATTTTTCCCAGTAAATAGGAGTTATATATACAGACCGAAAGAAAAACAGTTGTAAATGAAGGATGATTTAATAGAGAATGTTGTATGGAATTGTAACTTACTTAGATAATGCAATTCTCTATAAAAACATAGAGTGTATGTTTTATTTTATGGTATATTGTTTCCATTATTCCATGCGTTAAATCGAATTTCGTATTTATTTGCATTCAAAAGAAAATAATGAACGCAGCAGGTGTTTTCGACTTTTCTGAAATGAAATTCATGCATTCTTCAAAATTGTTCATTCTTCTAACTTATTTCTGTTACGTCGAATTTTTTTTTTGTAAATTTTAAAGAATGATGCATACAATTACACCAGTGAAATATATTATTCTATAAATTATCGAGGGAAATATAAATTTAAAATAGTTTATTGTGAGTTTTATATATAAATCATCATTTGGAATCGATACATTAAATAGAAAATTATTTCATATTACGATTTTTAATATGAAATTGCTTTTAAACATATTATGTTTCTTATAATATATATTAAACTGTCACCACCAACATAAAGACAAAATTGAAGTGAAAATTTACAAAACTTATATTGACTCATGGCATTGACTGCTAAGCCATCGAGTTGCAACCAAGCGAATGTCTATTCCTTCTTAAATAAGTAGAAATAGGCAGGGATGAAGTGGAGATAAACGGTGGTAATCTCTGGTATGTATCCACTTCCAATAGCGTAATACTCTCTGGGTTTTTTTTTTTGACGACGACACCTCTGGCGATAGTTATATTTGTCAAATATTTTCAAGAAAACTTAGATTTACAAATTATAACAAAAATATTTTGAAAAAAAAATATGTTAATTATTAATTGAAAAGTGATATTGTTTTCAAATCTGTCAATTCTTATAAAATACCAATCAAAGTTCATTTATTCTGGTCTCTTCTGTAAATGGAGATATATTTTTTAATGGAAATTTTCCCATTGTAGATATTTCAACACCATAAATGATATCGATACATAAATGGCTGAGAAATATCATATAGTTAAACATTTAGGAATATTTAGCTGTGTAAAGTTGCTATGCTTTCTGAGCATAACAAAGCAAAGTACAATCGCATGAAATATACAATTTATTGTTTTTAATTGACGCTTCAAAGTAATAATTGTATACGAGTTTTTTTTCTTTTTTCTTTTATTGCGAAAAAAGTCATGTCGGAACATAAAGAGTTAAAGTTACTGTAAAATAAATTCTGAAATACTTTAAGTCATTGTTGTTGTTCAATTCCTAATCCAAATATAATTTTCAGAAGAAAAAGATTTAAGATAGTTAAATTATGAAATATTTCTATAATATAATAAAAACATGTAACATTATACCGAATATATAAGAAAAGCAACAAAAAATAAAGTAATGGTATTTATGTGTATTGTATTTGAAAATAACAAATGTTTTGAGCCGAACTTTATACTGAAACTTGTATCCATAAAATGAAATTTGTTTTTACTCTTTAAATGTTTAATTTAAAACCAAATGTGGTGCCCAAATTTTAGCATATATGTAAACGAAGTTTAGTATAAACAGTTTTAATTTGTATGTTATTGTAACGTAAATTTTCAGCTTTATAAATGCAAATATAAGTTATATGCTGTAGACCACTTTCAATAGTGAAAATATTTCGTTTACTACATTAGTTTATATATATATATATATATATAACCATAATATAGACGACAATTATAATTCATCATACACAAATGGGGGGAAAATGAAACGTGAAACTCATATCTGTAATTATACAGCAATCCTAGAAATCAATCAGATGTATGAATCACGATTTTGTTTAATAATTAAAAAGAACCAAAATAAAAATGAAGATATATTTGAATTAAAATAACTGGGAATGAAAATATTGAAAAACATCTTGAAATCTACAATAAATTTTGAAGCACAAATTAACTATATATATATATATATATATATATATATACATATTTAACAGAACTTTCAGCGCGCTTAATACATCTTATTACTGGCTGATTAAGGATTTCGAATGCATTAAAACATTGCTTATTATCTAGCTAGTAGATAAATCTGAATTTCATATTTAAAATCTTAAAAATGATCTAAAATATATGATTAAAATATATTAAAAAATAAAATAATGCTATATTTCTGGTAATAGAACTGGCTAAATCAATGCAATTAATTTTTAATACGCTAAAGAGAAAATCGATGCAAAGCAATTGTGGTGCCAGGCACAGACTAAAGGAGAAAGTCAACTGTTAAACATTACACTAATGAATTATATTTCAGAGAGGCGACATGTATAAATACTTACTTAACATATTTTGTCGATTATACAATTTTATGCATTTTGGCTAACATTCTTGAAAAATCCTAATTTAAAGAATAAATACAATTAGCTTAAAATATCAATCAAGGTTTAATATCACATCACAGCATATTACTTTATTGTAACTTTTTATATAAAAATTTCAACAACAAACAGTCAAAATGACCGCACGTGTATGTTTATGCGGCAGAAAATGTACAGAGTCGGTCATAATTAACACAACAAGCTGTTTTTTTATAACTTTT
This sequence comes from Maratus michaelseni, assembly GCA_963931845.1. Taxonomy (NCBI): domain Eukaryota; kingdom Metazoa; phylum Arthropoda; class Arachnida; order Araneae; family Salticidae; genus Maratus; species Maratus michaelseni. The sequence goes on along the minus strand of OZ007587.1, from coordinate 71,139,870 downwards.
GAACTAATATCTTTATATTTGAAAAAAAAAAGTCGAAATAAAATTAAAAATAGGCAGACTATTTGAAAATAGTTTGTAACATAATTACGATTATTGTGTGCGACTATTTGAAGCCTTCATTTAAAGGAACAAATCATATTAAATGCTTTCTTGAACATTTATATCGAAAAGTTCATGTGTCAGGCAGGCGTGACTGTGATATTGCTGGTTTTAACCCTTTCAGGGGCAAGCAATTGTGTTCCTGTAACGTCGAATTCACACCGGTATTTACGAAAGAATTTTGTTCAAAATAAGGAAACGTAATTTTTCAACTTTTTCCTGTCAAAGTTAAAAAAGTAAAATTTTATTAAAAGTTTCTGGTTTGAATCGGATTAAAATTAGGTGGTATATAATATATACCACCGCCCCTCAAAGGGTTAAAGCTTTCTTTTGAAAAGATACTTCTCCGCCTTACTGTATTTACGACCTAAGCATTTGCCACTCTCCCAGTGGTCTTGAACATGGCTATCAGATTCCTGTGTGGCAGCATGTATATTACAAATGCTTTATCACGAATTTCACATAATCAAATTATAACTGACATCATGTATTATCATTCGTTACAATAAATACTTGTTGTTAAAAAGTTAATCGCAATAAAACAATTTTTTTTCTAATTCCAATCAAATTTTAAATATGCATATAGTGACACCAGAACAAACTTGTTAATAACATTTTAAAATTGTCTCAAGATTAATTTTCTCATTTAAAACTGTTCTTACTTTCAAATAAGCATTGATCTTAAATACTCTTTCATGACAACATTTCATGATTTGCACGTTCCTTAAAATCTGTTTAAACTAGAAAATTTGTTATTAGTACCAACCAGTGGCAGAAATTTGCAAAAGTCATAGTTCTTATTTTTTAAAAATATTATACAAATATACTTGAAAAAACTCAAAATATTTTTTCTGAATCAAACCTGTTTTACTTACGTTTTTGTCAAAATCATATGTCAAAATCACCCCAATGTTTCAACATTGTATAAAGATGACAATTGTTTTTATGTATGCTTAACGCTATCCACCTGTTCTTGGCACTTATGTGAGTAAACAATAAAAAGCAAAAGCGCTAAAACATACTTTTTAACACTTTCCAACCTAGTTGAAAAGTGTTTATGACTTCGGTTTGTCTGGCCGTCTGCCGTCTGTCCGTGCTCTAACTCCCGTAAATATGCTCGGATTGCCCTGCAATTTTTATATGTTATAATCGTTATCTATAGCATGTTCCCTATTTCAACGGAAGTGTGTAGCACTTATAGTTTTTTTACAGGGACACTCAAAAGAATTCCGTTACATTGCGGTCTATGGGGAAAAATCATTTGCGGTTTATTTAAATAATGTTTCACTATTTTAAACGCATTGAAATTTATATATATCACTAAGGTGCATTAGAAGAAGCTTAATATGGAATAGGGTGTGCATAGCACTTATACTTACTTTACAAGGACTGTCAAAAGAATTCCGTTACATAACGTCTATGGAGAAAAATCGTCTGCGGTTTATTTAAATAATGTTTCACTATTTTAAACGCATTGAAATTTATATATATCACTAAGGTGCATTAGAAGAAGCTTAATATGGAATAGGGTGTGCATAGCACTTATAGTTACTTTACAGGGACAGTCAAAAGAATTCCGTTACATGACGTCTATGGAGAAAAATCGTCTGCGGTTTATTTAAATAATGTTTCACTATTTTAAACGCATTGAAATTTATATAAGGTTCATTACAAGAGACTTACTACAGAATATTGTGTGTATAGCAGTCATCGTTCATTTACAGGGACACACAAAAAAATTCTCTACTGTATGTTAATAATAATTCGTGGAAGTGCGTTTTAAGTTACTGAATGCGATTTTAATTTTAAATCGCTTTTTGTCTATTACGTGGTGTGTATAAATTCTGTAGATCCTATACAGGGAAGCACAAAAGTTCGGGAACACATTTCCGTATTATTTAACTCCAGACGGAGAATTTTAAACTGTGCTACGTGTTTCCTAACTGAACTAAAATTTAGCATCCTATGTAGTATATATACAAATCTATAGATCCTATACAGGGCTGAATAAAAGTATTCGGATTACTTAGATGTTATCTTTTAGCTTATTAAAGAGATGATTCGTAAAATTATTTTGGAAGTGTTGGAAAGTGTTACATAATCTATGCTTGACGCATGATTTTTCGTTCTTGTTTGAAATCTAGAGCTTGCGTTTTCAAATGCAACTACTCACAACTAAATTTCGTCTGCTTCTTCTTTAAAAAAGAATTTGAATGCTTAAAATATAGTGAAAAATATTCAATGAATTCAGTGTTTACTCGATATATTTTATATTTAAAGCTTTTTGTTGATATATTTGTTGGATAGCATTACCCTGACAGTTTTAAATAAAGTGTTGACTGAAATAGTTCCGTTCTTGTTTTTATAGTTTGAATAAGATAGCAATGTATTGAAAAGTTCATATGACAGGCGTGACCGTGATATTGATGATTTTAATGATTTTCTTGAGGGATCTTTTGTCTTACGGTATCTACGACGTTAGAATTCGACATAAAATTTGATTTGACTTCCCAGCTGTAAAATTTGACAGTACAACTTGTTTTGTGATATTTACTAGTTTTACGAGTTGTAAATTTCCAACTGGACGAAAAATGTCCGGGCCAGGATTCGAACCTGGGATCGCTTGGCTGAAGCCGCCACGCTCTACCACTGAGCTATCCCGGTCGAATCTGGAGGGCATAATTCATCCAGTCTTTACCAATTTGAAAAATTGTGTTAAAAATATTCCAATTTACTAGTTTTGTTTACTTTCAAAACTGAAATTTTGAACAAGCAATAGGTAGAAGGTTATACTACTTTCAAAATAATTAGTTTAATGAATATATTCTTTTCTTTTTTCAAATGCTATGCTATTTTGATATCTAAAGCATAGCTGCCAAACTTTAAGAGAATTTTTTACCTTATTTTAAGTTATTTAATCACAGATTTCTTTTATTAAATAAGAAAAAAAATTGCCATTAAATTTTAGTGGTAAGAAAAAAGCGTAACAGTTGGCAGCAATGTCTAAAGTTGTGATAAAAAGTAATAATTTTAATTACAAATTGAAAATTCCTTCAAAATCTATCAGAAATAAAAATAGAGATTTTTCAAATAGTTTTAAGCAAGACCTCCAGTTTTAAAAGAAATCCGACTAACAATAAGTCAAAGGGTTGCTGAAAATGAATTAAAATTATTAGTTTCGTCCACAAATAAAATATTTAACAGCTATTTAAATATTAAAAAGGCAAAAAATACAATGTTTATCCTCTGGATGAATGTCATCTCACTGGAAGCAGGCAGTAGAATTTGTTGTTGATGGTTAAAAAGTCCTTCCGGCCTGTACTGGGAGGGAAAGGTAGCTTTCACAGTCCATGTTTTTAAACATTCAACTCATTTTACTCAAACACCCGAAGCTAAATTGTTTGGAACCGGATTATAGAAGATTCAATCCCGGTTTTCGTTAATACTGAATTTGAATGCGCATTTCAGCATACGAGTTACAGTATAACAAAAATCAGATTGTTTCAAAATATCAGCCAACCTAGAATTTCAGACTGCCATATCTCAGCCATTTTTTAAGATATAGCAAAAAAGAAAAGTGTTCCGTAATCCTTGTATCACGATCTGACACTTAACGGAAACAACTTTTTCAATTTATAATTTTTTATACATTTTGAAAAAGGAAAAAAATTAACTTGCCGCCATTTTGAAACAAGATGGCGCATGCAGCTGCCTAACGAACTCGGTCGAGACTTTGGTATGTTCTGTATACATGATCAGTCACATTCATATCGGTTCATAAATACGAGAGTTACAGCATAACAGTTATAGCCAGTTATGGAATTTTGTGCTTTATTCTTATTATTCGACGTACATTGATCGAAAACCATCGTGTACATTGGGAAACAACAAGATTAAGACAAACTGGTCTGTTGTGGCCAGAACAAAACTTTCTTCTCTATAAATCAAATCGTCTGCACAACCAAAGTTAAATGACAACATTTTTTTACTCGAGATATAGCTATTGCAGAAATCGTGAAGAATGCAGAGACACTTGTAGGCTGAGATTTTTTTCTCAGGGTCTAACAGAATGCGAAGTTTGAGGAAATTCTGTACATTGGTTTTTGGGATATAGATATTGCAGGAATCGTGAAAAATAAAGCATAGCAGATCTACCTGTTGGCAATTTACACAAAAACCTAAACAGAATCAATATATGTTAAGGTCTAGCTGAATCTGAACTTTGATTAAATTCTGTGCATTAGCTCTTGAAATAGAGCGCCCACAAAATTTGTGTCACACACAGACAGACAGACTCACGGACAAACATTTTCTAAAAACAGTCAAATCCTGTTCAAAACTTTCTAAAACTTATAAATCCGTCAAAAACGGGAAGTAAAAAAATTCCACAAATTCAATAAATTCTTCTTGTAAAGATAGAAAAAAGTAAAAATTATTTACTAGTTAACTTTGAACAAAGCGGTACCGTCAAACTGCCTGCTTTTCAGAACTTGCACGGTTACATTAAAAGTTCCATAACTTCATAAATAATCTGAATAATTAAAAATTGTTTCAGTCAAATATTCTATACACATTTCAGAGATGCAATATATATATAAAGAAAAATCGTTTTTTGGGTTTTTTTTTTAAAGTGGAGTTGCCCCTTAAACTTCATGAATTAGCAAAAAATTAAAAAGAATAAGCATATAAATTTAGATAAAAATAAGAAACTTTCTAATAAATTTAACTGTCATGCAGTTTAATTTGTTTTATTTAATTATTTTTAATGGCAAATTTTTAAGAACAAATATAAAACGTTTTTCGTCGATTTCTAAAAAATATTATTATTATTCTACATTCTTAAAGAAATGGGCATATGATATTGAAACAAAAAAAATATATTGTAAGTAATGAATATTTCAAAATATATATTTGTTGGTCATGAATAATAAATAACTGTTTGATTATTTTTGCTTTATTCAGAAATTTTAAATCTGCAAATGGACTTTCAAATGTGTCTCATTATTTTTTAAGCAACACTTGTTCTTGTGATAGAGAACCTACAAACACTGTCTGTGTACCTACTGTCTGTCTCACATACAGACAGACACACAGACTCACGGACACACATTTTCTAAAAAGAGTTAAATTGCGTCCAGGACTTAATATCTGTAAATTCATTAGATATACGCTAAGAAAATCCTATTTATGTGAAAGACAGTGAATATGTAAACTAATGTATTATAGTTTTTACATTCTTACACCTATCTGCAAACTTAAAAAAAAAGGCATTTATTATTGCATTTTCTGAAAGGACAATTAGTAAAAAGTAATCGGTTACATTTACAAGTTGGTTTGATAAAAATTTAGAGAGTTACGTCGATTTTGTTTACTTTGTTCTATCACACCCAGTGATGTGGGGCGGGTAAATACCCAGTGGGTAGGTAAATATTTTTTGGGTATTTACCTGGGTATTTACCCAAGCCTCGGGTAAATACCCAAAAACTGGGTATTTTCATATTTCAGCTTGAAAAAGCATATTTAAAGTAAAATTTATTTTTATTTTAAACTTAAATATTTATGAAGTCCAAAATCATAGAATGAGATATTCAAATTATGAAAGTTGTATGGCTTCAGCCACAATTAAAGAGAAGTCGAAACTTACATCGCAAAATTGCTTAATTTTACTGCTAGTGTGCTTCAGCTGCAAAGTAAGTGAATTGAATTTGTAGGAAATTTTCAAAGTAAATAATGTGAAGCTCTATTACATTTTTTAAAAAGAAAATATAAGACTACCTATCTGCACAGTTTATTGCAGAGATTACATGTCACATCCATTTATTAAGAAAATAATAATAATAATCCATACTTAAGAGAAATTTAGATTGCTAATAATAAAAAAAAAAAAGATAAATTACACAATCAAGCATTTAAATAAATAATTTGACAAACAATTTATTGATTTATGTTTATTAAACAATTTTTATTATTTTACAGTCTATAAATATTCACAATTGTCAGCTGAACTACAAAATTTTGGTTTTAGAAATTTAATTATCTTTTCCTAATATTGCAGACATGTATAAAGATTAAATAGGAATTTACTGATTTTCTCTAAATATTAACAGTAGTTTAAAGGAATTGCAATTTCAAAGTATTCACTTTCTAAATAAATATTTTCATTTCCAATTTTATGAGTTGTGATTATTTCTTGCTGAATTAAAAAGTTGCCCAAAAATTTAAAATATTTTGCCTCAATACAAAACACTATTCAAATATTATGTGTTTGATCATCAACTTAATTATAAACCTCTATGAATCATCTTTTAAGTTTTAAAATATCATTCCCATTTTCTAAAAATTTAGTAATACACACTCTTTTCTTGCTTTGTTTATAATCTGCAATTCCTGTAAATTTCAATTAGAAATTTCCACCAGAAGCAATAGATGGCGCCCAATCATTGCATAAGTATGAACCAAAACTAAACTAGATTTTACAAAGTAAAACTATGCTAGATTTTACAAACAAAACCATGCTAGTTTTGGTTTGGATTTTGATTCTATAAACTGTTCTTCACTTGCTTTTAGATGTCTATGGTGTGCGTTTGAAAGAGTTAGAAGTAAAAATGGGAGGAAAAAAAGGACTTGCATGGAATTTTTTTAATGTGAAAGGAAAAAGTGTGCAGTGCAAATATTGTAATAAGGATTACAAGCATGCTAATGTAAACAAAATGGAAAATCATATTAAGAAATGTTTCAAATGTCCTGCAGGTTTGAAAAAGGTTTTTGACAGTGATTCTAAATGCAAAAAATATCATAAGGAATCTATTTCTACTATGCCTTCAACTTCAAATGTAGAAGAAAATATAACAATTAGTGATACAGATGAACCTAATACTGGTCAAATGTCCAGTACATCTTCTAACACTTCATCGATACCGATAACAAGTGTACCTTCGCTTCTAAAAAATGCTGGAGATGGAACATCTAGTTTTTTGACAAATAAAAAAATTTCGAAGTTACAGATATCTATGACAGCATTTTTGGATCAGATGGATGAAATAACAAATGTAAGTACATTTACATATTAATAAACAAAAATAAATACAATTTTGTTCTTTTAAAAGTAAATACTTAAATTAGAACTGATATTAATTGAAATAAATTATTTGAAGCTTTCCTCTAGTATATGTCTCTGATTTTTAATATTACAATTTTTAATAAATTAATAAATTGTTTATTTTAAAATTTAAAAGATTCATTGAAATAAGCCTTTGCATTTTAATATATTTTTTCTTTTAATAAAAAAAATCGTTTAATTTGTTTTGAAGTGTAGATAAAGAAACACTGTTAAACACTGATGTGAAAAATATATAATTTAAAAGCAAGAATTCACTTTGTGATTGAAATAATACAGAGCTATAAGCAGTGGCATGGAATGAGTGTATGTGTTCAGGGGGGGGAGGCAGTTGGGGAAAATCTTCATATCCCCAAGGAACCCATCCCCTTGCCATTATACAATTTTATAAGACAAATATTTTTTGGCAGTTTCAATGTAATCCTATTTTTATATAGAATAGCAAAGCAAAAATAGATTGCTTAAAGCCACAAGTTTATAAATTTATTTGTAATGAAAACAGTCTGCTTTCAAGATTCATAGTTTCTATAGGCTTTCAAAAAACATTCCATATAAAAAATAACGTTACAGGATATATGCATTTATTATTTAAAGAACATTTTGGATAAAAGTCAAATACTACATTTTAATTAAATGTAAATTTGACTGATAATAATTTGACTGAATTGAAAATATTGTTTATTCTAAAAGATAGTTATAGACACATAAATTCCTGATAAATTAATTTAACTTACAAATAATAAGTATAATAAATATTGTTAATACCTTCTAAAATCCCCTTCCCTTATGTAAATCCATATAAGGGTCTCCCCCATTTTTTAACTTTATCCTTAGCTGCCAAAGTTTTTAAAGTATAAATCGGTAGGTTTGCAGTATTGCAATTCAAAACAATTAAATAATGTAATTAAATATCATATACCTGACAAAATATCATATGCTGAATCCTATATCTTTAATCCGGAATCATTTGAACCACGGCAATAGCGAATTAGAGAAAATTTGAAACTAGAATGCATTTAGGTAAATGATAATAACATCAGGCATTATTATGATAATACAAAACACTAAGGCAATTTATAAATAAATAATACTAAGGAGTTCCACTTAAAAATATCTCAAAATTCAAAAATATGTATATTTTGTATGGTGTCGCCATCTGTTGTTAGTTGTGGGAAACAATAAGATTTTTTTCTTTTTAACTTGGAATTTTATATTATTGAATAATAAATAACACAAATCACGAAACTGATAAATATAAATTTAAAAAATAAAACAATATAAAACATTTAAATAAGATTTACAGTTAAATAATTAAAATAGGACTTGCCACTAATAAATAAAAAAAAATTATTATTACTTTACCATACTGAACAATGGTTAAACACGCAAGGCGGAAGGAATTAGGAGAAACTAAGTAATTAATACTTAAAAATATCAATTTCAAGCAAAAATTCAAAATTTTGAAAAAGGAAAATATATATAGCTGCATAAAATAGTGTTTTCTGAAATGTATTCTTGTATGCTAGTGGTGGCATCTATTATCATTTCATGAAAGAAAAGAAATAATAAAATAATAATAAAAGGTTTTGGAATATCTGAATTACAAGATTACAGATGCTATAGAAGTCTGGATTAAAAATGTAAAAATTCTATGCCTTGTATATTTTTATTTTGGAAAAATAAAACTACAAATGCTTCTTTTTTGTTTTAGGAAACACTCAATCAACATTTGGCTAAGGCCATTTTCATCAGTGGAAGTCCATTGTCATTGGTTGAACATCCTTTGAGGATTGAATTTTTTAAGAAAGTTCGACCTTCTTACAATTTACCTTCACGTTTTCGTCTTGCCTCAACTTACTTAGATTCTCAATATTCTGAAATGCAATGTGAAGTTAAGAGACAACTAACTGAATCAAAACACCTCCATTTGCAATGTGATGGTTGGAGTAACATAAGAAATGAGTCAATAATAAATTTTGTGATTTCAAAACCACAACCTCTATTTGTTGATTTTATCATGTCAAAGGAAAACAAGCATGATCCTTGTTATTTGGCTGAGCAAATTGAAAAAGTTATGAAAGATCATGATCCTGAAAAATTTTTTGTGATTATAGGTGACAATGCTAAAAATATGATAGCAGCGTTTAGATTAGTAAAAGAAAAATATCCGCATGTTGTTCCATTAGGTTGCCTTGCCCATCTTTTACACTTATTGTGTTCTGATATTTCAGGATGCAAGTCAGTTAAACAATTTTTTACAAATGTAATTGATATAGTGAAAACTATCAAACGTAGCAACCGTTTAAGTGCATTGTTTAACCGGATTCAAGATCAAGAAAGCAAGAAAAATATTTCCTTGAAAATGCCAGGTAAAACTAGGTGGGGAAGCTACTTACACAGTCTTAAAAGCTTAAAAGATAACAAGTTTACGCTGCAAACTATGGCAGTTTGTGAAGAAGCTCAATTGTCTTCTCAGTTAAAAAAAAAACTTTTAGATGATACTTTTTGGATTCGTATTGAAAATATGATTGATATCTTTACTCCGATTGTAGAACTTATAGAATCTTTTGAATCAAATGAACCTCAGATTCATTTGGTGTATAACAAAATAAACAACTTAGAAAAAGTATTGCTAGAATTACTTCCTGTATCTTTATTGGAAAAAAATGAAGAAAAGCATATTATGGAGCAATTTAGAAAAAGAAAAGAATCTGGTGTTGGTCCTCTCCATCTTGCAGCAGACATTTTAAATCCTATAATGCAAGGAAGTACCTTAGAACCTTCAGATTTGCTTGATGGTTTAACATTCATTTATGATGTTGGCCATCACATGAAATTAGAGAGCTCACAACTTAAAATGGATCTTGTTCATTACAGAGAAAAAGAAGGTGTCTGGGAAAGAAAAATCTTGTGGGAAGGGCTAGAGAATATGCCTCCTCTACTATGGTGGAAAAGCTTACGGGGCACTAATATATTAGCTGAAGTAGCTTTGCGCATATTAAGTGCACCTATTACGTCTGCCGCGACGGAAAGAACCTTTAGCACCTTTAGCTGGATTCACAGTAAAAAAAGAAACCGCTTGACATCAGAAAGAGCAGCTAAGCTAACCTACCTATCGTATAATTGGAAGCTGCTACACAATGAAGTAAATAAACAGAATACACCCAAAATAAAGAAACAGGAAACAAATGAAAATGTTTCAGAAACAATAAATCGTATAGAAGAATTACTTTCAAGTGACGACAGCTTAGAAATTGAGGACTTTGAAAATTCAGATTCCGAAGTTGTTGTGTCTGACTGATTTTAAACTGAGAGAAAAATTGTGTCGATATGATAAAATTATATTTTTCATTTTCTATTTTATTATCTATATCTGCATATTATTTATATATAAATGTTAAATTGTGTTTAATATTCGGCTGTTTTCTCAATCCAAAATTACTGAGTTTTATTTCCTTAAAGTCAAGCTATTGCTGATGCTAAATGGTTCTCTTCAACATACAAATATTGAATTAAGAAAATTATATTTTTCACTTTTATATTATATCTTTGCATAATTTGTATATTTTTTATTTATATTTTTCACTTTTATATTTAATATGTGCTTAATTTGTGTATTATATATTTGTATATTATTTTTATATCAATATTATCCCTTAAATTTATTGAAAAAACAATTCTCTATAAACACATTAACTTTTTTATATGCTTCATTTTTAAAAATTACATTTAAATTCAATACTTAAGTGTAAAAAGTTGATTTTTTTTTAATTAAAGGATTGTAAGAAGTCTAAAGTTCTGTAATTTTCTTTCTTTTATACTATTTTATCATAACTAAAAGTAAAATTAATGTAATTTCCCAAATATATATAATTGAAAATAAATACCCAGGTAAATACCCAAATTGGGTATTTACCCTGGGTATTTACCCTTAAAAATAAATACCCGGGTATTTTACATCACTGACACACCTAAATCATAACTTGAATCTTTAAACATGATTATTTCAAAACTATGTTTTTAAAGTCGGTGATCACGATAACTGGAACAAATATGAACCAATCTTCTTCAATTTTTGACTGAGTTTTAACAACAATATTATCTAGAGATTAATTGTTCCTTTTGGCATGCTGGGGATTTTTTCTATTTTTAAAAATAAAATATCAAAGTTCAAAATTTTGGTGAAAATCGGTATACCTTAAATTTGAACGGCATCTTTTTTGTTCAAAAGATTTTTTTTTTCAAAAACCGAACGATTACTCTCTAGTTTTAAGTGTTCGAAGTAAAGACATTGTGTTTTTTTATATTTCAGATAACATTTCATACAGTTACGGTAATTACCGTGGACGGGTACCAGAGCGACACCATAACTGGGGAGCGAGTCTGCTGGAAGCACTCAACTTTATTCTGTCATTACAAAAATCAATATATATTTTTTAATGTGTAATAAACAAAAGAAATAAAGAATTTTACAAATATCTTGTTTCATTTTCCTGAAAAAAAAAAAATCTTCCAAAAGACACATTCCCCCCCCCCCCCCCCCAACCTTGCAGGTAACCCTTTAATTTGGTTTTTCTATGTAAGGATGAAATTTTGTAATCGAAATGCATGAAATGAATAAAAATTGCGATTATCATTCACTTCCTGATAGGTTAGAATTAAAATAATTACACACACAAGTGCGTTTCCGATGACAATACAATATTTTAATATTTTTAGAAATTAATTATAAATTAATAAATTAATTGTAAGGTTTTTTTCCCGTTAGCCGTGGCCGCAGGTGATAAATCGCTAAATATTCCTTATGGTGATAACTGTACAACACAATTGTACTACAATTGTTATGGTTAAAATTGTACAACAATAATAATACAGTTAATTATGCGTCAAACTACTCTAAAAAAACATGCCAAATGGCTGTGAAACTGAAGCAAATAAATATTATAAACACAAAAAATATAATAAAGAAAATATAATAAAGAAAAAAAGAATTCAAACATTTTTTAAATATACAATTTTATCAAATAATAGTTTAATATTAATAAAATTAAGGTAAAGCTAGGATAGTCTGCGCACAATTCAAAAGAATAGCAATAAAAAATCTAAATATTAATTTTTTGCTAAACTATTCATGAATAACTTTTACATCATTTGTTTTTTATGCATTCCCATTGCTATTTTGTTGTTATGTTGCAATTTAATAGAACAGTTGTAATAAAACCAAGAAAGTTGTTTTGCGCAATCTGTCCTTACAGGGTTGGTGTGATTGCGCACATGGGTAGGAGAGATTGTTACTAATAATAACTACAATTAAATTGTTAACAATAATAATTACACTTAAATGACATTGCTATAAGGTTTGTGTGAACAAATATTATTGTATTAGGAGTGAATATTTCAAACTAATAATTAAAGAATCAGAAAAAGGAAATAATTTAAAAAACGATTAAAAAAATTTAATTAAAGGAAAAAAACTAATTAGTCCATTTTCATTTTTCCTTTTTTTTAATGCAAATTTACCAGTAAGCTGCGTAATCTCTCCTAGCATGGAAACTAATGGAAACACTGCGCCATCTCTCCTATGTAGCAGGTGCGCAAACTCTCCAATTTCGGTAGGAGAGATTGCGCAGCCTTTTATTTAAACATGATCTCTTCTAAAACGAACCGTTGATGTTCACATTGTTAGTCCAGATTAGTAGCTTATGAGAAATTGTTTAAATTAAAAATATTTTGTACTATTGACATTGTATAGAAATTCTGATGAACAGCTATGAAAATTCAAGCACTTACTTTGGGAAAACAAAACAAAATAGCAATACTTTATCTTAGACGCTCAAAGCAATCAACGTGCACTTTCAAGTAGACACTCCACTACTGTTGTTGTACAACTACCTGGAGTCGCTGCGCGCTCAATCTACTCCTTCCCCCCGAACCTCTATGTGCGCAATCTCTCCTGGCTTTACCTTACAATTATATACTGTGATCAAAAAGTTCCCGGAATGTTGGCATAAAACAAAAGGTATCAATTTATTAGTCAAAATGTATTGCATCTCCTTCAAAGTAATCTCCTCCAACTACAATGCCCTTCTGCCAACGTTTTTTTTTTTTTTTCAATCATTAAAACATGCTGTAAAGTTGTTTTTGGGAAACCCCTTCAGAGTTCGTAGGTAAATCATCTTTTACCGAATTAATGGACTCAAAACGCTGACCAAGAAGAGGCAATTTCAACTGTGGAAATAAGAAAAAGTCACATGGTGCCATATCTGGTGAATACGGAGCTTGTGGAGCCATATTTGTTTAGAAACTCACGAATAATAGTTTCTCTGTGAGAAGGCGCATTATCGTGGTGCAAAACCCATGAGTTTTCTCTCCACATTTCAGGCCATATCTGATGAATTGCTTCGCGCAAACGGCGCAAAACACACGAATAAAATTTTTTATTGACTGTCTGGAATTCATAATGCAAACATCACGACAATCAAACAAAACTGTCAACATTACCTTGATTTGTGAAGGACGGATTCACTACCATCTTTAAACATTTTATACCAATCAAATACTGTTATTTTTGATAAACAGTCGTCTTTAAAAGTTTTTTGTAACATTTCAAATGCTTTTGTAGCAGAAATGTCATTGCGAAAACAATATTTAATGTATGTTCTTTGCTCAACAACATTCACCATTTCGGAAAATCAACAGAGTGAAAATTCTAAAAACAAATTTATTTACAGACGATAAAATGAAATAAATTCCTCACTAATGCCAGATGTTTATAGAAGTCGTAAAAATAATTTATAAAGTTTTCAGACGATATCTACTATAGATGTATTTTAAATGAACCATTCCGGATACTTTTTAACACTTTCCAACCTAGTTGAAAAGTGTTTATGACTTCGGTTTGTCTGCCGTATGGCCGTCAGCCGTCTGCCGTCTGTCCGTCTGTCCGTGCTCTAACTCCCGTAAATAACTCCCGTAAAATCGTCTGCGGTTTATTTAAATAATGTTTCACTATTTTAAACACATTGAAATTTATATATATATATTACTAAGGTGTATTACAATAGGCTTACTACAGAATAGTTTGTGTATAGCAGTCATCGTTCATTTACAGGGACACACAAAATAATTCTCTACTGTCTGTTAACAATAATTCTTGGAAGTGCGTTTTAAGTTGCTGAACGCGATTTTAAATTGAACTAACTTTTTGTCTATTACTGGGTGTGTATAAATTCTGTATTTCATATACAGGGCAGCCCAAAAGTTCGCGAACACATTTCCGTTTATTGAAAGAAACTCCAGAAGGAGAATTTTAAACTGTGCTACGCGTTTCCTAACTAAACTAAAATTTATCCTATGTAGTATATATACAAATCTATAGATCCTACACAGGGCTGAATAAAAATATTCGGATATTTTTCCGAATATTGTATATGTTGAGATTTTCTGAAATTACGTTTTCAAATATGTTATGCGTTTTCCAAATTGTTCACTTAGATGTTATCTTTCAGCTTATTAAACGGTAATGATTTGTAAAATTATTTTGGAAGCGTTGGAAAGTGTTACATAATCTATGTGTGATAATCCTTTAAAAATACCTTACTTCTGGTTCTTCCACACCCGAGGCCTTTTATAATTTAGAGGCGACATTTTATGAATACCACTTTTGGTTCTTATGATTCCATTATACACAGGAACGCAGCCATTTTCTCGATTAAACACAAGTTTATTTAATACGACACATCACAATAAAACATGAAGGACACACATAAATATATAAAGATGACCAATAACTACGCAGTAGCAGATACAATATTATTATTCGTTCTATCACCAACTATATTTCTTTTCATAACGTGCCCACAGCACCATACAACCTGTCACTCTGGCCTCCCGGCAAACTTCTTACCGTCTCCCTTACTCTGCAGTAGAAGAGAGAAAAAAAAGGGTTGCCATAAACCTGACGTCACCGGCATGACACTATGCTTGACGCATGATTTTTCGTTCTTGTTTTCTATCTCAGTAGAATGTTGAAAAACAATTTAGAAATTCTGAATAGTTTAAATTATGCTATGTTTCTCGACTGTTGCATATTATAAAAATTATGTAGGTTAAAATTTATAATTTGTTAAATAAATTCACTAATTTGTGCTTTCTATCATGAGTAAATAAAAGCTGTGAATTATCACCACGCTAATTAACGCATTGAACCGGAAAATTGGAATTACATGATTTACATTCTTGGTGTTAGGCACGATTTTAAGATAAACATTGATTGCTTATAAAAGGGTGTTTTTTAAAACCTATTTTTAGTTTTATTGTAATGTTGCAAGTTTATTTCTATTTCGAAGAATCTGTATGTGACCAAAGCGGATACTCGACATACACTTATGCAGGAACTTCGGGTTTTATGAAATAGTCGGGTAATATGGAATACCAAGGTTTCTGTTTGGTAAAATGCTGCCACCAAACAGTAATATCATAAACTATTTAATAAGGTTTCCAGATCACCCCCAGAACACGCATTTCGTCGGTTGACGTCAGGGCACATTGTGTGAATAAATATTTGTTTTTTGTCTTTAGAAAGTTTCAAGAGATATTTTTTCAATATTTTATTTTCATTATTAGAAGTAAAATTTTTATATCCAAATTAAATATAATGTACACCGATATCCTAACAGTTTATGATGCAATATTCGTTTTTTAGCTCGAGATTCACGTCAATAAACATAGAGTATTTTTCCCTCAAACCGGCTGTGTCGGGTTATATAGAATACCAATATCTCTTAATGCTCCATGGTTATGGTGGTGCAAAGACAAATCCTTATATTTGTTATTTGTGCAAATCTGAAGTATGCACTGAAGTATATTGGCTGACTACCTAGACACTATATTTTGATCATGCTATTACATCTGTTTTTTGCCAAATTTTGTGTGTTTTGTTCATTTTAACCCCCTATTCTATATTTCCCGACTGTCTCACAATACCCTCAAAACAGAGGTCGGAAGTAGCGCGCTACAAGTAGCGAAACTGTAGTAGTCGCTACATTTTACAGTAGTTTGTAGTGTAGCGCACTACATTTTGAACAAAGTAGTGTAGCGAGTAGCGCGATAAAAAAATTCAGTAGTTTGTAGCGAAAACCAACGCTACTTTTACTGCTACTTCAGGAGATAAAAAAAAGTGTCATTCTTCAAATCACGTGGCCAAATCTTTCTTCTTTTGTGCAAGGTTTGTTCTGCTCAAAAATTTACAAATCTCAGCTGCACTAAATAGCAATGCATCGCATGAAGTCCATTTTCTCATTGACACTTACTGCAAAAATCAAGTAAGGAAGTAATTTTCTTTCTGGCAACATGTGTCTATTTACCCGTTTTTTAAGTCTTCATGTTTTAACGCCAAATTTCTTATTATTCGGAATTGTTTTATTTACAGATTTATTTATCGTTTGCATTTAGTTGTTTTTCTGTGATTTTCTAGATTATAATATCTTTCTTAATTTTGCTACGAAACTTATAATGTGTATAAACTAACATTTTGGAGACAAACACAAAACATTTTCTTGTATGTTATCTTTCTAAATTGTTTAATGACCTCGGTTATATATGTCGCACTTATTTAATTGTATTCGGCAAACGCAATATAACGAGGAGTAACTGTATTTTTTAATCTGTATCTTCCATTTCGAGTGTAAATTGAGTCCTTTGGCAAAATCTGAAAGTAGCGATGTTGTGACTACTTTTGAAAAGTAGTTTGTAGTCGCTACTTTTTAAAACAAGTAGTTGTAGTTGTAGTTAACAACATTTTCGATAAAGTAGTTGTAGGTGTAGTTCGCTACAATAAAAAAGTAGTTTTTCCGACCCCTGCCTCAAAATATATTTTTTTATTATTATTTGTTTGCAAATGATAAAATATCGTAAAATAAGTTTTCTCTATAAAAACTATTTGCAAGATAGCTGAAGTTTGTAATTGTATTCTGATTTCGGATTTTAAACAATATCGGGATATTGTATTGCCTCAAATGTGTATTCCATAATATCCGAAGTTCCTCAACATTTTTTATTCATATTTGTTCACTATTGTTTTAGCTATTATACTTTTCAATGTTCATTATATATTATTCTGCTATGCAATATCTTGTTAAGGTTTCATAGCAAAGAAGGGTGTTCACGTTATACGGTAAACACATCTAAAAATAGAAAAATATAGTTTCAAATTTTAGGTGCTCGTAATATGCTAAATCGCGCCTGGTATTGAATCTGTTTGACAAAATTTGAAATTAAATTCTTATAATTCCAATTTCTGTCAAGCTTTAAAACAAGCCACAAAAGCCCCAACCTTCTCGCTCACGATTTTTCTAACACATTCCAACACAGTTGAAAAGTGTTTATGACTTCAGTTTGTCTGTCTGTCCGTCCTCTAACTGTAGTAAATATACTAGGGTTGACATGAAATGTATACATCTTATTGAAGTTTACTATAGCATGTTCGCTATAGAAAATGGAATGTGTAGACTTTATAGTTCAATTACAGGACACGCAAAATAAAACCGTATAGCAAAATGGTCAATGGGAAAAAATCGTTTGCGGTGTACTTTAATTATGTATTTTAAACATGATGAAATTGATATGCATTAATAAAGTGCACTAAAACATGCTTTGTGTAGAATTTGATGTGCAAAGTATTTATCATTCATTTACAGTGTCACTCTAAAGAATTTTGTTACATAATGGTCTACGAAGTTCCTCTACTATCATTGGTTACATAACTGATATTAAAACGCTTTTCAGAAAAAAAAGACTCTTCATACGAGGATGTACGGTGTAGTAACATAAAACTTACTCTCATCAATAGCATGTTGTTTACGCGATCGAGATTATTTTTGATCAAAGCGAAGTTTAATTTTTTTTGTTATTTTCATTTTAATATTAAAATGCAGATAGGTACTTCCTTTTCGGAGTAAATGAAGAAAACATATTCGACAAAGAAAACATGTCTTGACATTTTGAAAGATGAATATTGGAATTTTCGAATACTTGGTATTATTTTGTGTTTAAAATAAGTATTAAAAAAAGCTACTCTTTTGTAATTTTCTAATTTTCTAATTTATGCAACATTCTCTTTTTGAATACCTGGTGCTATTTTGTGTTTAAAATACGCAAAACAGTTTTACAAAAATCTTTTATAAGCATTCAATATTCGTAAAAATCATGCCTAATTTCATGACTGCAATTTAGGATTTTTCCAAAAACATTTCGTTACATTATATATATTTGGCACGGGCACCGGGCCCGATAATGGAAAATTCACAGCTTTGTTTTACACTTGGTAGAAAGCGCGAGCTAGTGAATTTATTTAATAAATATATAGTTTTTGATCTCTTTCTTTTTTAAGATATGGAAACAGGAAGCATAAACAATATTTAAATTAACTTTCTAGGATTTCTAAATTGATTTCTCGACGTATAATCATAATTTAATTAATATGAAACTATTAATTGATAATATATTTTAAGTATATTTTTTAAGTAAATTAAATTCTTAACTTTTTATTTGGATTTAATTATCTTTAGTGTTTAAAAATTTTGTTGTTGCAGGTTCACAACCAGTTGGCCGTGGTTTGACGCATAATTCAATCCTTTGTAACTCAAATACAATTGTAATCCTAAAGAATATTTGGCGATTTATCACATGCGACCGGCTAAAAGAAAAGATCCTTAAAATTAATTTATTAATTTATAATTAAATTCTAAAAGTATTAAAACTCGGTATTGTCTTCGAAAACACACCTGTGAACATAATTCATAGAATTCTAGTCTATCTGGAAGTTGGGGAAAAATTTATTACAACATTCCATTTTTACATTCAAAAACGAATTTGAGTTAAATAAAAGAGTGTAAAAAATCAAACATATTTTTTATAAATATAGATATATCTATATGATGGAAATATAAATTAACTATTCTCATCAAAATACTTGCTGGTTAATATCTCTCGATTGTTGTCTTATTTTTCTTATGCAACATTTTCGGCATACGTTATTCGATAATTTCAATTTCGATAATTTCAATTTTCAACACACTACAATGATTGCAATGTTGGTCACTATTTTAAAGTTTTGAGCGTTTTCGGTTATTCCTGTAATTCGATGACTGACAAAAAGGTTTCTATAAATTCATGAACACTGTGAACACTTACCCATTGATTCACCATTCATTGATTACCCATTCTTTTGCAACTTAAACTCTCAATTTAAGTTAATTTCACAATGCCAAAATAAACGTATCACATTAAGAAATAACACATTAATAATTATTATTTTATTACAAATTTACAAACAAAATGAATATAAAAAGAATCCTTGAAATCTTATTTTTTATTACCTTACTTATTTTTTATTACTTACGGGCCCGGGTCCGAGTTAATAACAATCTGTTCTATACAAATATGGCTGAAATCTGTAAGGCTATCGAACTAAAGTCGAATGAGCCAACCCCCGTCATAATCGGGCCCATAGAACCAGATATGCTCCTGCAGTTCCACCTTCCACCGGCAGGGGACGCAATCTGATCTGGAAGAGGCCTTTTCAGAACACTCGACCCAACCAAATTTTCTAGTAGAATTGAAATTTAACCACGGCTAAACATTGCCAAAATACTGGAAATCGCGAAAGTGAGTTACGCAAACAATCGGTTTCGAAAAGGTTAATGTTGATATTTTTTAAAACCCAACGGTGCGGTACGTTTTGAAGAAAATGAACGTGTCTATGATCTGGAGTCCACTGTTTGTTCGTATTCGCATTTCCCGAGTCGATGCCGATTTTTAAACCTGCGCCGAAAAACAAAAAGTGCATGAATGAGTTTTGAAAATGATTTTTTACGGATGGTTAAAATTAAAATTTTTCAAAACAAGTACCAGATTTTAAAAAGGCAAAGACATGTAGATTAAGCGCGGTATTTTTAGTTTTTCGTATCTTGTTTATAAACACCGATTCGAATCTTTAAAGATAGGAGAAATCGTTAAAAATCCGAAATTGACTTACGATAAAAAACGTTTTCGAAAGGGTTAAGGTGATTTTTTTAAAATATATGTTTCTGCCTAAACCAGATAGAACGTAGATCTCTTTAGGTGTGTTTCGTTTTTTGTTTGGTTATTTTAGAAAGCTGATGCCAGATTTGATATATCGCAGAAAATCGGAATTCGCAAAAGTGAGTCCTGCGCGCCGCGAATTTTTTTTAAAGGGTTAATATTTTAATTTTTCAAAAACAAATACAGATATTAAAACAAGAATAAGTTTAGATATTGTCTGGTAATTTTAGTTTTTTTTAGTTTTAGTACCTTGCTCTAAACCGCCAATGTAAATTTTTAAAAGTCGCCAAAATCGGAAAAATTGCGAAACGGCATACAGAAAATATACTTTTTTAATGATTTAATTTTCGTATTTTTTAAAACCAAAGGTGGCTTTGAAAAGGACAAAATTAGTTCTTTAATTTGGTGACCTTCGTTTTTCCGCATCTCTTGCAGTCCGGTCGATGCAAGGCTCGGAAAACGGAAGAAAATAAAAAACATGAATTAGATGCTTATTGATTATTTTTTTTGAAAGGGTTAAATATGAAATTTTTTCGAACCAACCAGATCGTTTGAGACGTAAAAGTAAGTTCTTTGAGAATATGTAGATGGTTTTTCTGTATTTTCAGTCATTCACCCATGGCGAATTTAGAAAAATTTACAAAAGGAACGGGATGATTCGTTATTTGTTCCCTCCCTTTATCGAGATATGGATAAAGGACTTCTGAGCTTGCGCGCGCGGATTTCGGAAGAGTGATTTTTTATTTGTGATTTTGATCATTTTTTAATTAATAACTACCCTAATTTTCAAAATATTAAAATTCTGGGACTCAGGTGCACCAGGAGAGGGTTTGGACCATCTAAATCTACATTTTCAGGCTTCTAGGTGGGCTAGATTTTGCTAGCCATCGCAGACAAACAAACAAACAAACAAACGGACAGACAAACACACACATAAAGTGAAACTTTTTTTATTAGTATAGAATAGGTGAAGTACCGGCGTTGCCCCGGATTCCAAGAGTGTTTTTTTAGGAAAATCAATTTCAAAATTAAACATGCGGTATAAAAACATAGGAAAGCAATCAAAATGTTGTACACATGAATCGAATGAAAACCCAATATAAAAATATATAAATTTCAATAATAAACTCATCAGAATTCAGCTATAAATCAGCTTGCTTCCATTCATCATAAGGAAGATTATCAAACTGTCTTTAAACTGTACACGATGGAACGAACTGAGAAACAATTATGTCAAAGCAGCTTCATAAACTATATTTTTTGTTTCTTGAATCGGGGCAAATGCATACAAGTTTCTTGAAGAGTCAACTCTTGAGCACGCAACGTAAAACTGTCCATGAGAAAAGCAAGGTGATTTCCATGTTGACTCCAACTACACGTAAAGATTGCACCTGTGCCTTATTGATTGACAGGGCAAATGCTAAACGAACTGGAAATATTGTACACGCTAGAATTGAAATGAGGTATCAGGTGGAATAAGGGGTAAGCGTGGAATGAAAGAACTTTTGACACAGCATTTCAAAAATTGTTGCTTCAATCGTATGAGGCTGGAGCTTCTTAACTACGAATCTTGTACCGTTAGAAAGGTCTTAGAGAATTTAAATTTCTGAGAAGCATTATATGTGATCTAAACTTCAGTATCAAGTTATACGATGGCATTCTGAGAGGGTTCAAAGAGTTTAAAATTTCAGTAGGGTAGTGCACAGCCTCATTTTCTTCAAAAACGGTATCTATTGATTTTTTTTAATACAGCTTCTAGAGGTAACTCTTCTTGAATCTTTAAGTTGATGTTGTTTACACTGTCATTTTTTGGTGCAAGAATTGCGCGTTCGCAAAGCTATTTTTGCTCTGTAAAATGCTGTCTATTTCGAAATACTTTCACTGTGTTCTGCAACAGACTCAACTGTGTTACAAAATGCTTCTCTGATTTTGAACAGACCAGTTACTGTATGAAGCGATATTAATCTATTCTCAATAATTAACAATTGGTCAGCAAACTGACCATCCAATATGCTTCTATGAAGATGAACTCTCATATTTGTAGTTAGCCGCAAACTGCGAACATGCCTCCAAAGATTACACAGATTTTAAGAAATGCGTTCATTTCATCCGCCATTGTTCCTTTTAGAAAGACCGGCAATGTTTATCAGAAATCTCCCGACAATGCAACAGTGACTCAATTCAACTTTCATTAGTAAATCATTGCCTCGTAAAAATTGAAGTGTCTGATTGAACAAAGTGTCTGACTGAGCGGTTGGAAAGTGCCTGCAAAGCATTCTTGTCTAACATGGTGCATTCATCTCATACAATGACTTGACATTTTATTTTTTTTAAATCTGAAATATTTGTTTCAGTTCTTCACTAAGAATGAGCTCTGGGGACCTAAAAATTTGTGGAAATTGTAATATACATACAGACACCCACATATAGATGTGGAATTGATTTAAAAATAGCGAAAACAAATTCAGAGAACCTTAAAATTTTAAAATATGTCAATATTTCCAAAATCTGGTTTTAATCATGATTCAATTACATTCCTCACAATATATGTGTACAGAAAGTAAAACAAAAACAGGTTAATACAATGAAATTAAGTTTGCGCCACGCTCACGTCAATAAATGTTCAATAAAATCCGCCAATTGTTTGCGAATCCGATTCTTATATTGATGCTCTTTGTACTATTTACAAATATTTTAAAATATCCGTTTTATCTCTAATATGATTTTATATTCATCTGCTGATGTCGCATCCACTTGCTTTCTGTAGTTACTCATATTGATACTCTCCTTGTATGATAGTGAAATGTTTGGAAAATTCCGTTAAATTTCATGTTCATTTTCTTTTTAATTATTTTAATGACGTCATATTCACTTGCTTTCTGTACTTACTCATACTCATACTCTTTGTATTGTTGAAAAATGTGTGAAAATGTCTGTTATACTTCCACTTTGATGTCATATTCCCCTTATTTTTAATTCTTGAAAATTTTTATTTGCATTTATTTTAACGTGGATATCTTTCAATTGAAGGTTAATTGCTGTGGAAAGAATTTTATTGTGAGTTTTGAAATTTTGGTACCAAACTATAGCGAAAAATGGTTAAATTTTATAGAAAATGACTATTACATTGTTGTTTTTTTATTAAGTAAAAATTAACTATAATTTATTTCGATTACTTTAGTTGCCCCGCCGTAGAGCACACAAAACTCCCCTAGTGGTGCTTGTTAAAAGTTCTCCAGAATTTGGGAACGGCGGTTGACGTGTCTGACGGGCGCCCATAGGCGCCTGGCAACGCAGCTCAGTCGTGTTTTAATACACTTGTATGTAAATTTATACAATTATTACTTCTAAATTTTCAATTTGTATAGAAAGAGAAGCAGATATTTTTTTCTTTTTTATATATTAGATTTCCATTAAATAATAGTTGCAGAAGGAAACTTTCCTTTGAATTCAAATATTTTAATTTTATCTATGAAAGAAATTAAAAATTTAACCCTCTTATGCATAGTAACTTCATCTGATGTGGTAAAGAAAAAAAGCCCTCTGAGAATTGTGCTACCGCGCATGCGCTGCAGCGTATTGCTGCTTATTTTACTGTTTATTACTGTTAATTTTACGGTATAATACTAGCAGCTGGGGTGCCAGTATTATAGTGTAAAATCAACACTTTTTTTTTTTTTTTTTTTTTTTTTTGCAGTGTGGATATGGGCAGTAGTTGCTGAAAATGGATTTATATTGAGTTATCATATATATTCTAATACAAGCAAATCTTGTGTGTGGTTTTATATATATATATATATATATATATATATAAAATTTGCATAAAATTTGCATATATATATATATATATATATATATATATACATATCTATATGCAAATTTTATCTTAAAAACGGCTCTAACGATTTTGACTAAATTTTGTATCTTACCATTTTCGGGCGCAAGAAGACTATTGGGCTGGGTCACATGTTCGAGAACTTTCGATTAGTGGGTCATTTTTGGGTCAACCCGGGTCAAGATAATTTTATCTAAAAAACGGCTCTAACGATTTTGATTAAATTTTGTGTCCT
Source organism: Maratus michaelseni (assembly GCA_963931845.1). NCBI lineage: Eukaryota > Metazoa > Arthropoda > Arachnida > Araneae > Salticidae > Maratus > Maratus michaelseni. The sequence continues at coordinate 71,115,501 of OZ007587.1, read as the reverse complement.
ACGAGTTTCGGGTACGAAAAAATCATTGAGCTAGGTCATATGTTCCAGAAAATTCGATTAGTGGGTCATTTTTGGGTCACTGTGAGTTAAGCTAAAAAACGGCTCAGACTATTTACACTAATTTTGCATCCTATGGTTTTCGGGCACGTGAAAACTGTTGCGCTAGGTCATGTGTTCGAGAAAATTCGATAAGTGGGTCATTTTGGCCATGGGTTATTATGGGTCAAGCTATTTTATCTTAAAAACGGCCTAGATTAATTGCACTAAATTTTGCATCCTGTGGTTTTCGGGCACGAGAAGACTGTTGGGCTAGGTCATGTGTTCGAGAAAATATGATTAGTGGGTCATTATGGGTCAATCAATTTTATCTTAAATACGGCTCAGACGATATACACTAAATTTTCATCCTATGGTTTTCGGGCACGAGAAGACTGTTAGGCTAGATTACATGTTCGAGAAAATTTAATTAGTGGGTCATTTAGGTTATGGTTTATTATGGATCAAGCTATTTTATCTTGAAAACGGCTCAGACTATTTAGACTAAATTTTGCCTCCTATCATTTTTGAGCACGAGAAGACTGTTGGGCTAGGTCTCATTTTCGAGAAAATTCAATTAGTGGGTCATTTTGGTCATGGATCATTATGGGTCAAGCTATTTTATCTTAAAAAGGCTCAGACTTTTTAGACTAAATTTTGTCTCCTATGGTTTTGGGGCACGAGAAGACTGTTGGGCTAGGTCACATGTTTGAGATAATTTGATTAGTGGGTCACTTTGGTCATGCGTCAGGATATTTGAACTCAAAGGTAATTTTGACCGAGTATAGCTCGGTCTTCCCTGCTCGTGTGTTTTTAAACTGTGCAATTAGATATCGCATTTCATTTTATGAAAAAATGAAATTTCCTAATAATATTCTAATTTGTATTGGAAAGTGTTTATAATTTATGCCTGATGCATGATTTTTTACTTTTGTTAAATATTCAGCAGGAAAATCTGGACTTGATAAATTTGTTTCTATCCTGTGCGAGAGAAGATTTTCTCAAATAATGTCTGCTAATTGAATATAAGCAAGAACACGACAAATATATATATATATATTTTTTTAATTTTTTTTTTACTTTGTATTAATAAATCCAAAGTTTAAACTATAACAAAAAAAAATATATATTAACTTCTAATATTAATTATGTATTGCTTGTAAACTTAACCTCATGTGAGGTTCAATTTTTTATTTTGTAATTTTGTAATATTGTAATATTTGTAATTTTGTAATATACAAAATTTAAGTTTTTTTTTTTCAAATCAACATTATGTGTTCTTAATAATACATATATATATTAAATGTAAAATATTTTCTATCCATTTCGAAATAATTCATGCTTGATAATGTTAAATCCTTACTGGAAAAAGTTATATTTTACTCTCATTCTCTAGAAGACATTTTTTGTTGAAAAAAAAAAAATACTAATTTCAAATAGAGAAATATTTGAAGCACTTTCTCTTGTTGTTTCTTTAAATAAAAAGATAATCCATAAGCTCTCTTATTATGTAACATTACGCCTTTTTATTTATTTCATACTTGTGAAAGAATTCACATATGAAACCTTCTTTTATTCTTTTGTAAAAAAAGATTACTTCTAAAAATGTTTATATAGTTTTGTTCTTTATCATTTTCCTTAGTTAGAACATAAATAAATTAAGAAAGATCACAGTTCTAAAAAGAGTAAAAAGTGAACATAAAAGTTTTTGGAAATCTATTTGGAAACAAATTTCTACTTTACAATTTCCAGAGTGTTTTGTAAATTTATTCAACTCTAAAAGTGGGAGTCGCAAAGATGTTTGAGATATCATCTATATCTATAATATATTGAGTAAATCATCTATATCTATATCTATATCTATATCTATATCTGTATATATATATATATTAAGTAAATGGGTGTTTGGAAATACAGAGCTCTTAGATGGTACGATTAATTGTTCAGTTGGATCGGTAATATCGTTTCTGTGATGTAAAGCATCAATGAGCTCCCTGGTTTTCAGAGAAAATTTATTAAAAGGGTAAAAATCGAATAGATTATTGATAATTGCTTTTTGATGCCAGCCGTTTCTACAAAATTTAATGCAACGGAGTGTAAATATACTTTGTACTTATTTTTGTTCAGTGATATCATTGTAAATATATGATTATTTAAAATTAAAATGACATTTAAAAAGACTAAATACAACACATTAATATCGCATTCTAAAATAATTGCAATAGGCGTCTTAAGTTTTATACGAGCTCCTCAGCAGTACAATTATCAATCGAAAACAAAAACTGTTTTTACACATTGTCACGTTCAAAATTATGCATTTAAAATATTAAATCACCAGGGAGTATAGGTTACAGTAGGACCACATATTCTGGTGGAATTGTACATACTTCATTTAATGTTACATGCAAATGTAACACTTCCAATTGCAAAGGTTTTTGCAACTCAAAATTATATACAAACATTACTTTTGCATGTAATTTTCAGTGCAAATTAACATTTACTTGAGTTCAAATTAAAATTGTGTGCAAATTACATGTAAATGTTACGTTTGCATGTAATTTTGGTTAGCAAAAAACTTTGCAACCAGAAGTGTTACGTTTGCATGTAACTGTAAGGAAGATTTCTGTAATTTTGTAACCTAACCTTCAAGAAAAATTCTGCTTCTAAAGTTATTGCTGTTAGATTTAATTATTTTGATATTTTTGAAATGCGGTATGTGGTCGATATCGATTGAATGACTAACAAGTTTCGATTGTAAATTCATTACAATTTTGAACACGAACATGTATAAACAACAGCTTTGGTTTTCGACTGATATTTATACTGATGAGAAGAAATTACTATAAAGCTTGAAAAGTCCGTCTACTGTAATTATTTTACTATGAAATATTAATGTTTTTTTTTATTAGTCTTATTAAAGTTTAATTTTAAATACTTTGTTAAATTTAAATATTCTGATTCAGAGGTAATATGTTTAGTTATTTGAAATATGATTAGTTTAACAGATTCTTATTAATAAATGATTTTCTAGAAAATGTCAAATCATTCTGTCTAACTCCACCGGTGGGGTAAGACCGCAGGGATGCGCTATTCTTACTGTAAATGATTAAATTTAGATTTTTTTCTGAAAAGCAACCAAACAAATTTGCTTTACAATTTCAACTAAAAAAGTTGGTATCAGGTTTTATGCAAATTAAGATATCCGGTTTTACCCCAAGAGAATGAAGTCGGAAAACAATTCGTAAAAATACACTTTTAAATTCTAGCCACAATTTCATAGTAGGAAATAAAGCCACGTAAATAAGCTAAACAAAATAATGTAAAGAGTTTTGGTAACTTTAAGCGTGTTCATGAATAAGTATCTTTAAAACTAGGAAACATTACATAAAAAATAATGAAATAAACTTAAAATATAAAAACTACACAAACATCCGTTTCGAGATACCGTAATGACCAACTATTCTTCTTATCTAGAGTAATCGGTTTAAGTCGCTCTCTGTTAAAGCGCTGACCAATTCGAGTCAAAACTTAGATATCCTTTATCACGCGAGTATACGATCTTACACTACTTTCTCCTATATGTTTTACAATACCAATTCAGAAATTCGCTAAGACGGTTTCTTGAACATTCGTATTCTAAAAAAATTAGAAATAAGTAGGTAAGTGGGATCGAAGATCGCTCAAAGGGCTTCGTTTAATATTCCTTTCAAAACATTTTATCCTTTCTTTAATAAATCCAAATACATTTCATTTAGCAACAACAACAAAAAAAAGTCATGTTTTTTAATTTTTTCGAATATCTAAACCAGCCCGCTATTATATTCTGTCATAATAATATCTGTCATGCGGACTAAATGCGATATTAAAAAAAATAATTTCAAAATTAAACATGTTGTACACCTTCAAAATGTTAAAATATGCGAATATTTCCATAATCGGATTTTTATCACGATTCAATATGTTTCTCAAACTCATATATTTACTATTCTCTATTACTCATGTTGATACTCGCTTTGTATTATTCTCAAACATTTGAAAAATTCGTTAAACTTCCAATATGATGTAAGATTTTCTTTTTAATTCTCTAATGACGTGTATTAATCTACTTTGTGTACATACACATACTCACACTCCTTGTATTATTGAGAAATCTTTGAAAATTTCCTTTTTATTACCAATATGACGTCAATCAATTTTATTTCATATTAATCTTTTTTTTTCAATTGGTGAAACATTTTATTTCATTTTCATTTTTCACGTGGAAATCGTCCAATAGAAAATTAATTATTGTAGAAAGAATTTCATTGGGGATTTTTTATTTTTGGCAACTGCTATAACGAAAAATGTTTAAATTTAATAGGAAAAGGCTGTTAGAATTTTCTTTTTTTTTCTATTTATTAAAATAATACGATTGTTTCAAATTTTAATATTTTGAGCTTCATAGCTGGTATTCAGCTATATACACAGTTTCAATTCTATAAGTTATATAGTTTCTGAGAATGGCTCTGTGACGGACAGACAACGGAGCGGGAGTAATAGGGTTTCGTGAGATGAACGAAACCCTAAAAACACTTTAAAAATAAAAATGGAGAGAATTGCAGTTTTACTTTCAAAGCTATGCTATTGACTGACTGAAAAACAGATTTCTGACAGTCAATCACAAAATGTCCGAATACATGTTCGTTAATACAATTCTAAATTTCTGTATCTTACGGTTTCGTTGATAATCCGAGAAAGAAATTACACCTTATGTTACGACATTCTGTAACTGCTTCTTCAGGGGTATCTTTAGTAGCCACCCCGTTTTGGTCGAGGGTTTTTTAGCGCCCTTACAAATGATATTTGCAAAATAAACTATTAAGTTCTATAAGTCACATACAAAATTGTCAAGCTAATGTTAATCCTATGGGAACGTTCTTTTAAAATTTTTCGTTTGCATTTTAAAATTCCTAAAAAGATAATTTTTTTTTCATAGTATAGCTGAGTTTAATCTCTAACCGGGCCGTTTTTTACTTTTTCAAGTTATCTTTCAGATCTTCTTTAAGACCGTAACCTTCACATTCAAAACCGGTTTCGAAATTGAAAGTGGCCTCATAAAAAAAAATCTGCCCCCAAAATCGAAAAAATAAAAAAGAACCGGGTTACAGATCGACGTCAGCTACCCTATGAAAAAAAAAAAAAAAAAAAAAAAAAAAAAGAAAAGGTTTTAAAAATATTGAAATGCACATGAGAAATTTTGAAAAGAACGCTCCTATAGGTTTAACATTGGATGGCGATTGACTAGCGTATAGGATCTTAAGTTTTAACAATTTCAATCAAATATCTTTCGTAATTTCCGCCCCTCCTTACTTTAGCGCATTGGTCGGTCGCTCAACATTAGCACCCTGAATGTTTCATCTGAACAGTGATCAATGTAATCTAGACGTATTATTTCAAGACACACAATCATTCACATTTAGGTGTTTTTTAGGAAGGGGGAGGGAGTATATAATAAAGTGAAATTTGGTAACTAATATTTTTAAATATCTTGCTCAACTGTCTTATGCATTATTTGATGGTGTCGCTGGCCTGTTTAACTGGAATACCATCTAAACCATCATATTTAAGGTTTACTTTAAATGAATTACTTTAAATGAATACCATCATATTTAAGACGATAATAACAATAAAGTAATATACGCATTGCTAGACGACAAATCAAGCTCTTCACAATATTAAATACATTAATTACTTATCCTTTTCATCATCATCATTACCATCATAATCATCATCATCATCATCAACCGTTTTCAATCCACTGCTGGATGTACAGTGGTGGCCAAAAGTTTGGACATTTTTTGAAAGTTTCATGTTTTTTAACTTTGTGTGCTTGTAGACTATATTAATTTTCTCTTAAATACAAACGTTTATATATCAAATTGAAGGTAATTTAATGTAGAATTTAATAATAAAAACAGTATTACAATATCTGTATTACAGAAAAAAAGTTATGCTCATTTTAGTAGAACAAACAAACACAAATCGTTTTGAATAAGAACGTGTTTTGTAATAAAAGCGTAATAGCCAATCACAAACACTGTTCTGCGGACCAATCAAATGTCTGTAACTATAGTTTAGGTTATTTGGATGGTAAAAGAGTTATTGTTGCGGAAATATTTTGCGGAATGATGCATACTAGTACATAGAGTATTGTTGTTTTTGAATATTTAAAGTCCTTTTTTTAATTAAACTAATTTTAAACAATGTCATCAACGAGAAGAACTAATTGGACATCTACAAAAAGAAACCAAATTGTCATATTGAGAGAAAATGCCTCTCTTATGCTGAAATTGCAAGACAAGTTGGAGGTTCAGTGACTTGTTCTGATGTACGAAATTTCTGTTTACGTCATGAAAAAACGAAATCAGTGGAAAATAAGGCCAAATCAGGTCGAAAAAAATGCACAAGTGCTACTGCCGATAGAAAAACTAAACGACTGTGCCTTCAAGATAGAAAAATTTCATCAGATGCCATTAGATGTGAAATGAATGCAGCGGGTATTGCAGTAACTTCAAGAACAATAAGAAGAAGGTTATCAGGAATTGGACTATAAGCTAGAATTCCACGGAAAAAAAAACATATTTAATTCAAAAGCAACGCAAAAAACGAGTTAAGTGGGCAAAAGAACATATTAAATGGTCAGAAAATCAATGGAAGCAAGTAATCTGGAGCGATGAGAGTAAAATATCGCTCTTTGGTAGTGATGGTAGAAAATACGTGAGACGTAGAGTAGGAGAAGCACTTCATCCTGATTGCATTGAAGCAACTACAAAAGAACCAACAAATGTCATGATTTGGGCATGTATGTCTGCAGATGGTGTGAACCGCATTCAAGTGATTGATGGCATCCTGAATGCCAAAAAATACATCGAAACTGTCCTGAAACCAAAATTGATACCTTCCATCAGGGATCTCTTCCCCAACAACGCATCATTTATTTTTCAGCAGGATTCAGCTCCATGCCACACAGCAAAAGTATGCAAAGCATGGTTTCAAAATAAAGGCATAGATATATTACCATGGCCAGGAAACAACCCTGATCTCAATCCAATTTAAAATTTGTGGCGACGTTTGAAAATTCTTGTACGAAAAAAACGTCCATCCAATAAAATACAACTTATTGAAGCTATAATTGATTCTTGGCACCATGTGATTACGAAATATGAACTCCAGACACTCTTTCACTCGATGAAAAGACGCTGTGAAGCTGTCTTAAAAAATAAGGGTTATCCTACTAAGTATTGATTTTGTAAGTATCACTTTAAAAAAATGCAAATCTAAGATAGATCTTACTATTAGTTGCATAACTTTTTTGTAATACAGATATTGTAATACTGTTTTTATTATTAAATTCTACATTAAATTACCTTCAATTTGATATATAAACGTTTGTATTTAAGTTAAAATTAATATATTCTACAAGCACACAAGGTTGAAAAACATGAAACTTTCAAAAAATGTCCACACTTTTGGCCACCACTGTAAGTCTCCCCCAGATTTTCCCATTGTATCCTGTCTAGTGCTCTAGTCATCCAATTAACACCGGCCAGTTTTCTGATTTCGTCGCTCCATCTTACTTGAGGTTGTCTTCTTGGTCGTTTTACATCTCAGGGATACCCCTGTAGGGCGTTTGTTTTCCATCTATTAGCTCGCTTTATGAAGGGAAACCTGTCTGTTCTCCATCTATTGTTTTGTTTTCTTGCAATGTGCTCAGCCCATTGCCTTTTAATTCTCTCAGTGATGTCAAAAACATTCGTCTGATTTCTTATCCAGGTTATTATTTTTTTGTCTCTTCTAGTTATGCCTAGCATACATCTTTACATATTTCGCTGTGTTATTTGTAACCTTTGTACCATCCGTTTTATTAGCGTCCATGTTTCTGCTCCATACGTTAGTGCAGGCAAAACGCATTGGTTAAACACCTTTCTTTTCAAACAAAGAGGTTATGCATTAAACACAAAATTATAAAGAATAAAGCTTTATTTGAATGTTGTTAAATATATATAATTTGTAATGCTTGTATATTTTGACGTGTGTTAAATATTTTTAAACGTAGAAAATAACTGAAATTCTCAAATTCTCTAATTTATTAAAGTAGCTATAGCTTAGTGTAGTCCAATTAAAAAAACTGTAGTGTAAGTAGTTTTATTTAAAAGGAAAGAAATTTGAAAAATTGCAATTAGTACAATTTTTATTAAACTTAATTTATATATATATATATATTATTTTGTTAATAATTACGAGTACATGACATACATTATACAGGAAAAATGATAATAATTAAATGACATTTGTTGTTACATAAGCAATTTGTTTTTACAATTCAATTATATTTGTAAGTGATACATATAACCATTATAATTTTTTTAATTTTTTTTTTCAATTATTACGAGATTATTATCACTTTAACGACAAAAATTTTCATTATAGAAAATTACGATGATAATCCATTCTCCAGATGCTGAATAATTAATCGATTTTTCAAGCAGCAGCATCTTGCGACACATACATAATAGAGTGGAAATTTCATTCGTTTCCTTTCTTCACAAAGACATCGAATATCGAGTATATTTGAGTAAAATTCTGGATAAACTGCATTCCGTGCAATAATTAATTCATTTCTAATAATATTTAAATTTGCAAACAAAGTACTCTTTTACTATGATATGATTTGTTTGAAAGTCTTGAAATAAAGGAGGTTTTTATTTCATTCCAGCAAAAATATTTCAGCTGTCGCCTCTGTATTAGCTAAGCAGGCACACTGATGTTAAATCTTGAAAAAAAAAATTTTTTTTTTTCAAAAAACATCTGTATGTGAAAGAGTGTTATGTATATAATAAAAAAAATCTATGGGAATTTTGAATTACATGTTTTTCTTCATCGAACCTTCATTAACATATTAACTGACATATATATCTCCTCGTTTTAATACTAGGAGAATTAGTCTTCCTGAGCTACAAAACATACTGTCCAGTGTACCGAACGTAAGTAAAAGCCATTTTTAATTGAAAACTCTAATAGATTTTTTATATTTAACATTTTTTTTTTAGTTGCGCACTAATGATAAAAAAAGGCAGTTTAATATGAAAAATACCAATTACTGAAATAAACTTCTCAAATTGATTAAAAGCGACACTTTTTTTCGTATTAGCCGCATGTCAGACCTTAATATTCGAAGAAATTGCCAAAGATATTACTATTTACAACAGCCTTTTTTATTTTTAATTTTTCAATGTTTAAGCATACAGTTCAATGTAACTGTTAAATTGATGTCTTATTTGTTTATTTATGAAGTTTTAATTTCGTTATAGAATATGAGCTAGAAAAAAATTCTGAACTATTTATATTCGTTATTGGGCTGCACACGATAGAGGTAGAAAACTCATGCTTGAAAATTATTTTTAAATAAAAAACAGTTTTTAGTTGTACTTGAAAATACATTTTTTCTCCTATTCGACGGTGTAAAAATTAAAACTGTGCAATGGTTAGAAGTTAATAAATTTGCGAAAAATACCAAATAACTTGGCCAAGTCATTGCCACCTTCAAAATGACGTCAGTGTTATTCACGGATATGTTTTTGCTTTATCATATAGAAGATACCATACAAGTGTGGTTTCTGAAGTGTGTACTTTCTCTTAATGAAAACTTCGTTTTAAAATATTTATCAACATCGGAATATTTTCTTAAAGTACAATATCGTATCTATATTATAAAGGACAAACATGTCCGTGAATAACGCTGACATCATTTTGCGAATGGCAACAGTTGACGACGAAATTTCGGTTTTGCGATTTTTGCTACTGCAATTTTTTAATTTCTAAACATTTCAAATTTTTAATTTTTACACCGTTATATATGAAAAAAAATCTACTTTCAAATGCAATTTGTTTGAAAACTGTATCTTAATTGACTGATTTATTATAGCATTTAAATTAAATTTCAAGCAAGATTTTTTTTTAAATCGATCTCTATCGCTTGCAGACGATTACAAAATATTAACCCGTTTGGACTTTAAACAATATAAAATGTTCAGCATTTGTCTCCAGCTAATATTCAATAATGAAATTAAAACTTCCTTAAGAAATAAATAAAATAGTATAAATATAACATAGATTTAACAGACATGTAATTGAAATAAACGCTTAAAATTGCTGAAATTATCGGAATAATAATAAAAAAAACTGCTGTAGATATCGAAATTTTTAGCGATTTCTTTTTTGGTGTTAGCGGGCCATCTAACAAAAATTATTAAATGTAAAAAATCTATTAGTTTTCATTAACAAAAAATAAAAAATGTTTTTTACATATATTCTCTATCCCGGGAAGCCCGGGTTGGATGTTCTAGTATATTTGCTAAAAGTACAAAAATCTGCTGCACATAAGAACGAAAATATTTCATTTACATTACATTCCTTAGTACTTCTGTATTTCTCAATTCAATCACGAAATTCACGTGTAGTATTCAAAACCTTGGTAAAAGCGTGTATTGTATACACTGCAAAAAATAATTGTTGATTTTACAGTATAAAACTGGCACCCCAGCTGCCAGTATTATACCGTAAAATTAACAGTATTAAACAGTAAAATAAGCAGTAATACGCTGCCGTGCAAGCAGTAATACGCTACCGCGCAAGCGTATTACTGCTTGCACGGCAGCGTATTACTGCTTATTTTACTGTTTAATACTGTTAATTTTACGGTATAATACTGGCAGCTGGGGTGCCAGTTTTATACTGTAAAATCAACAATTATTTTTTGCAGTGTAATATAGTTGTAAAAAAATTTGGCACATAATGCGCATTTGTGTTTTAGGTCTAAAGTTTAAGAGAAAAGTTCGCATTGTACACAAATAAATGTAGCAATCCTCATTATTTATGTTTTTACCAGCTTTATTTACAACTGAATGCACCAATTGCCATCACCTAAATTCTTTGCAGAAATTTCCCTACAAGATAAAAGTAAATAATTTAAAGTTTTAAAGTTTTATAAATATTTTAACACTTTTGATATTTAAGTAATCCCTTAAGTTGTGATCTACAAGTAATTGGTATTCGCTTCAGCACGCACGTTCTCATATTTTCGGCGAATGATTGTAATAGGGTCATACATATGAGTTGAAGCTTTCTCAACTGAGTGAAAGAGTGTCCAGGCCAGGAGTTGAACCCAGGATCTCTGGCATAAATTGTCAACTCTCTACAGACTAAGCTATCTGGACGATACTGGCCAACACAAATCACTCCTGTTAGAACATTTTATCTCGCCTGATTTGTTTGATAATTCGTATGGTTGAGTTAAAATAATAGAAAGTTAATCACACAGTCACACAGTCAGATTTTAATATATAAGGTAATATGCAGAATAGTTTATTAACTCTAAGGCAACAACGACATTAAAAAGTATATAATTATTTTTGCCAACAGAATCTAAATTTAATTTTTTAAAAGGGGCCTTAATATATTTTTAGAACGTTTCATTTAAAAAAATTCACGAAAGAGGTAAATTTTAGACAAACAGAAATGTAAAGAGCTGCCAATTTCATTTTATCTTTACCAGCATCTAAATCAGACTTCTTAAATCACGTTTTATTTCTAATTACACCTGCTAAACCCTCTCCTTTTTTTTTATCAATGTAACACACTCCTGCCATTATAATGGAGTCTGGACACTTTCCAAATAGATTCCCTTAATCTGTGCGTGTGGAAAACTAAAAAGGTATCACGCGATTGGTTGGAGAGAGAAGGAGAGGCACGACGCCAGATTCCTTCACCCAAAATGCGACCTAGAACTTGAAATAAACATGTACGTCGCGTGGTAAAGAGTTGGAAACAATTTTTTCTAGAAAGAAAGACAGAACTTACTTCGTTTTTGATTAGCAAGGAATCTTAAGTAGATTTGAGTCTTCACCAAAGGCTTTCTTTTAGACAAATACAGTCAGCTTTTTTTCTTTGCCTTTACATTCATAACGTCAGATACAATTTAAAAACAAAAGAACAATTATGCTTCATTCATAGATTATGAAATATTTTCCAACCTAAAGAAAATATACAAAATCTTCATGCATAACATTGTTACTTCTACCTTACATTTACATTATAATATAAAGATATATTTATACCTTAAAATGAGTTAATGTCTGTATTTCATAAATGAAAAACATCTGTATATATTACCAATTCTTATAAGCGGACATTATATAGATAGTCATTAAAAACATGTAGAAAAAAGGGGGGAAAGGACGGAGAGGGAGAAATAAAGGAATAAAAGAATGTAGGATAAACAAATAAAGAAAAAAAGGAGTAGTAAAGGAAATTTCTCAATCTCCAAATATCTAATAAACGGCAGCATAGAGATGTTTGCATTTACAACTGAGGACGCTCCGGGTCGGAGACGAAAACGTTATTATGTAGTGATGGTTTTAATGAAAACTGTTGGCCGTTTTTAATGACTCATGTTTTTAATAACTGTCTCTATAATGTCTGCATATAAAAATTGGTAATATATACAGATGTTTTTTATTTACATTATATATCACAAGTAATCTGGACAGCTTTTGACTATTCGGCTACAACGTGTCATAGATTTTTGATGGCTAGAATATTTGAAATAAATGTTTGGTAATATGTTTTTCACCAAATCAAAAAATCATCATTAAAGTAGAGACAATATTGTTTCCAAACCACCGAGATTGCTGCTGAGGTCTACCTCTATAACGGTCAAACCATATACTCATTACGCTTGAATCATTTAAACACAAATATTCTAATTGGTAAATAAATCACACAAGTTGTAATTTTCCAACTGGGTGAAAAGTGTCCAGGCCAGGATTCGAACCAAACATCTTTTGGCTGAAGCTTCCAATGCTTTGTCAACTAATCTATCCTAAACAAATTTGGCGAACACAAAATTCACCTTGATACCTTATTGATTGTGACATCTGCTATGATATATGAATCAGCTCAACATAATAAATCTCAGGTAATGGAACTCCAATAAACTTTGGATACGTACTCAGTTAGCAGAGAATTCATTCAGCCAAAACATTTCTGATTCGAATTCTTGGTTGGACACCTTTTCACCTAGTTGGAAAATTACAACTCGTTTGATTTCTTTACCAGTTAGAGTAATTGTGTTAAAATTAATCAAGTTTAATTACGCATCCATCGTTTACCTGCAATTTATCCTGTTGAGCTGAATCAGATATCAGACCAGATGTCACAATCAATGAGGTTTCTGGGTGAATTGTGTGTTCGTCAGATTTGTGCAGGATAGCTCAGTTGGCAAAGCATTGGTAGCTTTAGCCAAAAGGCTCCTGGTTCGAATCCTGGTCTGGACATTTTTTTTACTCAGTTGGAAAATTACAACTCGTGCTCATTATTAAAAAATAAATAAAAAAATAATTTTACCGGATTCTAGTAATGCATGGCGTGGGAATGTCATTATTTCAAATATTATCTCAATGATTCAATGTAGAGGTTATGTGGATTCTCTTAAACTGCTGATGATAAAAATCTACTTTCAATAGCAAAAAGTGTCCAGCTCAAATAAAGTATATAGCTTTTAGATATGGCATTTGTTTTACAAGGGGATATATACATATTAAAATACGAAATTTATTTTTTTTATATGTTGTCTGTGTTTTATAAGCTGTATTTAGAAATATTTTCTTCACGTTCTGACAAAGGAAAACAGAAAATATTTCATTGTTCTGCTACCGAGTTATGTTATTTTGAATTTTATGAAATTTTAAAGCTTTCAGGTAATAAAAAATCGTCTATCTGTTCCAAAATTTGCTGCTGATATTTATTATAAATTGAAATAAACATGAAAGTATAAAAATAAAAATAGTTTTTTCTAAAAAGCACTCTTTTATGAGCAGTCATTTTTTAAAATGTCGATTTTTTTTAAATGTCTCAAATATGTCGGTTAATTTCATAACTTAGTACATGTTGTTGAAAAAAAAAAAGAAAAGAAAGAAACAAATTCTTTACTATACGTTAATTTGGCGTGGGTCCCGATTATGGAAAATTTACTGCTTTCATTTATGCTTGATACAAAGCGCGATCTAAGGAATTTATTAAAAATATTGTAATTTTTGCCCTGCTTCTGTTTTTATGATATTATGGCAAGAGGAAGGAAATAAAAAACATTATTTAAACTGTTTATTTAGGATTTCTAAATCGTATTTTTAACGCATTATCATAATTTAATTAATATTAAACTGTTAATTGATTAATGCTTTTTATAAATATATATATTTATATTACATTCTTTATTTTTATTTTTATTTTCTACTTTTTAGTCCTTAGAATATTTCTTTCTTGCAGTTTCACAGCCAGTTGACATATTTTGGTGAGTGTGGTTTCGCTCATATTTAACTCCATTATGTAAATTATATACAGTTGTAACCATATAGAATATTTGGCGATTTATCACCTGCGGCCGTGTAACGGAAAATTGCCTTAAAATTAATTTATTAATTTATAACTGAGTTCTAAAATATTAAAATATTGTATTGTCATAGGAAATACACCTATGTATATAAATTTTGTAATTCTAGCATATCAGGAAGTGCGTGAAATATCGATTGCAATATTACATCTTTACATACTTAAAACAAGTTAAATTAAATAAAATAGTGTAAACCATAGTTTATAAAATTTAATTTCATAATATCGCACTTTTTTTAATTTGTATTTTTTTTTTTAATTTAAAGTATTGTTCATAAATATTTAAATTCATAAAACAAAAAGATTTATTTTTCTGTTTTAAACCGATTAATTTTCGAAAACCTCAAAAAAGCTTAAGTGGAATTAAAATCGCAAGCACTTCAGAGAAAAAAAGCTATTTGTACGATATATTTTGTTCATATTTTTTTTTAACATTCTTTTATGACATTAATGTTTTTTTCCCTGCTGTAGAATATAAAGGAGATTTAAATTAATTATACATTCGATGCATAAACTCCTCGGAGAAACGTTATCTTTCTTTAATTTAAATAAAGGATCAATAAAAAACCGCAAAATACTTCAGTTTTATGTTATATGCGAAAAAACAATTTGTAAATGTTGCTTTTATTAACCAATAATCTTAGTTTTTAAAGGTAGCAAAATTATGCTAATTCGTATAATTAAATTGGCGTGCAAATGATAACCAGTTTTTATTTTCAGTGTTTTGTCAAAAAAAAAAGTCATTTATCATCACCGAAACGCTAATTATTATTATTAATCGTATTGCTAGTTTAATGAAGCACTTCTTGAAACTAAGTAACTGCATCTTTTACGATTTGGAAACACTTATTTAAATTACTACGACATCGTTAATTAAATTGTCAATAATTCAAAAATACAAGCCATGCAGTTTTGATTATAAAAATCAGTTAAATGGCTCGCAGCAGAATTAGAAACTTGGTATAGACGGATGAAAACAGCAAGTTAATTTAAGATACCTTTTTATTTATGAATTACTATAGCGGGCCGTCCCGGTTTCGCGTGGGTGAACAATGTGTTGACTACATGTGTTGAATACAAGACCTTAATAAAGGGACCGGAAGGGATACTATGCTCTACAGACTTGGTTTCCTTGTCTGAGCAACCCCTCTTAGGCAATAAAATCAAATGTAATGTAGGGATGGGTAGGCAATTTTTTAAAAAATATTCTAAATCGAATAAAAGCTGGAGTGAGACATAATTCAAATAAATTTTAAATAAATGTTTGTAAAAATGTGATAAATACTTTTTTCTGTTTATGTACATATTAAAACAAATAATTTTATTTTAATATAGCACAACCACACGGCTTTGCCCGAGATTATCTTGGCCTTCTAGGTAACATAAGTAAAAATGTAATAGCCTAAAAACACGCCAATCACAATACCGCATTCGGGTCCATAAATCATCAAAAAAAAAAAAAAAAAAAAAAAAAAAAAAAAACTTTTGCTATATTGAGGCAATTATGCTAAATCTCCCAGCTTTATAAATGATTTTAAAAAAAAATTCCTTTCAAAAATGTCTTACGCAAAAGATCTAATCAAAAATCAGCAATAGTTGTCCTATTCGTCTAATCTTCAACAATCGGGTTCATATCCGATGTTTAATCCCCTTAGTGGGTGGATTGCTAACATCGCAGAAATACGTTTTAACTATTTTTTTAGTAGATCTGTTATCCTGAATTTCATGCACCTACCTAAAACTTCCTGATATATGGCGAAATGATTTAGAACGTTTGACACCCTATTTAATTCCCATTAGGGGGAAAAATTCTAAAATTTCTAAAATTGATGAAATACGTGTTTAACTATTTTTTAGCAGATTTGTTATCCTGAATTTCATACTCCTACCTAAAACTGATGCTGAGATATGGCGAAGTGACCTAAAAAGTTCGACTCCTCTATTTAACCTCTTTAGTGGGTGAATTTCTAAAATCGTTGAAATAAGTGTTTAACTATTTTTTAGTAGATTTGTTATCCTGAATTTCCTGTTCCTACCTAAAACTGCTGCTGGGATATGGCGAAAGGGTTTAAAACGTTTGACCAACCTATTTACACCCCTTAGTGGGTGTATTTCTAAAATCGCTGAAATACTGCTGCTGAGATATGGCGAAATGTCCTGATCCTGAAACGTTCGATCCCCCATTTTAACCCCCTTTGGGGAGAATTTTCAAAAGTCTTTCTTATTGCTTGTCTAGGTCATAATAGCAATCTACTCTCCAAATTTAGTGATCCTAACTTTAGTCATCTAAGCTGGGCGTTGATGAGTCAGTCAGTCAGGCGTTCTCTCTTTATATAATAGTATAGATAACATTTTAAAGTCAAGTAGATTTATAGGAAACCTGGTATGGTTTTAAATGAAAAGTATTCGCAACGCCTTTAAAAAAGTCTTACAATTTTTAGTGCCCGAACGCTCATTTGAATGTCCTTAAAAAATGACGATACTCCAATCTGCATTCTAATATATGTATATATACAGGGTGCCGATAAATTATTGTTGGGGTTTCCGTACCTCATAACGTTTGAATTAAGAACATTAAGAAAAATATTATTATATATTCGTAAAGTGCTACTCAAACGTTCTTTAATAACAAAAGCAAAGTTACATAAAGTTGCAACTCAAACTGTTATTAATCAAATGACGATTGTAAGTAAATAATAGTAAATATTATTACTTATTATTGAATTATGAGCACATAGATAAATAGTTTCCACTATCTCTTTTTGATAAATTTGATAAAATTTTAATATTAATTACTATTTGATTATAAACGTGCTATATGTAACATACACTTTTCGATGATACAATAATGAAAATGGCACAAAAATCGCTATCGCAGCACCCTCTTTCAGCGGAATATCCCCAAATTCAAGGAGGGCCTGCTGTCCATAATCACAAACCTACCTATATATCAAATTTGGTTCCATATTCTGCATAACTTCATACAGTTTTCGATGATACAAAGAGGACAGACCCACGGACAGACAGACAGACAGAGGTTTCGTAAAAACATGTTTTTCGGAATCTCTGACTTTTAAAACGTGTAAATCTGTCGGAAAAAATTTTCGATTACAATACTTTCTTCTATTATAGATAGAATAAAGTAATCGGAAAATTAGAAAATATTGTTGACGAATATCTAAACATTGAAATTTTACTAAGCAAAATAACAATTAGATTTAATCGATACATCAATTACACAACTTAAACATTTACTAGATGGAACCCGTCAAAATTTGACGCAAAAAAATACTATAAAAATATCAGTAAAATAAGCTTCTTTATTATTTATGAAGGGGTGCGTATAAAACAGTCTTTCAAATATTTTATTAAATATTTTTCTCCAGTCAAATACAGTACTATTTCCGATGCAAACTGCAAACAAACAATCCGTAAATAACTGTGTAATGCAAATCAGTTTGACATTATCACCATATTCCCCACGGCAAGAAAAAAATTCATGGACCTATGAAGTATATACGAATAGATAACACATGGGCTGATAAGTTTCCGGTCTAATAAAGAAAACACAACTTTTTAACAAAGCTTTATAACTTTATAACTTTATAACTTTATAACTTTAATAAATAACATAACTTTAATAATAAATAATAATAATTTAATAATAATAATAATAATTTAAAAATAATAATTTTATAATAATAATTTAATAATAATAATAATAATTTAAAAATAATAATTTTATAATAATAATTTAATAATAATAATAATAATTTAAAAATAATAATTTTATAATAATAATTTAATAATAATAATTTTAAAAATAATGTAATAATAAGAATTTTATAATAATAATTTAATAAATGATTAATAATAATAATTTAATAATAAATAAAATAATTTTATAACGAAAAAGCTCCAAACAGTGCTCAGAACTCGTTGTTGTTTTTGGTCAAAAGTCAACACGCGCGGCAGCCACGTTGACAACAGATCTTTCATAGACAAATGTTCATTTAAAATAAAACCTACACGTTCCTTGGATATCTTCAGAGTCTGAGCTATCTCCTGTAACTTCACTTTACGGTTCCCCAAAACGATTTTGTGGACTTTTTTTATGCTTTCCGGAGTAACCACCTCTTTTGCGTGGTGCATCACTGGTGTCCGAACGACCACGTTTAAATTCAGCAAACCAGTCAATAATGGTTGATTTACCTGGTGCAGTGTCCGGATAACGCTTATCTAGCCAAGCTTTTGTTTGAACGGTATTTTCCCCATCAAATAACAATTCTTGAAATTCTTGTTATCCATTTTTTTGTTTATCAACAAAGTCGTTCAACTAAAACGACTCTAACGTTTTATCCACACGGCGAATCGTCATGGCATTTTTTCTACTACCTTTTAAAGGTTAGTATTTACTAAAAAAAACATCGGTTCGGCGATTGCAACGCCATCTGTGTGCCAGACCGGGAACTTATCAGCCCATGTGTTATTCCTACGTTCATATCATGTTCAGTAAATAACAGAACATAGTAAATAAAGCACACATCTCCACCCTCCCTGTGATAATGCAACCGAATGAGCTCCTATGCGCATGTGCATTGCATCTGCACAAAAGCACCCTCGAAATTCGACGTTAAAAAAGTTTTAAAATGATTAAATTAAAAGTTTTAAAGTGTCTTCTTTAATCATTGTTCGTTTCAAATCCATATCTTTTAAAACGTATCCATTGTTTTAAGCTAATCATTTAAGATTAAGAAGTTTTTTACAGTAATAAATCTATCTGCAGATGAGGGAGATTTTTAATGTTTTCAAGTGTAATTTATTTGTATGGTTTCTTCGGTTCCTTGACATAATCAGGATGATTATCCCTTTTCCATCACAGTCGGGGATATTTTTCCTCTTATACAGTTGGCAAATGTAAAAAAATAAAAAAATGCAATTCCTAGCATATCCTGATATTTGATGGAACATATTCATCAACGAATTCAACATATCAATTTTATGTTCAACATAAACTAAAAAGTCTTTTTTTTTTTTTTTTTTTTTTTTTTTTTTTCTGACAGATTTTTGTTTAGCGCCAAAATGTTCTATCTTATGGATAATCTGATCTTATGATTTATCACTTTTTAAAAAAAAAAATTATTATTCACTTTTTATGATGGTTAGGGAAATCTATTTTCAATTGTGGCAACTTCCCCAGGGGCTATTTTACATTATTGAAGTAAACTGGTGGTCATTGATAAGATAGAATTGAAAAACTTTTCATGCTTGAAAATTATTTAAAAAGTCGTTAAATTAATCGGCAGTTTACAAATAAATTTCAATCGAAAGCTAATTTTTTTTTCTAATTGATGATGTAAGAATCGAAATTGTAAATTGTAGTAAAAAATAGAAATTTGTAGTATTTCGAAGTGATGTAAGCGCGATGAAAGCTAAAGCGATAGCGCGTTTGTTGTCACAACTGTTGTACAATTTCTAAAAATTGCCACTGTATTTTGGCTGGCGTCCAAAAGTGGAAAAACATTTTTTGACATCGAAAGAGAAATTCACAGTGAAAGAAATAGGACTTTGCGCTAATAAGGAACTGTTAAATGAACTTATAATAAATCTACCAAAATAATTCCTATGAAATATTAGTCTTATATTGTTTATTCTAGCTAAAAATACAATAATTATTTCAAGATTTTTTTCTACCATAACACTATTTTTAATAACTTTAAATTTCCTGAAATCCTTCACTTTTGTGATTTTTTTTTTATTAAAAAAGGAAATCTTCTATCCTATAATTTAAAAAAAAAAGCAATTGGTAACATGTAATCAAGGTATGCAATCAAGATGAAGAAATCAATGACGGCTCCAATTCTAATCTTTATAATTATGAATGCAAAAATCATTAAAATTATGTCATGTTAACACAATCATATACATTTTTCTCTTTAGTTTTATCAATGTTAAAATGCACTTCAAGCTAAGCATAACGTCATTTTCACCGGCGCAAACTTTTCACACGTACTTTATATACCTTACATTAATGCTTAAACACCATGCACACAAATATAAATATATTTTGTATTTAATTGTAATGAAAATATGGCATCAACAAAGTTGTAATGCATAATGATAAAATAAACCCAATGGACAATATTCCCGTGACGTCACAATAAATATGAATTTTTATTCGCTTATAAAACACGCGGATAAGTATTTTTACCGAAATTTAACTTGCAAATTAACAAATTCGGCCTTAAAACCGCGTGCTTTTAATATTTATTATTTCTCTTTTATTCAATAAACTCTGTGCCTCGGAACAGTAGGCGTTATCCGCGAAGCTAACGAAAGAGACAGGCTACCGCGGTGCATTCTGCATATCTTTTTTTACAGACCGCGAGAGTGACGTGATGCTCTTTTCGTGCACCTGCATTGGTGGATTCGAGCATCACGTGATTCTGTCGGTCTGTAAAAAAAGATACGCGTAAAGTACCGCGGTAGCCTTTCTTTTTCGTTAGCCTCGGTTATCCGATTATGACGTCATTAGCAGACGTAAAATTTTAATTGAAAATTACGGTTAATTAATTAAGTTTTCGAACAAACGAATGCGCGATAACAAATCTGTGTCCAAACATCTTTCATTTAAAAAAGGAATGATGTAATTTGATGCAGTAGTTTGTTCTCACGGATTGTCGAAAGAAATCGCTTAGCGTTTTAAATATATAGATTTCGACAAACTGTATTCTTTTTTATGCAATGCAACTATCGGTACTTTGGCAACCGTCAATGTTTGGCTGAGATTGACTGTAGCAAAACATTATAAAAGCAGACAATTTACACGTGCATTTACTTACTTGTTTTCTCTCGTAATTTTGTATAGACTTATAGTTTAAATAAATCTGTGCGTGCGTCATTCGTCTTACAGTTCATTTCATCGTGTCAAAATATTGAGGTTACAAAATGTTTACAATTATTCTTCACCAATCATAATAAATAAATAAATAACAAATTAAAGAAAAAATTAGCATTAAAACGTGAATGTTGAACGGCTCTAAATGTTGGAATAATTTGATTATATCATAACAGAAAACACGATGTGCTACAATTCATTAAAGCCGCAGTCACTAACAAATGTATGAGCGGTGCTTGCACATGAAAGCCATCCATAAATTGAAATATTTAAAAAAATTCTGAAAGACATTTGCAATTTCATGCCACCTTTAGTATGTTTAATTGATACGTTGTCTTATAAAGTTTCCATTATAATACTTATTCTTATTTTGCTTAATATTCTTAATATTGGTTACAATCGGCGTCGCGCTAACGGAAAAGTACCTAGATATACATATACACTGTAGAAAAAAAAATCTGTTAGTTTTACAGAAAAAAACAGTCAAGCAGGACGTCAATACTTAAAATATAATTTAATCTTAAATGTTCTGAAAAATCGCTGGATTCTTTCATGATTTCCCGACTGCTAGATTTTTTTTTGCAAAGATTTCTTTTACAAATTTTCTACACAGTACAAAAGAAAGTAAATGGATGAACTCTTTCTCAGTACAAAATACAAAAATCTGTTGATTTTACAGAAAAAGACTGTCCGCCAGGACGCCAGTAAGAAAACTACTTATTTTACGAAACAAATCTGTATTTATTACGAACTTTCGGTTATTTTACCAAATTTTGACCGTTAAATAAACAGCTTACAGATTTCATCCGAAATAAAATATGTATTTATTACAAAATATTTGTTATTTCTGCAGTTTTTGCTGTAAAATAAACGGTTTGCAGATTTCTTTTTTTTTTTTTTTTTTTAAATATACGTTTTTAGCTCACAGGCTATCAAAGCCTGAGAGCTAATGTGCCCGCCCGTTCTGTATGTATGTATGTATGTATGTATGTATGTACGTATGTATGTATGTACGTAACGCGATAACTCGTGATAGAATTATCCGTTTTGCTTCAAATTTTGTTTACAGGTTCATTCTAATAAGGCGCTTCCCTGATTAGTTTTGGGAGTTCATTGGTTAGTATAAAGGGGGGAAAGGGGGGCTAACCCCCCTTAATTTAGATAAATGGGTTTTTCATGCAGAATTATCCGATTTTCTTTAAACTTTGTATATAGATTCATTGTGGTAAGGCGCTTTCCTGATTAGTTTTGGTTTTTCATTTGTTAAGTATAAAGGGGGAACGGGTGGGGGGCTCACTTCCCTTAATTTAGATAAATGGGTTTTTCAAGCAAAATTATCCGATTTTTTTTCAAATTTTGTGTATAAATTCATTGTGGTAAGGCGCTTGCATTGTGGTAGGCCACCCCCGCCTGGTTTGACCTTTGACCTTGTCTCGATAACTACTTTCTGCTACTAATCACCTGATGAAGGAAACTGCAAATTAATTGCTCCTTAGACTGTAGATATATTTTTACTCATCATCTGTGGGGAAAAAATTACTTCTTTATATTTTTCAGCTCATTTTTATCATTTATATTCAATATGCTTTCTAAATTTTATTATGTTATGATATTGTAAAGAATTCATATGTAAGCTGTGTAAAGATAATAACACTGCAAAAGAGACAATGTTTCTTAATTTACGAAAATATAATATAACCACATACGAAAATATACATTAATCTCTTTCATGTGATCCATGATTCCGAAAAGCGTTCTTTATCCTTAGAAACCTCAGAAACCGACATATTTTCGAGATTTAAAGAAGCCTTTATAACAACAAAGTTCTCTTTTCTGCCACTGATTTTTCGAAGCGTTTCCGAGTAGTTTTAATGTTGTATTAATCAATTTTCTCAAACCGCACTGCAAAAAATAATTGTTGATTTTACAGTATAAAACTGGCATTCCAGCTGCCAGTATTATACCGTAAAATTAACAGTATTAAACAGTAAAATAAGCAGTAATACACTGCCGTGCAAGCAGTAATACGCTACCGCGCATGCGCGGTAGCGGGCAGCTGGGATGCCAGTTTTATACTGTAAAATCAACAATTATTTTTTGCAGTGCGGAATATCGGCTTTAGGATGCTATTATTTCTCAATTAAAAATTTTCAGCTGTGTAATTGAATTTATACATGCGAGAATAAAACAAAATAATATTAATGTGATGTTAATGTTAATGCTCTAAATTTATCATGATTATCTATTAAACCTACTTATTGAACATAAAAATATTTACTTCAAAATTGAATAGCATCTTAAAACCCTATATTCCAGCTTGAGAAAACTGATTAATACACAACAAAAAGTACTCGAAAACGTTTCCTAAAATCAGTAGCAGAAAAGGAAACTTTTTATAAAGTCTTCTTTAAATCTTGAAAATAAATTGGTTTCTGAGGTTTCTAAAGATAAAGAACGCATTTCGGAATCGTGGGTTAATCGGATGAGGTTATTGTATATTTTTTATTTGGTTATATTATATTTTCATACATTAAGAAACATTTGCCTTTTTTATAGTGTACGAAACAAATGAAAAAAAAAACTTAATAGCACATAAAAAAAATAATAAAACCTATGAAATTGCTTCATTTTCTATTAAATATTTTATTCTTAAAATATTAAAAGAATATAAGTTTTATGATACTATGGGAGGAATTTTATTTACTCTCTTATACTGTTATCTAACAATTAAATTCACTGGAGTCATTATATAAGAATTCTCCAATCTTGAGATTCTTTTTTCGCTGTTCACCTCTTCTCTCATCTGACTGTCTGACATTTAAGAATAGTCCGCCAATAGTGTGGAAGAGAACCAGTCACATGATTTTTGTCGATTTTGGAGAACTATTTTCCTTCTTCAATGGTTCTTAAACGATTGAGGAAGATGCATAATGAGATTTACGTCGTAAAAATGTAGGACGACATCAAGTTATCCAAATACACCTTTCAAGATATGCTAATAATTCAAATGCATAATAATTTTCTCGATAATACATTACGCGAAAATCATTCACTTAAATAATTTGAGTAATTCAACACACGCACACACGCATATATATATATATATATATATATATATATATATATATATATATATATATATATATATATATATATATTGGTTTTATACTTTGATTTCAAAGATACCAATGTATCGTGAAATTATATGCAAAAAAAATTCATTTGCTCAAAATTATTTGAAAATTTCTTAAACATGTCTAAAATAGGTAAACATTTTACACGCGAAAAGGCAAAAAAAAAAAAAAAAAAAAAAAAAAGAGAAAAGGAAACAAACATATGCAGCCGGTTTAAAAAAAAAAATTAACACATATCGTAATTTCAAACAAGAGTCCTACACTTTTTGCTGTGTTTCAGGTTCATGTCGGATTTAATCCAAAAAATTCCCAGTTTGGGTTGGTTGCATGTTGGCCTTTAGTTTGTGTGAATCGGGTTCGGGTATAGTCGAATTTTAAATGAAATTCCAAAATATTATTTAATATTATAAATCTTTATATTGTAACATGGGCAAAATCGAACCAGGGAAGGGGGGGAGGGGGGGGGCTTTTTATGAAAACAGAAAAAAATGCCATAATTTCTTAATTATGATACGTATCGAATCCGTTTAAAGTTATTAACACTTCTAGGAAAAGGACCGAAAATTTATGTATGACAGATTTTTGATATAATTAAAAATGGCCCCAAGGGGGGGGGGAAGGGTGGTTTTAGAAGAAAAAAATTCATAGCTTCGTCAATTCACAAGATATCATATCCGCCTAAATTTATTATAAATCCCCTTAATATTATCTAAAACTTTTATATTGACAAGTTTTTTATAGGATCAACCCTTATAGCAATAAATAAATAAAAAAATAAAAACAACAAAAAAAAATCCCTGCCGGCTCCGCCTGCAAACAAGTTAGGTTTTGAAGTGGGAGGTTCCAACTGCCGGATCATGGCAAAAAGGTAATTTCTTCCACAATTCCCAACACACAGG
The DNA here is from genome assembly GCA_963931845.1 of Maratus michaelseni. Lineage (NCBI taxonomy): Eukaryota > Metazoa > Arthropoda > Arachnida > Araneae > Salticidae > Maratus > Maratus michaelseni. Next base: position 71,090,047 of record OZ007587.1, on the reverse strand, counting down.
CGCCCCACGGTCTGAGTCTTCGAAATCTACCTCTGCCTGTAGGCCGAGCCGTCAGGAATTTTGCATAATATGTAGTATATATACAAATCTACAGTTCATACGCAAGGTTGCACAAAATAATTTGGATATCCATCCGACTGTATATTGTAATTACTGAAATTGCGTTTTCACATGTGCTATGCGTTTTCCAAATTGTTTACTTCGACATCATCTTTAATCTTTTTAGACGATGCAATTCCGTTGCAGTATTCTGGAAGTGTTGTAAAGTGTTTCATAATCTATGTTTGACGCATGTCTTGTTAAAGTTTCAAAATGTGAGAGAAAATAAGTATTAACTTATGCATTTAACAAAATTTTGATTCGAATCCTTCTCAAAAATAAGAAGAAATAATATCAGTCTACTTATTTTAAAACTATTCTTTGACATCCTTTGTTAGAGAACAAGAAAAAGTAGCAGCACATTTATCTAACATACAATCTCTGATATTTATCTCTCACTGTATAGAAAATATCTCATTTTATATTTATTTAACATAAACACCATCTTGTACATACTTATCGCAGAAACTAAAAATAGATATTCATACAACTTTTATATCAAATTATCTAAAAATAGTGTTTCAAATTTAAAGTTTCAAAATATGAATATTGCTTTATATATTTAATAAAATCTTTCTGATGTCTCTCTCAAAGGTAAGCAAAAAAAGTATTAACCGACTTATTTTCAAGTATTCTCTGATATTTTTCTCTATTTTTGAACAAAAAAAAAAAGTATTAGATTATTTATTTAATAAAAACTCTGCTATATATTTCTGGCAAGTAATAAAAATTAACTATTTATTTACTGATATAAAATGTATAGTACTGTAATCTTTTAGCTATGTACTGCTACATAAAAGAAAGAAAAAAAAATATACTTGCATATTCATTTTATGTGTTTTGTCTGATGGTTATCTCACTATATCTCACTAGGAACCAAATAAAGTAACTACCATACTTTTTTAATGTAAATTAAATGAGTCTTTTTATCTCAAATTGTGAAGAAAGAAACATACATTAGTATATTTATATTACAAAATTTCTCTTATATATATATACATATATATACTTTGTTTTCCTCGCATATTATAAAAATACCCTTTAATATGATTATTGACAACATAATTAAATATTAACTGAATTATTTAATAAAAACTCTACAGTTTTAATTATACGAATCCATTATCTTTCAGAAAAATTCCGGTAAAAGATTACATCTGCAATATAAAGATTATTATATTATATTTATTAGAATAATACATTTAAAACGGTTAACATAGGTTCAAATCGCCATATTGTTTGATATTTAATAGTAAAAAAAGTCTTGTATTGTTTTTCCTTATTTTTATTATTTCTTGAATTCATGAAATAAAACAGACAATTGTTATTTTTTTCAAAAAAAAAAAAAACTATTAAAAATAATACAAATGACAAATTCTTTTTGTTTTATATTATTCTAAATCGTTTATTTTTTCGGTTACTTTTAATTCTGACATATCAAACTTTGCATGAAACATTTCACGTATTTTAAGACATGCTACTAATTCACTTTAAATAAGGGGAAATAATCGTGAGTTTCAAATTATCCTTTATTAATAACCAAATATACAATGTACTATTTTTACCAAAGTCCATAGAAAATATTTCGGCATTCATCCAACACCATTTCGAAGGCCCTCAGAGTGCTGAAAAAAATCGCAATTACTATCATCATTCACCTTAGAGGTCTGCACGGGCCCGGACCCGCCCCGGACAATTTTTTTAACGTGTGGGGCTGATAAAAAATAATAAATTGGCCAGGGGGGCGATAAAATAATTAAATGGGCCAGCCATACCGATAACAAAAATTAGGCGGGCCGACTGGCCCGATATAACAAATTTAAAAGGATCAAACTAAGCTGATAAAATATGGAGAATTTTCAATGGACGTGATTGAGACGAGAATAAGTATAAATGTGCTGTACGAGCCGTTGCTAGCTTGACAACATCAATACAGAAATATAACATGTCCAGCGTAGAAATTGGCATCGGACAGTTACATCGTGTCTGATCCCGGGCTTATTTTTCTCAGCAGACTTTGTCATGGCCGGGTATTCAATGTAGGTTTACACTTTATTCTACATACTCAGGCTGCGCCGGAACTGGATTTAATTGTCCCCAGGACGTGTCGAGCATTCAATTTGTTTTCTAAAAATAGCAAGAAAGCTAATTAACTTCTGTTAACTGAATCTTTGGAAATATACTTTAATAAATTATAGAGAAAAATCTACTTTTTTTATTATACAGCAACAAAAGTTATGTTTTTAACTATCTTTTTACATTTATTCTAAACTACATTATTTTTTTAATATCTTTATTTCCATGCAATAGTCTAACAGTCTAAGTGATCATTAATGTTGCTATTCGTCATTCTATGGCTTGCGAACATATAGTAATCTAAAATTTACTGTACAAATTTCCCATAAATATGTATGCAGTATTTATTAAAAGAATCTTAATTGTATGTTAAGAAAAATCGTTTTTTTTTTTTTTTTTTTTTTTTTTTTTTTTGTGTGTGTGTGTGGAAATTCAGTCGGGTAATGCCGGGCCTGATTTAATGGATTTTTGCACGGGCCAAGTCGTGAGCTTCAAAATTGTAAACGGGCCGGACTGGACCCAGACCGAACTTTTAGCTTAAAAGCTAGAAGTGCAGTCTGGGTCCAGTCCGGCCCGTTCACCGGGCCGTGCCGGGACAAGGTACCTTTGTTTTCGGCCATGCAGACCTGCTAATTCCACCTAAGTTAAAAATATCTTTGGCCAACTATCCTAAACCCCTCGTAAGAGACAAAGGGGTTTTAACAAGGTTTGTTTATAAAATAGTTTAATTATTCAATTTTCAAGTCAACATGCAAGATAATGAATCTGAACACAATAGATCTTTTTAGTTAGTCCTTATTTTAACATTTGTGGTATTCACAAAATTCTATTGCTTGATATTAAATTAATTAATACGAAATTTCGAGGCATTATCTCAAGTTTAAATATAAAAAAAGATATATCTTTAATATCCTTCATATTTCATTTTCCAATTCTTAATTCTCCATTCTTCAATATTCTTGCATTCTTCAAAAATCCTTTTCTTTTCATTTTTCAATATATTTCATTACTTTTCTTTTTTTAATCAACATGTTCCATTTTTCATATATACTTAATCTAACTATATATATATATATATATAATAATAATATATGTTTCGAACGTATATACTAAAAGAAATTTGGTTTTAAAACACGAAATTATCCATAAATAAACTATGAATAATCGTGTTTACATTGTATGAGAGTAATGGTGTAAAAATTAATAGAAGGTTTGTAACTTATAAAAGATAAGCAATTCATTTAGCCATATCTTGCATGTTGAATTACTTCTATAATAATCTTAAACAAAATATGGTAAGCTGGCAGGTAATTATTTGAACGGACGAGTGAATTTAAAAAATCGTCTTTCTACCAACAAATGATACTCTATATGAGTTGAAAAATTATTAGTAATTAAATTTAAGAAAAACATTCAGGAATTAAATATGTTAATTAATTAAGATATTTTTACAATGTTGAACCGATAGATTCCGATAATTATTCAGATATCCTGCAGCAATTTTTGTAAGTGATTTTCATTTGAATAGTTTGAAAAAGAATACTTTTTAATCATTTACTCTTGTGATCAAACTAACTACCATTTTAACCTTTTTCGACTTACGGAAATGCCTTGTATGTATCGAATGATTAAATTATCTAATCACGTGTTTACATTTTTATGCTAAATACATATTTTTAAAAAATCAAAAAACAGAAGAAGGTGATACCTAAGAAACTCCCAAATCTCAGTCTGTCCGATTGCCCCTAAATGTGTAAAGACGGTTCAAAAATGAATTTACTATTTCTATTTTATTTTTTGAAATCATAGTATCATTTGCATTTTAATAGCTTTCCGTGGTATTTGCCGAAGTAATAGCTTAGTTAACTGAATTTTAAAACTGATTGGCATCGTCGAAAAGATGCATGACATAGCTAAGTGCAAATTCTACATATAAAAATATATTTTTATGTAAAATTCATAATACTAATAATACTAGCTAAACGTCTAATTTTGTTAAATATTTTTATCGTATTTTGATCAATAAATAGTTTTTAGAGAAATAATAGCTATTATTTTGCTTTCTTTAAAAGACATTGTTATTAAAAATTACAGGAAATTCTTATTATTTCCGACTCGGTCCCTTCAGTGGGGAAGATGACCGGACGCCCGACATAGTGAGATGTTCTTCTACACGACGGGGACAGAAGGCGGACGGACCACCACCTCACCGTGGTGCGCCAGTGAAAAAGGGACGTCCGAAAAAGCCGGAGACGCCACTAAGACTTGGTGACGCGGGCCATCGGGTCTGGGTAAGTTTTATGCCTGAATTTTATTATACCTCATATCTTTTATATATTATACCTTATATCCTTATATATCTTTTATACCTCAATTCTCTCAGTTTTATACCTCAATTTAAATAAACACTTGTTAGGTATCAGCTGAATTAGTATTATGTAATATTGCTCATAAGCAACAGAGTGATTAATACTATTTCCATTTGTTGTAAATACGTTGTTATATGTAATATATGTATAATGCATCCATCGTATGTATGTTGTATGTATTTCAAGTTGTTCGTATTCTGTATGCATTATAAGGTGTACGTATACTGCAAAATGTATCTAAATATGTAAGATTTATTTATGTAAATACGAGGGTTGTAAATTAAATAGTGGCAACTTAACCTTGAAACTCGCAAAAGGGCGGATAATAGGATATGGGAGCGGTGAGGTGGCGCTGTTGTCGATGCGTAGAGTGCAAAAAACAGTCGATCTGCTTAGAAGGGTAGTTGTTGTGGGGCGTTAAAGTGAGGAGTTTCGTTTCCATCGCTCTAAAGCATGTTTTCAAAAGGTGATCAGCGGTCGTGGCTTAAAATCGAAGTTGCCCGTGGCAAAAATGCAACAGAATGCCATCGAGGATTAGTGGAAGCCTGTGGCACAAATGCTTTACCGTATAGGACAGTAGCACGATGGGTTCAAGCATTTCCCCTCCGAGGTCACCGATTTCATGACGTTTCATCTTAATTTCCATGCAGTAGGGCGCTCGGTCGCTCACATCAACAATCAACACCTTGCCACTGGTCTACAACGGCTTCCCGACATTTGGCAAAAGGTTATAAGTTGTGCTGGTGATTACATAGAAGGAATGTAATGCAATTGTACTTGTAAGTTCATTAAAAATTGATTTATACCTATGTTGCTATTACTTAATTTACAACCATCGTATCTAAGCACATAAGATGGATGTAAGTATGAAAGTAAGGATGTATGTAAATAAAGATGGATGTAAATAAGGGTGTTATGTATTAAGAATATATCTAATAAAGATGCATACCGTAAAGAGATTGTTTCACTATTTTTTCGCATACTATTAAGTACAGTCGAGCAAAAGGAAAGAGAGCAACCGATACATTTTAATCATCAAACTATCGCAGAAAAAACGAAAATACTCCATTTCTATTGGAATTTATGTATTTTTTCAATTTATGTTCAGTAAAAGGCTTAGGAGGCCGTCTTCATTGAGAAATTGTACCAAACTCTGAAATTTTCAATGCGAACACCCAATTTTGACATCATATTTGTCTTTTTCAGAAAGTTTTACCCCAGATATCAATACGGTGGTCACTCAGTGAAGTATAGGAATTATATGGATTTAAAGTTTTGAACTCCTAATGTTGATTCTTTTTTAATAGTTCTAAAACAAACTGTAGTAGGGATTGAATTTTTGTAAGCATAACGCAGTAACTACTTGGTGTAATGTGCTGTAATTTTAGATACAGATATTTGAAGCTCCTAGAAATCTATTGCTTTTAAGTTTTCATATGTTACAATACATATATTTTTTGAAATATTCATTCATATTTTATATATTTTAAATTAATATTCGATAAAAATATGTTGTAACCTATACAAGCTTTAAACAGAATCGATTTCTAGAAGCTTCCAATATTTAAATCCAAAACTTCAGTTCATTATGACGAGTAATCTTTGAGTTATGCTTGAAAAACTACACGTTTGTTTTACAACTATTAAAAATGAATTTAACATTAGAAGTTCAAAACTTTAAATCTTTCAATTCCTAAACTACTTGGCCGAATGACCGCCGGTTTGGTATCCTGGGGAAAACTTTCTGAAACATTCAAATACTACGTCAAAATTAGATCTACGTATTGAAAATTTCAGTGTTTGGTAGAATACTTCTATGAAGATGCCTCCCAGTTTTTTTTTTTAAACATAAGTTGAAAGAAGACATAATTCTCAATCGAATGACTATTTTAGTTTTTTCTGTGATAACATGGAGATTAAAATGTATAGGTGCGTATGATTGTTTGAGAATATAATGCATTCGTCAAATTGAAGTTACCATTTTTTATAAAAGCTCTCTTTCTACTTTGTTCATTGCTAAAAATATGCATTGCATTTCTTCCCCAGCTGGCTGGGGCCCTCCCGTCATCTTTTGTAATACCAGGGATAATAAGATAGGCACCTGAATGTAAAGTCGAACATGTCCGTTATAAACATCCAAGCTTGAGACGGATTGAAACTCGTCCTATCTTGTCTTCCATAGGGATCCTACATTAGAGAGAGATTGGACATTGCGTCGCCGGCAGATTGGACAAATCCGCCATTTTAGTTACGTCGTATGTATACGCTGGTATTGCTTTCTCAAGAAAATTTGGATTTTAAAGATTCAACGTTTTAAATATTGTATCAAGACTTATTACACTATTAATAGATAATTTTCTTTTGTTGTTTATAGTTACTTTTTAATATTTAGTAATGTTTATTTATTTTGTAACATATTTTAAATTGTCAGAGTTCAATTGTTGTGTATGCTGTCAACTTTAAACAGTTTCATTAAATAATAACTATCGAAATGAGTAACACAAACAAAGCAATTTCGTTTCTGCGTCTCTTGTTTTACATTTTAAAACAGATTTTGATTTAAATCTTTTTGTAGTGAGTGAGCAAAACGTGTAAATAATTTGGAGTTTCGAAATTTGACACAGTTGGCGGTAACTGGCAAACGTTGTTGGCGATGAATTTCTGTTTACATTTTGAAACATTTATTTTAAGAACGTAATACAGAATAAAATTGTATATAGTGCACTCTTTTTAAAATATGAAATTTTTTATAAATTATAAGGAATAATTGAATAAATTGTTAAACTGTTCATTTTTTAATAATTTCTTTTTTAAATAACCGCGGAATTTGAGAGCACAAGACATAAGCATTTAAATTTTCCGCATAAAAAAAAATCTATATATAAAAGCGCTGACTCTGACAATTGCAAAAATATATAAACTCACAATATATAAACCTCTATATAAATAAACATTACTAAGCATATGTGTGTAAAGTTTTTTATTCAATTTCTCGGAATGTATTTTTTTTTTTTTTTGCATATTTAGATATACTTAGTATTATAAAGTGTATTATTTTAGAGAATTGAAGCTTTTTAATTTCATACAACCAATTAGTTTCTTTAAAACTATCTAAATTTATTAATGTAAATACATTAATAAAGAAAGCATATTAGGAATAATTTTCAAAAATTTATACTTTTCTGAATATTTCAGTATTTTTTTTTTTAATTTCTTATTGCTGTTAAATGATATATTTTTAACCTTATGAAATTAAAAGAGTTCCTTCTAAGAAATTTTATTTATTTACTTAAAAAAGTAACCTAACTAATCTAATGTCATGAGTCATGACCATTTAAACAGAGGAAAGTAAAAAATAAATATCCACACTACAAAAAATTACATTATGTAGCATTTCTTGTGTTATACATAAATTAAAATGTTTATTTTAAGTGAAACCCCCCCCCCCCCAAAATCTTGAATATTTGTTTATAATCAAATTCGATTATTTTAAGCATAATGTAAAGTCCCGAAATGTTAACCCTGCAATTCAGCCGAATAAAAGAAAAAGCATTTTCTGAGCATTCTTATTCATTAAAACGGAATTGTACTTATGTTTATGTTCTGAATGACTCTGTGAAGGCATATGAAATGAATTTCTGGTGATTTTAATAGAATAAAAAGTGTTGGACGCGGATGAAAATGCATTACGTTCTACGGCGTTCCATCTGCTTTGTAACTAATATGGCAGACTTTTCGTCAATGTCCAATCTCTCTCTAATGTAGGATCCCTAGTCTTCCAGCAAGAGTGGCGCCAAGATTTGCCCGACGGGGACGCATGGTCTCCCCGACAGGGCGGCCAAATTGGTAATATAAATATATATATATATTATATATATATATATATATATATATATTATATGTGTGTGTGTGGATCTCTCTCTCTCTCTCTCTCTCTATATATATATATATATATATATATGTATTACAGTCCTGCTCGAGTCGCATTAAACACGATAATTATCTGTTTCTGTCACTATTTTTTTTTCGATGCTTGAACTGCAGACCACGGATCCTTCCCTTTGAGTTCTCTCGGCTTAAACATCGGGCTAAGCGATTTTGCTTGGAAAGATCACGATGCTTTAAATCCGTATATTCATTGTCAAAATTTTCATTGCAGATGCTCCACTGGACTTTATACCTAGTACACTTACCAGTCTTTTGTTTAGAAAACATTTAAAAGGTATACTAAAAAAAAAATACAAAATATATTTTTTCTTGGAAATCAAATCAAGTTTTTTGTCCGACAAAATATCCTCGTATGTCCAAGAGCGCACATGACGTTTCGAAATGATTCATTTAACTGCCGAGTTTGCGAAATTTACGTACTACGTCTATGAGTCACCATAACCAAGAATACTGATCATGTGATATCAAATTCCTCATATCAGAAATAAAACCTTAACCAAACTAAGGTTTTTTTTTTTTTTTTTTTTTTTTTTTTTTTTTTTTTAAGGATGTTGTTTAAAAATTGATCTAATTATTATTTTTTACCATTTCTTTTATTTTAAATTGTTTAAAATTTTCGAAAAAAAGCGACAATTTTTTTTTCTTTTCTTTTTTAACACATAATTGACAAATATGAATTCAAGATTTACAAAAAGAACGAGTTTTTAAAAATTATCTCAAAATCAGAAAAGTATTTTTGTGATTTAAAACAAACTTTGTTACTATAATAATATAATATTCTTCTCTTTCTAACAATAAAAACTGTTTTGTTGTCAGAAAATCAGATCATACGCCAGAGGAGAAAAAAAAAGAAAACATTAAATTAAAATGATTTCCGGTCGACTTTTTAAAATATCGCTTTCGGGTACCGTATCTTAGGGCTATCCTTATACAAAATAACTCTGCGTATCAACCCGAAACTCGAAATAATTCAACCCCAACCTGATATATTCAAACCTGAACTGAACCCAAAGCGAAAGAAATTAATAAATATCTTAAAGCTGTTCTCAAACACAAAGGAGCTACTTTCACACACATATTTTAATTCATTTTTATTCAGAAACGCATGAAATGGGCAGGCGTTGTTATTCAAAAACTTTGTAATCGAAACACGTTTTCCATTTTCAGGTAAAGACAGAAGACCTTTCAGAAAACACTGTCAAAGTCCACGTTTTGAACCGAATTCCTGATGCTTCAGCGCCAGAAAGGAGAAAGACGTATTGTCACGTGACACGAATCGCTTATATAACTCGATAACTAATTTATTTATCAAAAATTGGAAAACTCATTTTGATTCCAAATCGTTTCAATAGTCAGGCCTGACAATTTTATGGCCTTTGCGTTTAAAAATGAGCCCAAAATTGTGTCAGAAAGTTATCTACAATAATTTTTCTAATATCAATTCTACCTTTTAAGTAGACAAATAAACATGTAAAAAGACTCATTCTTATTTCATATCTAGTTTTTCAGCTGAAACAACAACGTGGAGTTTTATTGTAGAATCAGGTTAACCCGAACACGACGCGAAAGTATCAGAACTCAACCCGAAACAATTACAGTCAACCCGATCCGAATACAACAGCAACAACAAAAAAATATTAGCTCCAACCCAAATCGCGGGTCTGGTCGGGTTCAGGTAAAATCGGTTTACCCGACCCGATACAGGATTCTAATCTGAAACAATATTCTGGGCAGCTTTTTAAAAAATCAGGTTAACCCAAGCCAGATACGGAAGAATCAAAACTCAACCTGAAACCGAAACAATTGTAGTCAACGCGGCTTACAAAGTAATAAGTCAGCACCTACCTGACCCACGAGTCGGGTTTTTTTATAAACTAACTCCAGGTCATTTTTAAAAAACTAACCTGCCCCGACTCGGGTCGGGTCATGGGCAGTTCCCTGACTCTATGCAGAATTCTACTCTGAGGTCAAAATATTTTCCCCGACGACAATTCAATTTGGACCCTGGATCCCCCTCTAGCGAAGCCCTTGACAACGAATATGATAAACCTCAAACCGCACGAACCTCCGGCTCGGGTCTCCACTGAAACCCAACTCGAATCCCACGAAAAAATTTCTTTTGACCCAAAATCGACAAAAATTTTTTGTTCGACCTCAACCTGAAATACTTTAACCCGAAACCCGACTCGAAACAAAAAAATTATCGAAACAATAAATATTAAAAAAATATATAGTTTTTCATTTTAAGCTATATTTTGGAGATTCTTTTGAGAAATCGGGTCAGCACGAACCATACTCGGAAGTGTCAAAACCCAACCCGAAACCGACCTAAACTCGAAAGAGTTAAAGTTAACTCGACTCGAACCGACCCACAGTTAAAATATACAAGTCCGACCCGCAATAAAAAGACTAGCGTTAGTCCGATACAATCCAAACCAAGAGCCGGGTCGGGTTCAGTTTGATCCACACGATGCAAGACTCTACACCCAACTCGATGCCGATTAAAAAAAAAGTTTCGTCCTTCGCATTCCGACCCGAACCCGAAATACTTTAACCCAAGTCGACCCAAAATCAAATATTAAATTACAACTTTTAAACAGCAAAATTAAAGGCAGAAGCAGATGGCCTGCGGAAACAACAAAACAATTTTATGATGACTTTCTTTAAGTTAAACCAGAGGTGTCCAACTGTGGCCCGCCTGATACCACAAAATTTTAAAAGAAATATTCGACTTCTTGAATCGCAGAAATTTCATGATTAGTTAAGGAAAAGTTTACTATAAAATTTTAGTGGTATCCGGCGGGCCACAGTTGGACACCCCTGAGTTAAACGAAATGCATCGAGATGGGAAACATGGTCACCTAACAGTTATTGACATAATTCTTTTTCTTTCTTTTTATTTTTAAAAACCACAGACATTTGAGGGCGTGAACAAATTAATGACTGCGAAAGGAAACGGTTATATTACATGTACCCGAATAAAGATATTAAAGCTAATATAATAGGTTGCCTTTTGATTAGACGTAAAATAGATTTTTGATATAAGATATTATAGCCGAAATAAAGGAATCTAAATTAGAAAATAAGTTATTTTGAGTATATTAATTTACTAATATATGATTTTGTATCATAAGAGTGCCAACCCGACCCGACCCGACTCGGGTTGAAATCCAAAAGTCAAATATTTTCCCCGACGACAATTGAATTTTGACCCCCCTCCCCGGTCCTTCCTCTAGCGCCGCCCTTGTCTTCCAGCCAGCAGCTAATACGCTAACCACTCCCTAGAATGCCACTACAAGAGAACCAACTGCGATAGCCATGAAAGAGTCAACTATTACCAACGCAAGCGACACCATCACACGAAAGAGTCAAACTACGAAGAAACGACAGTCTCCAAATGATAGTGACAAAACACTAAAGAATATCAACCACCAATAATGACAACAAGCATCACTTTGAATGGCAGGACAAACTACGATCAAGCAACAACTCAAAATACTGTAAATACTCCTGCATCGCACATCCGCCCAGCATGGCTTCGTTATACTTACTGTGCAGTGCCAAATCGGTCCATCTAAAGATCAATTAGCAACCTGCCAACTAAGGAAAAGCAACATAGACAACAAGATGCACTGCAGCCACGACGCCCTGGAGGGTTGTCAAATAGATATCTGCAATGCAAAGATCTGGTGAATACTCGCCTTGTTACCAGGCATCAACCCGTTAAGCTGGACGAAAGATCGGCAGGTAGGGGCCTCGTAAGCGGTCTAAAAAGATACGTTAACCACTAGACAAGTTAAACATGATTTCAATGTATATCCTATAAGATATAATAAGTTTAGTTTGAAATCTGGAACTTTTACTGTTCAAAACTAGACGGAAAATTTCCCCTTACTCTATATGCACGCAAATCGTGCAAAATTCTCTTGAAATGTACAACAAGCAGAATGTAGTAACAGAATATAATATTTATGTTTAACGAAAAAGTATTTTTTGAAGTGTGTACGATTGTTTGAGCATATAATGCATTCTACTATGATATAATTGCATTTAAAATAAAACGAGCAAATTGAAGTTATCAATTGTAAGTACATATATTTAAAAAAAACATTCTATGGAGTATTAAGTATGAAAAAGAACTATGATATGGGGGCAATCAAAAACTTAAAAAGGTTTTATTAAACTCAGCCCACTCTGGTGCGTAAATAATGTCTGGAAATTAGGCAGATTTTTATGTTCTGAACACATGATGTAAAGAATGTATTATAATCATGATTTATTATGTATGCGTGTGAGTGAACACGATAACTCCTAAACGATACTTCCAATTGAGCTCCCATTTGTCGAATAGGTTATAAATGACTGTCGCAAGAAATGTATTGATTTCAGTAGATATTGGCCAACCTATTACACTTTTAATCCATTTTTAAATCATTTTCAGGCCATTTATACAGTTGATTCTAGGGAAAATCCCGAACGAAATGTGACAGAGTATAATGGTTCGTCCAGACCACCAGACTTACACGGGGCGTGTTTCTTGTGGTTTATCGGACCCTTCGAAGTTTTATGAGTTTCTTATCATGTCTAAAGTTCAGAAGTCAGGCAGGGGAGGAAGCTGACAGGTGGACAAAGCCTCTTTTTCCGTTGAGTCTCCTCTTTCTTTTGTCGATGACCACAAAATCTTTCGAGAAGAATGAGAAGTTGTATGATTTATGAGTCTCTCAGACTTGCTTATACAGCGAATAAATACACCTTAAGGGATAAATATTGCAGCGATATAATCAAGCATTAGTAGCGCAGAGGTAACGTCTCCAGTTTCAAAACGGCAGGTCCATTGTTTAAACTCAAACTATTCCATTGTGACAGAAATATATTCCCTACCGACAGGAATGTAAGCTAAAACCTTTTTGGTGGGCCGTCCTGTCCGGTTGAACGTGACAGAAATATTATTAAACCTTTTTATTTCTATGATTTGTTTCTCTATATTTAATTTGACACCTCTGACATTCAAGTAAATCCCCTTTTAAAGTCTTGCAATTTATAGGATTAATATACTTTCCTAAAAAATTAAAAGACGACAAATTTTAATTCAATAAAAGAAAAAAAATCATGTTATTATGTTTTTAATTATTTTGTATTGATCGGTATAAAAACTAAATGCTGAGATTACATATACATCCAAGTTTGACGTCATTTTATTAAATATTGTAATTACAGTAATTCCATTACGCTTTGATACTTAAGTTTAATTTACTTTTAAAGAACTTTATCATTTTTACAAATTGGGGAATTGAAAAATTAAATTAAATGTCAGGGTGACATTGGTAATTTAATTTCACATTGTTCATTTAGACGTAAAATTACAACTTAATTATTTTGTAATTTTTAGTATTTTATTTAATATTTCACTCATATTTTTGTGCTTCAGTAAATGAAATCTTATACTTGGTATACGAAGAATTCTGTTTTTATAACGTCTGTTATTATATATTCTGTTATTCAAGCGTTGTGCTCTCCTTTTTTCTTTCTTTTTATTTTCCTTTATATCAGTGTTTATCCACTTAAAAGACAAAGAGACTGCGCCGTAGCAAACATGAATGCGAACGCGTATAATTCCATAAATCTATTTAGTGCTGTATAAATTTCCTGGATGCTTAAATTGACACTTTTCATATTTAATTAAATCCTTTATCAAATTGCTGCGAATGTGATGGTGTACAAATTACATTAACATTAATTATGATTGTATACATTATGATTCGAAGATTTCGAACGATTTTATTTTATTTCATTTCCATTTTAAAGGCAATATACCAACAATAACAAAAATCTTACAATTATTTTTTCTTCTTTTGCATTGATATCAAAACCAGATGCTGAGATTACATATACATCTGAGTTTGACGTCATTTTATTAAGTATCGAACCGTAATTCTATTATTAGCCGGTGAGATGCAAGCAGGCTTCCTCACTGCGTGGACCTTGGTCGACCTTGTCCCTCAAACTGGCGTTCCTGAATGTTAGCCAAATGTCATTTTTCTAATCGATAGCCCTGTCCCGTTTCGGAAAGTATCATTTGTTATCGTTTGGGCATTACCGGGAGCGGCTTTTATCTGCAGAAAGTGCCGAGAAATAATCCAATAATTTACACTGCGCTAAATGGATTTATGGAAGCATCCGTATTCATGTTTGTTACGGCAATCTCTTTCTTTTGCACGTGGATATACACTGATATGTATGTTTTAAAAGAAAAGAGCTTAACCCTTTATATTCCAAATAATTAATTAAGAAAAAAATATCCCTTAATATTTTTTTCTGTTAACAGCTGAAGATTAATATATTTAGGAAAACGTAATAATAGTAACCGTATTATTATTATAACGTATATCTTATTAATTTAATTAATAAAATATTAAATTTTATGTTGTAATAATATTTTCTAACCATTTTTGTGTGATTTCATTTGGCATGCATTAGATAAAACTATATCTCAGAATATATCAAAGACATAAGGATTAAATTTTCCCTAATAATGAATCTCGAGACATAGACAAGAATCTCCATTTCCTGTACATACATGGCATACAGATGAAATTTTGAACGATGGAAGCTTCGGGATTTTCTCAGCAGAAATCTAATACTTTACACTTCACTAAATAGATTCATGGAGTCATACGCAACCGTATTCATGTTTGCTACAGCAATTTCTTTGTCTTATACGTGAATGTACACGAGTGTGTATGCCAAAAAAGTACCCAGCACTTTATGTCACAAAATACGACTTAATTAAAGATCCACCGTAATATTTTTTGTGTTAATGTCTGAAGACATAATAGAAAATTTATATTATAATAATGTGAACCTTACCAAAAAAAAATTCGTTCAGTAAAACTGACGTGTTAAATAAGTAGTTTTGATGAAACCTCAGTAAGGGCCGAGGAATAATCCAATAATTTACGCTGCATTACAAAGACTTATGGAGTTATATACATCCGCATTCTTGTTTGCTACGGCAATCTCTTTGTTCTACACGTGATTATACAGTATGTCTCAAAAGTTTAGGCACAACCAGAAATTGTCGTTTATTGAATAATAATACAAAATTGAACGAAAGCATAGTATTTACTTATTAGATTATATACAATAATTCAAATAAATCACATCAAAATGAATAAATGGGTAGATTATCATAACTTTGAGAAAAACTGGAAAAAATCTGTAACTATAAAGTGTCTCAAAAGTTTAGCCACAGTGGAAAAAAACACATCAGTTAACACCTTTATATGATGCTATACATATCAATAGTATTTTGCTGGTTTTGGATAACTTCAAATAATCGTGTGTTTCCTTTAAATCAATTAGTTTTTCAAATATTATTGGTGGCAGAGGATATCCTGTTTTTTCAATGTCACTTTTAGTTCTTTAGTGTAGTCATATTGCTTTCTATTATTGTATACTTCACGGGTTAAAAAAACCCATATGTTCTCAATAGGGCTTAAGTCTCAGCTTAAAGCTGGGGAATCTAAAAACGTTAATATTTCGTGCAGAAAACCATCAGACACTTACCGCCTTGTTTTACTGAGGAAAGCAAGGGGCTGCTTCCTTAGGTCATGTCAGTAACAATTCCAACCAACAAAAACATCCATATTCCACTTCTTTTCGTCACTGAATAATACGACGAGCTACTTGTCCCCGTATGACATGTACTTCGGAGCCCAATCCATACTGGCTTGTTTATGATGTGATTTTAGGCGCAGTTAGCAAGACATTTTTTTAAAATAATGTTCTTGTAGTTAATTATGCACCTATTTATTGTGTCCTTTGAGACATTGACAAAGAGATTATTTTTAATTTGCCTTATCGACATATTTTGTTTTAACACCTATCTCCCAATTTTTTTATCTGGAACACTTGTTAAAAATGACCGCCCGCATTTTAGTTTTCGATTGAAATTACTATTCCTAGTAAGTACTAGGTATATTCTTCGCATTGAACAATTTAAAATTCTAGAAATTTCAATAACGGGCTTATTTTTTATTTCAAAATCTTTAAAATGGCCTCTTTTGTGAATTCCGCAGCTTTCGGTATCGTAAATAATCAACGGAAATTCAATATTTGATGTTATAGTGCTTAAGAAATATGGTTAGTTGGTTGGAACAGTTTGTTTGTTGAAACTAAATCAGCATTTTTAAACGTTTGCATAAAGTGTCTAAACTTTTAAAATAGTGGTTTTTTTAACTATAATAAAATAGGCGTATTTTTGAAATAAATAGTGTCGATGTTGTTATTCTAATATCGAAATGTTGTACGATGATAAATTCTAAACCTTCAAGACTATTCTGGGGAATGCTATGAGATCTGCTCGTAATCCAATAATTTGCACTACATTTACTGGATTTATTTGTCTTACAACGTGTCTAACAACTGATATGTATGTCAAAAACAGAACTTAATCATTTTTGTCCCAAATTATGATTTAATTAGAAATATTTTTTTCCAATTAATATTTTAAGATATACAGGGTGCTTCTAGACTAATAGAAAAAACTCTCATGGGTGATAATACACATTAAGAAAACAATTTTGGTATAGGAAACTAGGGTCGCAATCATTTTATTATAAATACAGAGTGTTTCACTATAAACTGTACCCAAATTTTCGTTTACAACTTTAATAATAATGTAAATATTTTAGCCAGATTTTTATCAGTTGAATATGAGATTTGATGAACATGAAATATTTGATTGGAATGTGATGACATAACAAGAAGTACTGAAATTATATTCTACTTTGGTCAGTGACGCTAATGAACTGTCAGCTACATTTCAAATTATGGAGCTTCTAGCTCAGTGTTGTTTAACGGCGAATGGTCTCTATTTTCTGCATTTCTCGTGATGTCATAATGTTTCATAGAAATATAAGTAAATCACTTGAAATTATGTCAGTGCATGGGCACAATATCAAAACAAGACGCCAAGCATATAGTCAGCCTAGTGCCCCAGTCATTCATCAAGAGGGTCTTGAAATCCAGGATCAGTTTGGAATGGCAGGAGTACTGGGAAATCACTAATAATGGTAGGCACCCGTTTGATCTAATCCCCAGAGTTTCACTCAACATGTATCACCTCACACCATGCACCGCGATCTTCCTAACAGGACACTGCTCTTTCAAACCATACCTCCACAAATTTGGATGTGCAGGATCTTACAGATGTCAGCGCAGCGAGGTGGATCTCTCACTCACGTCTATAGCGAATGCACACTCACTGCACACTGGTACATCAAACTTCCAGCCATTCCCCATAAGGGATGGCTACAAAACATTCTCTCAAGACAACACTTCTAAACAAACTCAAACAGATCCACCAAGACTTTCCGCTAATTTGCAAAGCCAGTTAGAACCTGAAGCAACTCCCAATTCCTTGTATGGTATTGCCCCTTTTCGCGAGCAGAGTTTCCTCTGAAGTGCCACAACGCCACTTGTCTCTGGCGCGCAAATGGTCATTGATTCTTCAGTGCCCACTGTCGCTAGGGAGATATGTTCTCCGGCAGAGAGAGTGTTGTCTTGTATATATTGCCAACAGACACCATCTTCTTCTCTTGTATAAAGGCGGGTTCAGCTCCGACTGAATACTGTATTTTTTAAGACCTTAATAAATGGATCTATAGGGACATCTTTGCTCTACAGACTTTGACTCCTCGTCTGAGTAGTCCCTCTCAAACTACGAATGTCATTGTTAGAATTATGAACTTAAATCCGAGTTCGACTTAGATATGTCCTGTATTTTTGTCTTCTTAAGTGAATCACAACCGTGCGCTCATAGACCAAAATTGTTTTGCTTGACGAACAATGTTACCAATGAAAGTGTATTCCATTAGTTTAGAAACATACTGTATTAAACAATGTATATACTAACAAAAGAAATTGCGAAAAACATCATTCATTAAAAGTGACATTAAATTGTTAGTGATAGGACTTTTTGTAAATAATAATGTTTTTAAAACCTCTCAATTCTTATAAATAATAAAAGTAAATTTATTGTGGTCTCACCTGTAAATGAATAGATTTTTTGACTAGAAAATTTTATACTGTACATTTATCAGCAACACGATAACTATCCATAGTTAATGGTTGAGAACGTTTTCTCCTTTAAAATTAATTTGCTTGTTGACTGTGTTTTCTAAATATGATAAAGCAAAGTCTTTTTCACAAAAAATAAAAGGAACTGTAATTAATAGACTATCAAATAGATTTTATATCAGAAGTCTCATCGGGGGATAATGGTTTAACTGAGTTATTTTTTTTTTTACAATGTCATTACATAAATATGAAACTATTTAAGTTATTAATTTTTGATCAAGAGAGATTTTTATGTTAAAGGATTTTTCAGCAAAATAAAACTATTTTCTTTCTACAAAAAAGTCTTAATATCTGAATAATATATGCACCTCCAGAAACTCAATAGTTTGATGTGAAAAATAGGAGAAATTTTTCTTTCACATAAACAGAACGTATAATTATTTTGGATAGTCGACTTTGGAAATGAACATAATAAGAGCAGTTTCCATTTTTGAAAAAAGTGACTAAAAATCATTGTTTGATCAATCTTTTCTCGTTTAAATTATGCAGGTTCATTTTAAATTAACTGAAATGCAATTTAAAATGAATTTAACATTTAACTAATTTTAAACAGTTTAAAAATATTATATGTCGTGATAAAAATGTTCCATTTGGACTATTTTACTTCCAACCAGCATTCAGAATTTTCAAAATTATTACCTTTATTTATTTATTTTTTCTGGGGGGGGGGGGGGTCGGGGGTCGGGAGGAGGTCATAAAAAAGGAATAAAGAATAAACATAAGAATTATAAAATATCAGATGCAATAGTACGTAACAAAATTGAAATAACTTGCTCGGTTCAAGAAAAATATTAAAAAAATTTTTAAAATAATTATTTTGTACAAAAAATAATAAATAAATATTTGTATTTATATTATCTGAACTTACATTCAAATAATAGATTTTGAAAGATTTGGCATTCTGAATTTCCATTTCATTAAGTAATATACATAGATATTTAAAGGGCTGCTGTGTAAAACATGGTAATTAACGTTTTTAGGTAGATTGCTTAAGAAATACTACCTATTACATTCTCCCTTATGTTTGAATTTCTGAAAATGTTTTTCAGATCTACGCCGACCCCTAAAACACAAAAACCCAAAACCACACCCAGTTCAAAACTTTATCTATCTATCTATCTATTTGTCTATCTATCTATATATATCCCTTTTTTATGGACACTATAACTCCCATAATTCTGCACTGATACATAAAATCAAGGGGCAGAAAATCTCGATCAAGTTCGTTAATCGGCAAAATCGGAGCAATGGGGCGGAAATAGGAAGGGTTTTTGTGAAAACAGACAACACCCCATAACGCCTTAATTATGATACATATCGAATCATTTTAAAGTTATTATTACTTCTAGGAAAAAGGCCAAAATTTTATGTCTGACAGATTTTTGAAATCATTGAAAATGCCCTCAAGGGGCAAACAACAAAAGGGGATTTAAGAAGAAAAAATTCCATAACTTCGTCAATTCACGAGATATCAAATCCACTTAAATTTATTACAAATCATCTTACTATTATCTACAACTTTGATATTACCGATTGTTTTTGATAGGACCAAAGCTCACAAAATATATATATATATATATATATATATAAATATAAAAAAATGAAATAAAATAAAAACAAACAAAAACGAAAAATCATGCGTCAAGCATAGATTATGTAACACTTTCCAACGCTTCCAAAATAATTTTACAAATCATACCGTTTAATAAGCTAAAAGATAACATCTAAGTAAACAATTTGGAAAACGCATAACATATTTAAAAACATAATTTCAGGAATTTCCAACGTATACAATATTCGGAAAAATATCCGAATACTTTTATTGTATAGGATCTATAGTTTGTATATATACTACATAGGATGCGAAATTTTAGTTCAGTTAGGAAACGCGTAGCACAGTTTAAAATTCTCCGTCTGGAGTTTCTGTCAATAAACGGAAATGTGTTCGCGAACTTTTGTGCTTCCCAGTATAGGATCTACAGAATTTATACACAACACGTAATAGACAAAAAGCGAGTTAAAATTAAAATCGCGTTCAGTAACTTAAAACGCACTTCCAGGAATTATTGTTAACAGACAGTAGAGAATTCTTTCGTGTGTCCCTGTAAATGAACGATGACTGCTATACACACAATATTCTGTAGTAAGTCTCTTGTCATGCACCTTAGTGATACATATAAATTTCAATGCGTTTAAAATAGTGAAACATTATTTAAATAAACCGCAGACGATTATTTTCCATAGACGTAATGTGACGGAATTCTTTTGACAGTCCCTATAAAGTAACTATAAGTGCTATCCACACCCAATTCGATATTAAGCTTCTTCTAATGCACCTTAGTGATATATATAAATTTCAATGCGTTTAAAATAGTGAAACATTATTTTAATAAACCGCAAATGAGTTTTCCCCATAGGCCGCAAAGTAACGGAATTCTTTTGAGTGTCCCTGTAAAAAAACTATAAGTGCTACACACTTCCGTTGAAATAGGAAACATGCTATAAATAACGATAATAAGATATAAAAATTGCAGAGCAATCCGAGCATATTTACGGGAGTTAGAACACGGCCAGACGGCCATGCGGCAGACGGCAGACGGTCATACGGCAGACGGCCAGACAAACTAAAGTCATAAACACTTTTCAACTAGGTTGGAAAGTGTTAAAAGTCACATCTAAGTTAATCCGCCACCAAGGCTATAAAGAAGTATCATAGGAGTGATACAATTTTTTGACAAACCTCAGAGATGCTGTATATGGGGTTGCATTATTAAAAGCGCACGTCTCTATGAAAATAACTGCAGAATTTAAAATATAGTGTGTGGTACATTTAATGAAGCAATCATTGTCGCTAATCTTGGTGTAGTTTTTGTTGGTGAAATTAGTACTTAACTTCGAAAGCTAGCTATGCCTGTAAGCCGAGCCGGCAGGGATTTTTATTTTTGATTTTCATGTAAATTTTTTAACTGCATTCAGACAACCTTTTAAAAGTGCAAGGTGTATATTTTACTTAATATATGCCATATTGATGAAAAATAAATTATAGGTATGAATATGAGATTTAATAACGAAAAATTTGCACATAAGACCAATAAAATAAATTCTATCAGAGAAACAAATGTTCCACATACATTAACTGAAGATCCAGTGTTAAAAAATCAGCTGTTTAGAAAAATCAATCCGAATAGTTTTGTTTGTAAATTTTTAGAAAACTTGAATATCTCGAAACTTACATTTTATTACAAGGTAAACATTTTCCAACCGTGAAAAAGGACCCAGACCGGGAAACGAACCCAGAGCCTTTTGCTTAAATTGCCAATTCTGTCCCAATTGAGCTACCTGGAACGACAACCAGGTAGACTCTAGGTTCTGCTCTGCAGACAGATTTCACTCACAAGGGGAGGTTCCGAGGTCGGGGACGCTGAATGCGGTGAACGTTTGTGTATCGATAGAGTACATTTAGTATAAGGTAAAGCTAGGATAGTCTGCGCACAATTCAAAAGAATAGCAATAAAAAATCTAAATATTAATTTTTTGCTAAACTATTCATGAATATCTTTTACTTCATTTGTTTTTTATGCATTTCCATTGCTATTTTGTTGTTATGTTGCAATTTAATAGAACAATTGTAATAAAACCAAGAAAGTTATTTTGCGCAATCTCTCCTTATAGGGTTGGTGTGATTGCGCACATGGGTAGGAGAGATTGTTACTTATAATAACTACAATTAAATTGTTAACAAAAATAATTACACTTAAATGACATTGCTGTAAGGTTTTTGTGAACAAATATTATTGTATTAGGAGTGAATGTTTCAACCTAATGATTAAAGAATCAGAAAAAGGAAATAATTTTAAAAACGATTAAAAAATTTTAATTAAAGGAAAAAAAAATTAACGAATCAGAAAAAAGCAAGTCCAGATAAGATTAAAAAATAAAGCAATGTTACTTAATAACACGTTTAACTTAAAATTAGTCCTTTTTCATTTTTCATTTTTTATGCAAATTTACCAATAAGCTGCGTAATCTCTCCTACCAAGGAAACGAATGGGAATACTGCGCCATCTCTCGTAAGTAGCAAATGCGCAAACTCTCCAATTGCGGTAGGAAAGATTGCGCGGCCTTTTATTTAAACATGACCTCTTCTAAAATAAACCGTTGATGTTCACATTGTTAGTTTAGATTAGTAGCTTATGAGAAATCGTTTAAGTTTAAAATATTTTGTACTACTGACATTGTATAGAAATTCTGATGAATAGCTATGAAAATTCAAGCACTTACTTTGGGAAAACAAAACAAAATAGCAATACTTTATCTTAAACGCTCAAAGCAATCAACGTGCACTTTCAAGTAGACACTCCACTACTGTTGTTGTACAACTACCTGGAGTCCCTGCACGCTCACTCTACTCCTTCCCCCCAAACCTCTATGTGCGCAATCTCTCCCACTGCGTCATCTCTCCTGGCTTTACCTTATAAATAATATAGGAAAGCTATAAAGCGCAATATCCAGGGGGTCTTTCGAAAATAAGCCTCAAAGTTCAAGTAACAGTTTATTATCGGAAAAATAACTGTCATTGGCAAGCATCTCGGTTGCATGGTTGGCAGCGCGATAACTTTTGAACTGTTTCTTTGAGTTCAAATTAAAGCAAACTCTTTATTTTTCGCGCCGAAAATTGTAATCAATTATTTTCGAACCACAGTTAAAAAAAAAAAAAAAAGTATAATCATTGAAATTTACGAAAAATGTAAGTTAAATATATGCTTTGTAGCATATAAATACAATTTTAACTATGGAATTCTGCATATTATAATATTTAATTAAAAAAAGTAGAAAATTTGTATTTCAATAGACCAGAATTGTTTACTGCTATTTAAAATTATTTAGTTATTTAAATGATAAATTATATTCGTATTAAAAATCTCATATTTTTTACAGATAAATAAATAAAAATATGTAATATAAATTCATAATATATTAGTTTAATTTTGTTTCATTATCCAAATATTTAAAAAAAATTCATAATTGAAAAAAAATTCTTTTAAATTTGTAACACGATATTTTAAAACCTCGGATTCTTGGTTTTGTATTTACTTCCTACGTAATAATTATTTTTAGCAATTCAATATGTTTTCAGAACTTATTTTTAAATACATAGACAATTATTCTAATTAGAGACACAAGAATCCAAGATAAAAAAAATTTCAAAAGTTTAAAAGCTAGTTGTTAAATAAACAGAAAAAAAAAACATATATTTAGAAATATTTTTATGATAGCAGAAAAGTTACAATTTAAAAATTATTAAAGAAGCGTATTATAACTTTATCTTTATGTAACGTATTTTAATTTATTTCACTGTGGAAAATAATTTATTTCTGTAAATAATAGTAAATGTACTTTAAAACCAGCAAAATTTTGTGGTCTGTAGAAGTACCAATTGCCTATTCATTCATTTATTTATTTATTTTGTCTTTACTTTTCTTTAAATATATAAACATTCAAAATTCCACAGTTTAAACTATATTTAAGTAATTTTAAAAATACAGTATGGTATTAAAAAAACATTTTAAACAAAACATAAGAATTGGAATTGCTAAAAATACTTATAACGTAGACAATTATTCTAATTACAAAATCAAAGAACCGAAATTTTAAAAAATCAAATTAAAAAATTAAAATCATATTTTTAAAAAGTCATGAAGTTTCGAAATGTTTGAATAATGAAAAAAAATTAAAATACCTATATTATAGATTTTTATCACGCATTTTATTTTATTTATCTCTAAAAAAATAGGAGATTATTCATTTAAATACTTGTAAACAATTGTAATTTTAAATAACAGCAAAATGTCTGGTCCATAAAGATAGAAATTTCCTACTTTTTATTTCTTTTCATTAAATATTTAAATATGCAAGATTTCATAGTTAAAATTAAACCTATGTGCTACAAAACATGTATTTAATTTACATTTTTCGTAAATTTGAATGATTACACATATCTATTTCATTGTTATTCGAAGCTAAGGGATAAAATTTTTCGGCGCGAGAAATAAGAGTCTGCTGGGATTCGAACTCAAAGAAAAAGTTCAAGCGTGCTGCCAACCACGTTACCGAGCCGCGTGACAGAAGAAGTAATTTATCCGGTTATAAACTGTTATTTAAACTTTGAGGCTTATTTTTTTTCAAGTCCCCGTAGGATCTGCTTTATGGCTTTCATATACAGGGTGTCCATAAAAAATCTCTGGGGTTTTAAAAAATCATATCGAGTTAACGGTATGAGTTAGGTCAGGTCAATTAATTTAGAAGAAATCAGTAGCTCATCAAATTTTATCCACACCAGTTTCAGTTTGTTTTTTTTAACACTGGGTAGCACTGCACGTCATTGACCTTGAAGTAACGTAGCAGACGTTCATTGCATCATTTCATTCAGTTAATTCAGTGCGATGGAGACGCCACAACAAAAGGCTTAGTGTGTAATCTGGTTTATAGAAACTGGATCTGTTACCATTGTACAGCGGAACTTTCGGCGCGAGTATGGTGGTAATGCGCCTACGGACAAAACCATTCCGTAGTAACCATTCAGTGGCTACGTGCGTTAAAACAAAAGTCGTCACCTTGTAGGCCGCGAGTGTCAGAAGAGAACGTCGATAGAATCCGTACTTCATGTGAACGAAGTCCGAAAAAAGCGTTGAGACGACGCGGTCGAAGAGGTTTCGACGAAGATATTGAATACCGTTTGGATGTGTGCCGTGCCACAAACGGGGCACACATTAAAATCTACCAAATGGTAAAAATCGTGTTAAATTTACCTTTAAGTACATATATATAACAGTAACCTAATTTTATGATTGATTAAAAAATTTTGCTTCAAAACCCCAGAGTTCTTTTCTGGACACCCTATATTCATATACTAACAATACTCTATCTATACACAAATACGTTCGCTGCATTCTGTGTCCCCGATCTCCTCTTGTCAGATAACGTTTTGTCAATCGCATCTGGTCTGCCATGTAGGAAACTCAACAGAATAAGCCGCGGGTAAAGAAACTCCAATAAACGATGGAAACGTAGATACACTTTATTATTTTAATTGAATCATACTGATTGGTAAAGATATACGAGATGAAAATGTTTCAACTGAGTGACGATGGAAACTTAAAAACACTTTATTATTTTAACTCAATTATACTGATTGGTAAAGATATCATACAAGATGAAAATTTTCTAACTGAGTGTTTTCACTCAATTGGGAAATTTTCATCTTGTACAATATCTTTACCAAACAGCATGATTGAGTTAAAATAATAAAGTGAATCTGCGTTTCATAGTTTAAAGTAGTGTCTTTACCCACAGCTTACTCTGTTGAGATGTCAACATCGCAGACCAGATGCGATTGCTAAAAGGTTATCTGGGTTAAATGTGTCGACCAATTGTCGTTCCAAGTATCTAAATTGAAAGAGCAATGGCAATAAACCCAAGGTTCTGGATTCGATTCCTGGTATGGGCACTTTTTCACTCAGTTCGAAAATTATCACCTTGTATGATGTTTTTACCAATCAGTATGATTGAGTTGAAATAATAAAATTCTATTTTGTTAGTTACCTTGTTTTACACCCGAGTCATTCATTTTTTTAATGTATGCTTCATTAATGAACTTTTGATGCTTTTATTCAAAATATCCCATATACATAAGAAGGTAGAACTCACAGCATAGTTTATAAACCTTAAAACAGAAAAATCTTAATTTGAATGTCCACCTTCTCTTTAATAATAAAATTTGCTTTGCATTTAAACTCCAGACATTTAAGAAGGGAAATAACATTATAAGTGATAATTTCTCGAGTTTTCTTAATATTCTTCAAACTTAGTCTCTATTTATTTTACAGAGATGCATAACGATTATCGTATGTTTCTTTCAACAAAGATAGGTTTAAGGGATTATTTGTCAGTAAATACTTACAGTCATACGGATTATAGCTGTCTCTAGTAAAAAGAATTGAATGAATAAAATAGCGAGTGTGTAGTAGGCGTAAAAATGTCTCAGAGATAAAATATTACATACGCATTCAAGTTGTTACAAAAGCACGTAGGAGAAAATTGCTTAATTTCGACTTAAAAGGAAGGAGATAACGATAACATTGAAAATTTCAACTGTCTGCTTACAGATGCGGAGGCTTATTGAGATTTCGAATTGTCAGAGCAAGATATTTATTCGCATGAGTTGTAATTTGTATCGTTTTAGATTTTGTAAGTATTTAATAAAGAAAGAGTCACAACAAATTCCCTTTACAAGAAAATAGCGTTTGAAGTATGTGCACACACAGATATACAGGGTGATTATAATTAAAGTTTAAATTTCAAAACGCTCTAAAAAACGAACTACTGATTAGAATGACGTCAAAATTTAACCGGCGTATTATTGAAGAAGGGGGAAAGAACATGAACCAAAAATAAAAGTTCCAAATTTTAGTGACAGATGGCGCTGTAAGCGTCAGAATTTTGACTACAAATGACAAATTGCAAAACAACGGCTAAGGCGTAAGTTACACGATAAACCAACTGTACACGTCACACGTCAGAAAGTGTCACAATAAATTCCCTTTACAGGTAAACAGCGTTTGAAGTACGTTCACACAGAGATATACTTTATATAAGCATGGATGTAGTGGAGGGTATACGGTGGATATTTTCAGGATATTTTAAGAAATTCCGTGTACCTACCTCTAAATTTCTTTTAATTGCTAAATGGCGTAAAATAAAAATTTTATAAACAATAAAATAAGTTTTATTCGATTCTTGACATGTTTTGACTCCATCTCAGCAATTATTAAAACATATAAGAATATTCTGCAGTTGCATGGTCTATGAAGTTATTATTTGAAACGCCATCATTTAATTTTCCACGTACTTTTTCAAATTACGCGCGTTATTTTATATTTTTACTTGGATGTTTATTTCCATATTTGTAACCATGGAGTCACTTGAGCCACAATTTTGATAAGTTTAATGATATTCTGGATCGTTACATATTATATTTGTACGTGTTATAATCTCTATGGTTTCTCTTATAATGGATGGATAGTATAGATTGTATGGAAACATTATCTTACTTTCATTGAAATTTATTTGGATGCTTTCTTCTTGATATAATCTTGACAGGACTGTGGTGTTTCTATTATACTTAATATTAGCTATGTGCTCTTTATTTCCTATAACTAAACTTTCTGCTTGTCATGCCAATATAGTAATCCTTTGATCCGTCTTCTTTAATAAATGGTATTTCATATACTCTAGAATAACTCTCAAAATTAATTGAGTCAATTTTACTGCAAATAATAAATTTAAATAACGAATAATGAATTTTAAATAATGAATTTATTATAAACTTTAACTTCTGAGGGGTTTGGCTATTAAGCAGCTATCGAAACGTTTAAGATTGTATTTTAATTTCTCAAAAAAGCTTGGAAAATATTTAAGAGTATAAAGTTTGTATTTTTGCTAATCAAGTTTGTTTTCCTGTCAACAGACTAATAAAACCCATTTTACTGTTTATAATGTTTTTATTTTGCGCTTTTTAGCGATTAAAAAAAGTATATTATTACAAGGTGTTATATTTTTTTATTATTTTTTCCATATCTGTCTGTTTCTCAAATAAAGCTAATGGAATGTCCAAACACCGACTACAACTTTTATTTTCAATCTAAATCCACCAAATTGTATAATTTAAGGAAAAAATCATGTTTATGTACCTTGATATGTTTCACATCCTCTTTGAAAAAAAAAACCTCTAGTTTAAAAAGTGTTTTCTGTTTATAAAATAAAAAATTCCGGAAGTTTGCAAATTTTGAGTTTAGATAAGTAATACAGTAAATAATAAAAAAAAAATAAAAATAAATCACACAAATAGAATAAATTTTGCTAATTAAGAGGGAATAATATTATTTTAAGAGATTTTATTGATCAATAACAGTTAATTTGTATAGAAAGAACATGGAATCTTTAATAAAGAAGAATTTTTGACAAATTTATAAAGATCTCTGACAGTCTTCTTTCCATTCTGTTCGTACTTTTATATTTTAACGTGTTAAACAAATAAACTGCTTGCTGCTTGAAATGTAGAATACTTTATCTACCAAAATCACAAACATACTAAGCACTCCCTGCGTCGGTGCAGTCGCTATGAACCCACATATCACAGTCTAAACATCGAACCCAGAGTTCCCACTTCTTATCCGCAGAGAAAGCACCCTCTCTGAAGAAACATCGTCTTCCTCATTCAAGTTCTTGCTTTTTTTACCTTTTTAAAATCCAATTTCTGCCCGTTTCGGCAGTATTTTCTCGGTATTTTCTCCGTCATTTTCTTTCTTTTTATTTTCTCTTTCGAATTTGGCCAACATTGTAACCAGAGCCATACATTGTAACATTCAAATGATGCAAGAAAGCAATACAGCATCCGTCATCCGTGATCCCATAAATTAATTTATTCTCCCCCCTTTCACGCGGCGCAAAACCGTTGGAACTTGGAAGATAAGGCGACACTTTTCAGTCCTTTTTTTTCGTAACTCTATGGAAAATACGACGATCGCAATTTCAAAATGCGGAAAAGACCGAATGCTTCACTGTCATCTATGTAAAGAACTGTGGAACGTTTGGAGATCCTCAAGCACAATCGGCGAAACGACGGAAGCGATTTTGCAATGTTCATTGTGATTTGTAATTAATATATTGTCTAATTATAAAAAGAAAATAAATATCTGAGCCGCAGGTGCATTTGGACCAATTTCCGTATATCCTCATTCAAAATTTTAGACCTCAACGTGCGGTTGATTTTCCTAGCCATCGCAGACAAGACGGACAGACACACAGACAAATGTCTTTCTTTTATTAATATAGACGAACAAAGAAGGTTACGAGTACGAATGACAAAAGGAAACGTACTTTTTAAGGGGTGTGTAGAAGTAAACTGGCCATAAAGAAACATACTAAAATACAAAACACTAATAATCAATTACTTAAAACACATAATAAAAATTAGTACTTATATATTATTCATGATTCTTATTATACGCGTATACATTAAGATGCATTTTCTAATTACGTTCTATGCAGAGTTATTTCACATCAGTACTTTTCACTTTCAGAGATGTTATGTAGAAACGCTGATAGTTCGCATTCTCTACAACAGGAGGAAATGGATAAATTCCACCTTTTTTATTATCACTACAATAGCTGAAAGATAACATTAACTAATAGAAAACGCATATAATATCATTCAATCTTGTGCTGATCTTATGTTTTTTAAGTAAAGATGATTGTTTAGGTAAAATACAGGCAAAAGTGATCCTCATATTAGTGGGTGAAAAACTCCCGTATGTTCATTCCCCGTTTTCCTTACTCATCAAAAAGAAGCAAATAAAGGAAAAACAAAGTATAAAAAAGTAAAGGAAATACGATGAGAAATGCTGAAAAATATTTAAAATTAACAATATAAGAGCCATTTTAAATTCACGAATCACTCTACGTTTCGATAGGAAAAAATTAAAAATTAAATTCTTCCCAAGTCATTTTGTTTCTTTTTACTTTTAGTCAGATATGCAGGTAAAACTTTTGCAACAGATAAAATGTACCATTCAAACATTATCTCGTCGTTTCATAAAACTTTTAAATTTCATCCAGCTCTTAATGGGCTTTTAAGAAATTTTGTTCTATTTTCGGGTTTATTCTTCTGTTTTTAAATAGCCGACAAAAAAAAGAGTTTAATGGCTTAAACTGTCTAGTTTTGTTTTTATTACTAAAATTTTACTATGTTCTTTTTTTTTTTCGTTAATGATTTTTCAGCAGGACAAGGATTTAAAAAAATTTTTTAATTACTGCGCTATAAATTTTAATAAATTGTATGTATATTTTTGGTATGTTGAGTTGATTTGTATAAAAGCTAAAACGGAAAACTCTCTAGAATTTAATACATTTGGTTGTTTTTTACTTTTTATTGTGTACACAAATCATAAATCATTCTGCATTCTTTTAAAACAATTTTTAAAAAAATAATAAAAATAAAATAATAATCCCGCTTAACAACACGAAATTTTCTGACACGGACTCATTTTTAAACGTAAAAGGATAAAATTGGATACATAATTATTTAAGTGATTTGGAATCGGAAAGTGTTTTTAATTTTACAATAAATGTATTACATCATGAGTTAAGGAGATATTTGTTCCATGACGACTTTCGGCGGACTGCAGCGTCCGGAAACTCGGTTCAAAATACCATCTTTGACAACATTTTTTTTTTTTTAATCTTTGCCTTTTATCGAAAAAGGGAAGACTTTAACTTATCCATCTTTAACCGATTTTAACTTATCTTTATAAGAGAACTTGTCAATTTCAGGCGCCTAAGATTAAGTTTGATTTCATAATTGTGTCAGAAAGTAGCCAGTTTGGAATTTAGAACAGTCTTAACTCTTTTGCAATGATAGTTTTATAATGGCGCACTCTTCGTATGTTTCTTTTATTATTTATATATCAAAGTATTATTATTATTTTTTTTTTTTTGCAAAATCTATTTTGTTTGTAGTATTTATCATTATCATTATTTGCTGTAGTATTTATCATTCCCCGAGACACCTGAGAAAAATAGCCAGAACTACAGTTAGAAATTACTTACCAATGAACTCGTCCAAGGCTTTCGCACTGAAATTTGTGAGATTATTTGCTAATTCGGTTTTTCATTAATTTTTAATTGACAGAATTTGTAATCAAACAACGGGTTTCAACGAAATGTGAGTGTGCTACATCAAAAGTCTGTTCAAAAACCTTTCGTATGATACCTCATATTTCGTTGTGCGATTTGTATGTGCTTAGAAAAGGGGATGCTGATATGCAAAAAAAGGAAGATCCTTTTGTAAGTTTTTCATTTTCCAAGTTCTTACGCACTCTAGTTTTTTTGTTTTTATTTTAAAAATCGAATTCTAAATTTTGCACGATGTTTTGTGCGATGTTTAATACGACGTTTAACATATGTGTACACATTTCGTTGAAGTAGCACCTGGTTTTATTAGTTTCAAATTTTCCAATGTTGAAAATTTCTAAAAATTATTTTTTTTTTATGTTTTAAGTTACTTTTACTTCTAGATCGTTTTATAAAAACATACCCATGCCGATTTTCGACGAAATATTTGAGTGCACGTAGTTAAAACCGTGTCTTTGATTTTATTTCTACCTATCTCTGATTTTACAGCATTAACAACTACAAAACATTCACATTAATTTTGTTCATTTCATCTTTAAATACTCTTGCAATAAATATCACGATATTTGATACAATGAGCAAAACATGCCAATACACGTTCACAATATTCATCGGTCGGAAAAACTGACACATAAGTTGGCAATACCAATTTATTGGGTATTTGAAAAAAGCATTTGGTAATGAAGCATTTCGATACTTATTTGCACTTAGAAGACAAGTGCAGAATAACGATCTAAATGCACGAAATCATCATCCAATATACTGTCCAGCTAGCTAGAGCAGATGGACAGTGTGCCTTATGAATGGAGCGAAGAAGATTCTGTTCAAAAATCAGAAGACTGGATTAAGCTACGATCACACGTATTGTCCTATCATAGACACTATCAAATATTTCGTTATAAATCGGCTTTTCAAGAGGAAAACTTTCGAAAACCCACAGTGTGGACAGTTTACCTCTCGTAAATCCATCAATGATGACGAACATATCCCTATTTGTATCTGCTACGATAGATATCACCTTCAGTTCCACGAATCACAGCGCTCTAATAATAGTTCATGAATTTTACACAACTTTTTAAAACACTTAGAAGCGATTAGTCGCCAAATCATATCATGTCATATGATAGTACGTGTAATTAAAATTTAATAAAGAGAGAAATTTTTAGTCTCAGCTATTTTAGCTTTTTACAGGTTTTATCAGTTTAAGTATTTACTTCTCTAAATTTCAAGTTCTTTTCCTGTGAACATATTCTTTGGCAACGTGGCAAGATGAATTGGTTGAGAAGAAATAGTTTATCATCATTGCGAACTATACCGATATAATTTATCTGTATCGGCATGAAACTCGTCATTGAATAAATTACGATTTTTCTTTCCATCATTTCTAGCGAATCTTAAAAGTTCAAAGTTCATATATATGTGAACTTTGAACAAATGACTGTAACTGTACACTTTTTAAATCTACATTATAAATGCACAAATGTGTCTGTCATTAACTCTAAGTTCAAAAGTAACACTAGATATCGCTCTATGCTTTATACTTTATCACTTTGATTACTCATATGTCCGAAAGGATGTGCCAAATATATCTTCGATATATTGCATATTTCGCTTTCAAAAATATAATAGACTAGTGGAAAGGTAAAAAAAAAAACATGAACCCGGAACTAATTCCAACAAAACGTTTATTGACTTTTTCTGTATTAAGGTATATCAAAGAAAACATCCTGCGGAATACACATTCTTATTTTTTTGTAAAAATAAGTCATAGATGATTTGTGAATTAAGCGCTAATATAATAATTTAAAATATAGCCCTGCCATTTTTCTCGTTAGTTTCGGATATTTTATTATAGCTTATTTGTGTTACATTATTATTTCTGTTACTTTATATTATTTCAGAAAACAAATGTTTATTGTTGCGTCACGTGTTCATAGATTTAAAATTTACGTGGCCTAAATTATTTTAAAATTCATGAAAAATCGGTAATTTAAGTTGCAATTTCCAAACAAATTTTATTTGAAAGTACATTTATAATCTATTCAATTGAGTAAATATTGACATTGCGATATTTAGAAGCGAAGGTACAGGCAATAAAAGCGATAGAGCATAACGCTGCATTTATTGTTACATTTGACCTTAGAAATAATAACTAGATAATGGTACTTTTGTGTTTGATAATATAGCTATTACTTTGTTACATGTCCACACGATTTTAATACTCTTTTTGTATGTCCATATTTATGATGTATTCCCACAAAAATATTTACCAACATAACGTCACATAAAATCATTAACTCGAAAACATAGCAAAAGTTTATTTTTGTCAATGTGTTGGGAAAATGAAAATACAACAACAACAAGAAATAAAAACGAAACCATAGCTTAGTGAAAACGTACACAGTTTGAAGCACATTAAATATTTTCATCATGTTTCCTTTTTAAATTATAGATACATGAAGTGGAAACAACAGAAAAATGAGTCTGTATGGGTTCTGGCCAATTTTCTTTCACTTGATTGGAACTAGGCCTAAACCTGGAAGTCATTCAAATTTTCCGAATCTTGTTTGGCTGATATTCGTTCGAAAACAATAATAGTATAATATATAATATATATATACAAATATTTTAAAATCTACTTGTTTTTCTTTATGAAGCTTTAAAGTTATGATTTTCTTTAACAATATTTTTCTTTCAATATAAATTAAATTATTTTTCTGTGATTCTTCATTTGAGTGCAATTTTCTAATTGATCATTAATATTATTATGCCTCGATCCATGGCTTGTGGACATATAATTTGAAAATTGATGTACAGGGTGGTCATAAAATATTTCCATGATTACAATAATTTATTGCAGTAAAACTAGTATAATTAGGCATATGCTTATTTCAATATATTGTAAACAGTTTTTAATACAAGTACTTACGTTAGTAAATTTCGATGTGAGCACCCTTAGTAGCTCGAAGAATGGCAATGCCGTATTCCATTTCTCGCCACGTATTGCCCAACATTTGGGCTGTCACACTGGATACAGCATTTGTGATCCTAACCTTGAGTGTTTCAATATCTTTTAGTGATGTTTCAAACAGTCTGTTCTTTATGTACCCCCCAAAAGAAAAAATCTAGAGCGGTAATAGCGGGTAAGCGAGGAGGACATGGTGTTGTTTTGATAACAATGGAATTAAATTTCTGCATAAGTGGTGACATCTGATGGACTAAAAAGAACTTCAGAACATGACTTTTCCCTAATAAAAATTTTACAGTATTACATTCAATGGTTATTTTGTAATATTTTTTGTATTCAGAGAAAGATTTTATGAACACCCTGTACGTTAAAATATTCGCATATATATATATGTATGCAATATTATATTTTTACAAGAATTTTAATTGTAAGATGATTAAAAAAACATATATATATTTTTAAAGAGATTGAATTGAATAAGGTCAGGTCTATCTACATTGATTTTTGAGATTCCTGGGTCGGGTACGGGCTTGAAAATTTTGGCTTTATGGAAACCTGTACCAGGAACGTCGCTTAGAGGAAAAAGCGATATTTGATTGGTGGTAAGCATGTGAAAAAATATTCTTCCTTTGATGACACTATTTTAATGTATTGATCTTGATTAAATATTGGTTGCAAAATACCACATTTAAAATAACATTATTTATAATTAAAGAAACAATCACCCTTTCTTTAATCTTTTAACGGTCGTCTTTAAAAAGCGGCTGAGAGAGTACATCTTACTCTCCATGAACATAGCATTACAATTACTCAACTTTTTATTTATTAATGTATTTTTACAGTTTACTTTGAAAAAGAAAATGCTGAATAAAAACTTTGAATTGGAGACGCTGTCACTTATTCAAAGCCACACATCAAATTTCTTTTGGGAAACTAACGAGTTTACCTATTGTCAGGAAGTGACAGCAGAAGGAGTAGATAATCTCCATGAACACAGCATTACAACTACTCAACTTTTTATTTATTTATTTATTTTTACAGTTTAATTTGTAAAGAAAATGCTGAATAAAAACTTTTAATTGGAGACGCTGTCACTTATTCAAAGCCACACATCAAATTTCTTCTGGGAAACTGACGAGTTTACCTATTGTAAGGAAGAGACAGCAGGAGTGGATAATCTCCATGAACACAGCATTACAACTACTCAACTTTTTATTTATTTATTTATTTTTACAGTTTACTTTGTAAAGAAAATGCTGAATAAAAACTTTTAATTGGAGACGCTGTCACTTATTCAAAGCCACACATCAAATTTCTTCTGGGAAACTGACGAGTTCATCTATTGTCGGGAAGAGACAGCAGAAGGAGTAGATGGTCATACGGAATACACAGAAGGCGGGCATCCTGGCTGTGGCACATTCGCGTGCAAATGACACACCTATAAATAGAACTGAAAAATATAAAGAAAAGGCATCCTTCTACATAAATCAAACAACAATGAGAAATGTCTGAATGTACTTAAAATTGAAACAAAATGATAAAAGAACAGTTGATGGCAGAGAAACAAAACAAAGAAAAATGAAAAGAGATATTAAACACCTTAGATGTGGCTGATTGCTTGTAGAGTCGTTTGTATCATCTGCGTCTTCACGATGCATGTCGCCATGAGAGAGTAATGGGTTCATCTTGATCGTACAGGGTGATTTTTTGTAAAGTTGTGAAAGTAAAACCCTATAACAAAAGAACCACTGATCTAAATGACCTGAAATTTTACTAGTGTGCTCCCAAAGCAATGGGAAATTTTTTTTAGACGTGGTTGAAAAAAACTTAAAATCCCGCCGACAGATGGCGCTGTATTAGCAGCAAAGTCGGGAGACGAGCTTATGCACGACACACATACAGTGGCGATAAAAGCGTGAAACAGTACATCTCGTGTTCATTATTCCACGGATATCCTCGCAATGACTGTGCCATTGACGGACCGTGCGTTGTTAGTGAAACTGTATTATCAGAATAATGATAGCGCAGAAACTCATCTTAAGAGATTTTGGACACTTAAGAATTTAACAAAAGGTCCAATGACGATAGAATATTTACGGAAGATGGTTTTGAAATTTGATCAGACTGCTTCGCTGAGCCTAAAACCCGGTAGATTGAAGGAAACCAGTTGATGTTAACCTACAGCGCCATCTGTCGGTGCATTTTTAAGTTTTTTTAACTACGCCTAAAAAATGCCATTGCTTTGGGAGCATACTGATGAAATTTCCGGTCATTTGGATCAATGGTGCTTTTGTTATAGGGTTTTACTTTCACAACTTTAAAAAAAATCACCCTGTATATTGCTTTCAATTGTCGGAAAGCAACCTAGTTGTGGAGAAAACTTAATTATAGCAATTATTACGTTGAAGATTAGAATTATGGAAGACTCATTATTTGTGCATATTACTTTCATTTACTGAAAAAAAGAGTTGTTATACCTTTTGTATGTATTAAACCCAAATTATGGAAAAGGAACATAACTTTTATTGAACGAATTTCATAGCCATCTGTTGCAATGTTAGATAGGTAATTTTGCATAGAAGATTAAGCATCTTTATTTAGCGCTTCGTTATAGAGTTACTGGCATGAGTTATAGAGTTATTGGCATTTCATGATTTCAAATGCAGTTTGTTCACTGGAAAAAAAAAAAAATTTACGGTATAAATACTGGCAGCTGGGGTGCTAGTATTATACCGTAAAATCAATTTTTTTTTCACTGAACAAATTGTATTTAAAATCGTTCAATTTATATGATAGGTAACTTTTATAATGTAGATACACAGAAAACTAATTTTAGAACTTTAAAAATAAAGGAAATTTGAAAATTACAAAGTATTTATGTATCTCAACCACTCTGTACGAGTAAATAAGCTTCATTTTGAACATTGAAGAGCAGTCAGATACAAATGACACCCACCGAAAACAAAACAAAGTACAAGTATTAGTTGTGTACTTCGCATAAAATATATTAAAAAAGAAATGCCCAATATTATCAGTGTATATTTTTAATATGTTCAGTGGAAGTGTGTTACATTCACTCTAAAGCAAAAAGCGTGTTGGTTTAACCCTTTAATGCCCATGATAAAATGTATTTTAGAAATTCCAAAATTAGGAAAATCGGAAATCACGCCAGAAATAATAACTATTAATTATCGTTTCTTTTTAATCATGAAAAGGCTATCATTAAGTAAAGCAAATATTTGTATTCCGATTTTCTGGTATGAATTCGGAATATCTGAATAAAAAAAACCCACTAAATTGGAAACACTAATGGTAACATATACGCTACCATGGGGCATTAGAGGGTTAAAATAGTTCTACCTTCTCGTCTAACTCGACTCAACTAATACCACAATTTCAATCTACATCAACTAGCTAACAAAAAAAAATACACTGCTGGCCATTCAAAATGCAACACCATGAAGGAATGCAAATAACAGAATGATACTTATTGGACAATTACATTATAATGGGAAGGACAAGTGATTACATTTTCAGAAAATTTGGAGGTATAGATCCTGAGAAAACACTACCCAAAGCAGCTACCTCTGGCCGCAATAACAGCATTTATCTGCGTAGCCATGGAGTCGAACAGAGGTTGGATGTCATGTACGGGTACATCAGTCCATGCAGCTTCAACACTATGTCACAGTTCATCAACCGTAGTGATGGGCAAGTGGTGGCGGGCCAGTCGCTCAGAAGCCATTGACAGGACATTTTCAATTGGTGAGAAATCAGGAGAACGTGCCGGCCAGGGCAACAGTCGAACATGTTCTGTATCAAGGAATATCAGGATAGTACGAACAACATGCGGTCGTGCATTGTGTGCTAAACCGTAGAGTTGTGGATGCATCGAAGATAAGGCAGAACCACGGACCGTCACACATCAGAAATGTAACAACTGCTGTTGAAATTGCCGGCAATGCGAACAAGAGGTTACCCAGACGTGTATCCAATGGCACTTCATACCGTCACTCCAAGTGATATGACAGTATGACGATTCGAATGCAAGTTGGCAATGTGCGTTTTCCACGATGCCGCCAAACATGGATGCTGGCATCATGATGCTGTATATGACGCAGGAATGGCGTCTCACGTCGTCTTTGATGAATCCAGGCGCTGCATGCAGCATCCATGTTTGGCGGCATCGTGGAAACGCACATTGCCAGCTTGCATTTGAATCGTCATACTGTCATATCACCTGGAATGACGGTATGAAGTGCCATTGAATACACGTCTCGATAACCTCTTGTTTGCATTTCCAGTAATTTCAACAGCAGCCGTAACATTTCTGATGTGCTACGGTCCGTGGTTCTGCCTTATCTTCGATGCATCCACAACTCTACGGTTTAGCAGGACAATGCACGACCGAATGTTGCTCGTACTATCCTGAACCTTCCTTGATACAGAACATGTTCGTCTGTTGCCCTGGCCGGCACGTTCTCCTGATTTCTCACGAATTGAATATGTCCTGTCAATGGCTTCTGAGCGACTGGCCCGCCACCACTTGCCCGTAACTACGGTTGATGAACTGTGGTATAGTGTTGAAGCTACATGGACTGATGTATCCGTACATGACATCCAATCTCTGTTCGACTCCATGCATAGGCAGATAAATGCTGTTATTGCGGCCAGAGGGGGCTGCTTTGTGTAGTGTTTTCTCAGGATCTACACCTCCAAATTTTATGAAAATGCAATCACTTGTCCTTCCCATTATAATATATTTGTCCAATAAATATCATTCTGTTATTTGCATTCCTTCATGGTGTTGCATTTTGGATGGCCAGCAGTGTATTTTCGAATGAAGCTTGATTAAAAACTGCAACTTTTGAACCGATTTTTGATGACGTTTTAAATAATTTTCAATCGCCCATTTTTAAAAAATATATATCAACGTATGACACAACATTAAATATTTCTTTTTTTACAACAATCTAAAATAACAAGAATATAAAATAACAAGCCCAATAAACATCGTCAGTGCAGAAGGTTACTGCAACTGACGATATATTACTGAAGCTTGACGAATGAATATTTTTCTGGTTAATTTGAAGGGGAAGAATAATTTATTTGGAATTTTCGGAAATACAGTCGGACAGAAAAAACAACAACATGCATTTTAATCGTTTAATTACCGTTTATTTGTCTCTTTAAAAAAATTTACCTTGGAATACCAAACGGGAAGGCATGCAGTGAAGTACTTTCGTATATATGTCGATGTGAAATTTTGAACTTCTAATATTAAATTCTGTTTTTTTTTTTTAATTTGAAAAAGAAACTGCAATGTTTGTATTTTTAAAGTATAACTCACAAGCAATTTGGCGAAATGAGACAAAATTTTTAATTCGCATATTTAAAGCTTATAAGAAATCGATTTTTGTTAAGATTTTTTAGGTTATAATACCTTTGTTCTGAATATTAAATTCATAATTACTATTTTAAGAAATTCATATTTGAAAACAACAAACTGTTAACGATAAAAAGTTTAACAGAAATCGATATAATTGCCTCATATGCACTGTATTACATTTGGTGAGCCTAACTTAAAATTTCCTTGCAAATTACCTTTCTCGCCATATTATTAAACTTAGAAGGAGTTAGACCAATTTGTTTAATTTGTGTTAAATCTGATGTACTGTGATAAAAATGTATCCGGAATGCTTCATTTAAAATACATCTATAGTAGATATCTGCAAACTTTTATCAAACATTTTCACGACTTCTATAAACACCTGGCAATAGTCAGGAATTTATTTCATTTTATCGTCTGAAAAAATATTTTTAGATAAGAATTTTCACTCTGTTGATTTTCCGAAAAGGCGAATGTTATTGAGCAAAGAACATGCATTAAATATTGTTTTCGCAATGAAATTTCTGCTACAAAAACATTTGATATGTTGCAAAAAGCTTTTAAATACGACTGTTTATCAAAAACAACAGTATCTGTTTGGTTTAACCCCTTCGGGACCGGCGGCTTTTACACAAATTTTATTCGGTGGCACCACTTTTTTTTAAAAAAGCTACCTTTACTTAAACTATCACAAAAATGCTCTAATTAGGGAAAGCAAATATTACTTTTATTTTTTACTGGTGCCAAAAGCAACTTCTGTA
The DNA here is from genome assembly GCA_963931845.1 of Maratus michaelseni. Taxonomy (NCBI): domain Eukaryota; kingdom Metazoa; phylum Arthropoda; class Arachnida; order Araneae; family Salticidae; genus Maratus; species Maratus michaelseni. The sequence continues at coordinate 71,049,547 of OZ007587.1, read as the reverse complement.
TGCTCTTTTAGAGGTTGCATATATGATACCATGGTCCCGAATGGGATAAAAAATTTAGAGAATCCGTCGCTCAAAAATCGAGGTAGTGTTCACTGTTTTCTTTGTTTGTCGTAGTGTTGTGCCTTATGCATTCCTACCAACTTGCTAGACATGTCAATACAAATTATTATTTGAGTGTTTTGCGCTGTTTGCGTGAAGCAATTCGTCGAAAATGACCTGAAATGTGGAGAAAAAACTCATTGGTTTTGCACCATGATAATGTGCCTTCTCACAGTGCAATTATTATTCGTGAGTTTTTAACTAAACATTAAAAAAATACAGAAAGCTCCACAAGCTCACTATTCACCTGCTATGGCACCGTGTTTCCACTGTTGAAATTTTCTCTTCGTGGTCACCGTTTTGAGTCCATTAATTCGATAAAAGAAAATTCACTATTAACTCTGAAGGAGTTTCACAAAAACGACTTTAAGGCATATTTTGATGATCGAAAAAAATTTGTCAGAAGTGCATTGCAGTCAGAGGAGATTTCTTTGAAGGAGATGAATAAATTTTGATAAATAAATAGATACCTTTTATTTTATGCCACCATTTCGGGTACTTTTTGATCACAGTAGTATGTACCTTTAAAAAAAATAAAGAAATAAACCTACTCTTTCGACTGAACCGGAACTACTTATTTATTAAACTGGAATGAGTGTTTGTCCAATTTAAAAATTCAAGATAGGAGTTTCAGAGTTAGATTAAAGCTTTATTCATGTTGCATAATTTAATTTAAAAAAATCTTTACTGTATACTCAGGACTTTGTGCACGCTGTTAAAATTAATTAGAAAACATGTTCTGAGAATATTTTGAGCCCAGAAAGGTGTTTTTAATAACAAAATGAATAAAAAATATATACCTGGAAATTTAAATATGAAAGCAAAAGAAATTCATGTGCACCTTATTCATTATAAATAAAGCTAAATTCCTAACACAAAATTGTTTTCCTCGTTCGAAATAATTGCATTTCTAAATAAAGTACTTCCTTTTTAAATAAAGGAGTTTTGTGAAAGTGATTTTGGAAGTAAATATTGTGTCAATACCTTTTTGTAATTAAAAATTTATTATTTTAGGAAAACTGCTGTTTACATTGAATTGTAAAATATTACTTTTAACTCTGATCTGAGAGTTAAAAACATATAGTTATAACCGGCATATAATGGGAGAATCTCAGGTGTGATACAAACATTTTAAGTTACGTTATTTCAAGATTTTACGAATTAAAAAGATAGGTTATTTTAATGCAACAGCCAATAAATTGGGAAGTTCAGTTTATGACGTGATGCCGTGTAATAACTGCATTTCTTAAAAGTTTATATGAAAGTATTTTCTTGAAAGCATTTTTGGTATGACGGTATTTTTGCTACTCATATTTGCGCATGGTCTGATTCTATGAAATTGTTTGACCAGCAAATATCATTTCTGTAACAAATCTAGAAAACCTTTAAAAATTCCTGTTAATGTGCCCAGAGTTCTGCATTAAGTCGGGTTGGTTTTAATTATTTTTACTGTTGGTTGGGCTTGAGTCGGTATTATTAAATTGCGTTATTTCAAGATTTTACGAATTAAAAGATAGATTATTTTAATGCAACAGCCAATAAATTAGGAAGTTCAGTTTATGACGTGATGCCGTGTAATAACTGCATTTCTTAAAAGTTTATATGAAAGTATTTTCTTGAAAGCATTTTTGGTATGACGGTATTTTTGCTACTCATATTTGCGCATGGTCTCATTATATGAAATTGTTTGACCAGCCAATATCATTTCTGTAACAAATCTAGATACCTTTAAAAATTCCTGTTAATGTGCCCAGAGTTCTGCATTGAGTCGAGTTGGCTTTAATTATTTTTACTGTTGGTTGGGCTTGAGTCGGTATTATTAAGTTGGGTTATTTCAAGATTTTACGAATTAAAAGATGGATTATTTTAATGCAACAGCCAATAAATTGAGAAGTTTAGTTTATGACGTTATGCCGTGTAATAACTGCATTTCTTAAAAGTTTATATGAAAGTATTTTCTTGAAAGCATTTTTGGTATGACGGTATTTTTGCTACTCAGATTTGCGCATGGTCTGATTATATGAAATTGTTTGACAAGCAAATATAGTTGCGTTATTTCAAGATTTTACGAATTAAAAGATAGGTTAATTTAATGCAACAGCCAAGAAACTGATAAGTTTAGTTTATGAGGTGATGTTGTATAATAACTGCATTTCTTAAACGTTTATATGAAAGTATTTTCTTGAAAACATTTTTGGTATGACGGTATTTTTACTACTCATATTTGCGCATGGTCTGATTATATCAAATTGTTTGAGCAGAAAATATCATTTGTGTAACAAATCTAGAAACCTTTAAAAATTCGTGTTAATGGGCCCAGAGTTCTGCATTAAGTCGGGCTGCTGGCTTTATTTTTTTTTCTGTTGGTTGGGCTTGAGTCGGGATGACTCAATTTTTGTTTCTTTTGTTGCGGGTTAGGATCGGCTAATGTTGACTGCATCTTTTTCGTTTTCGGATAAGTTTTGTTCTTAGAAATAGGATTTGGGTGTATCATTTTCTAAAGGGGAAGACCAGAACATGCTTTCAGATGAATATATATATATACAGTGACCTCTCACTTGTACGACTCTCAGTTATACGACTCTCTCGGTTATACGCCGAATTCTCTTGGTCCCGTCCACGCTTTATGGGAAATAATGCTAAACTTCTCTCAGTTATACGACTGCTTCTCTCACTTATACGACGCTTTAAACGATTCAGGCGATTTTACACTTCTCACTCACGAATTTATTTTTATAATCATTAAAGTACAAATCATTAACGTTTCTTACCTTTATCCTTTTGACTATTGTTAAAGTGTTTATCAATAATGAATAACATTTCTTATCTACCTTGGTGTGTTATTAACGATAAAATCTATGGCGGGAAGGTGGTTGCAATGAATTTTCTTGTGCCTGCCATTTAACAAAACCGATTAACAAAAGCCTAATGACCACCTGCAGATCACGTCTCTGTATAGTACTGAGTGAGAAATCGTGGTTATTGCAAAATGCTCTTTCCTGGATCAATGTCCATCACATCCAGATATAAAAGATTTACCATTTCTGCAACAAAGTAAAGTTCGATTTTTGTCAGCAAATTCTACCAACAGATTAAAGCGTTAGATTTAGGGATTATAAAGAATTTCAAGTAAACTACAGAAGGAGTTTGATTTGACGTTTTAATTTTGATCGGGGAAAAAAAGGAAGCTAAAGCAATTTCCATTTTAGATACTATGCATCTTACAGCATCTGCATGGAAAAATGTGACATCGCAGACAATTAAGAATTGTTTTAGGGAATGTGGTTTTTCACAATACCAAACTGCTAGGTCAACAAATGAACCTGATATTGAGAGCGTATGGAAATTTTTAATGAGAAATCTTTGAGGATATCAATAATGAAGACGTGAGCGAGGAGGATGACGAAGATGAGAACAATATTCCCGCTGTTAAAAATTTTTCAGAAGCTAGTGCCACTTTAAATACATTAAAGAATTATGTCCACCAAAAGGATTACTCCCAAAATAGCTTAAAAGCTCTATTAGACTTAGAAGAAGACATTTTTTCTTTTCGTCGACGACAGAGACAAACTAATATCACTTCATTTTTTGAGAAAATATGATCTGTTAATCTTCAAAATAAACATAGTGGTGAGCGAACTACTTTGTGAGCTTTTAAAAATATATTTTATGTATTATTTTTTAATATTATTTTATATAGAGCGAACTACTTTGTGAACTTTTAAAAATATATTTTATGTATTATTTTTTAATATTATTTTATAAATTTTGTTAAAATCTGTTTTTAGTAGTCAAAACTTATCTTTTTTAATATAAGTAAAATAATTAATGCATAAAAAGTTTGAAACTTGTATAATAAGACGGTCTCTCCCTTATACGACTCTCTCAGTTATACGACTTTTTTCTACGGTCCCCTGAAAGTCGAATAAGTGAGAGGTCACTGTATATATATAAGAGTTAAAATAATATTAAAGACATGATTGCAGATTATTTTTCTAAAATCGCATTAGAGTATTACTATTTTGTTTATTTCGAATTTCGGATTGGCTTCAGGTTTAAGTTCAAGTATTTTCGTTTTTGGTTGAAGTGTGCCGAGTTTGGATTGGGTTGGCGTCAGTAAAAATCAGTTACCAAGTTCGGGTTGATTTCAAATGGAGTTCTTGTATTCAGATGAGATACAATCTATGTCCGAGCAATGCAGGACGTGACAAACTTCGGTTCTACCTTCAACAAAAGTAAACGAGAAAAAATCATGCGTCAATCATAGATTATGAAACAATTTCGAACACTTCTAAAATAATGTAACTCCAGCTTCACTTATAACTTCCAAATTTTACATCGAGCTTAAAATTATTCAGATTAGCCAATGACTTAGATGGGCAACGGTGTTTCCGTTTTACACTTTTAATTTAATGTAGCGTAGGCTGTTGCGAGAGCCGCTTATAATACTCGCTTTCTACGATCTAGAAGATATTGTACCTGATGTTTGCAAGCTCAATTCTTCAGGATGTAACCAGGATGAGCTTGTAAGTTTGTCTGTAACTAAATAGAAACGAGAATGCAGATATCTTACATTAACAAAGCCTACTATAACGATGTAATATGAATCATGATAAGGTGGAAAGTAGCTGTTGAATTTGCTTAATAAAATCACACACACACACACGCTGTCTAGAGTGGAGGGATTCTATTAACTTAAGGGAAGACAATTTTGCTTACTTACTAAAGTTTGAATTTTGCTTATTTAACCATTTTATGTCTTATTCTGATTCCCAGGTAAGCTAAATTGTGCATATTTTTTATAGTTACCTTTTTTTTCTAAATGTAATTTCAAGAATTACAGCGCTCGAGCACCTATGAATTTTCCTGCTCTTATTTGTTATCGGTAATTTATGTCTGTACAAATAAGTTGAGACAGTTAAAATAAGTTTAAAGTTTTTATAAATAAATTCGAGCTGGTCATAATGTGTTTCATCCAGGAAATAAAAATAATGTCCAATTTCAACACTAGCCTCACGCAATGTGACGAAACTGCCAAGGTAATGTGAAACAGGATTTCCATGTCAACATATTACAGGAATTAAATTTATGGAAACTGAAGTTTAACCTAATTTATTTACTCTTATCTTCGTTGGTTTGTTATTTTAAATCATTTCTATCATTTCTGTGGCTGATTTTAACAGTCATCAACTTGTTACGCAATTTAAAGTACTCTGTTAAGTCTGTAAAAATATAACCTTCACTATTTGGCAACTTTTCACTAAAGTGTCGGCCGACCTTGCCCGTTAACCTGACTCTGAATCTCTGCCAAAATACCATTTTTAATCAATAAGCCTTTTACTGTCGCAGAAGTCTGCCGCACATCTTTTGTTTTCAATTAGTGTCCCATTCGGATAACGGAATTTTTTTATGAAGGCTGCGAAACTTGTTATTGAAATCATGTTATTTCTAAAACTTGGATATGCACTTTTAAAAAATTTCTACTTTGTTGACCTAATTACTTCATTCTAACTGAAAATAAATTAAACAGAAAAATTAGCGTTTATAAATAACCTAAATAATGTTAAAAAGAAACTAATCCAATAAAATGCTTTGTTATATTTTTTTTTCGTTGAAATTATCCGATAATTTATAATATTTTATTGATAGAAAATAAGCTAAAGGTACAATATTTTGAAATGTATCTACGCAAATTTTTATCAAAAAACGAGTTAATAACTATTTAACTTTTGTAATCTTCCTTCATTTCTCTAATGAAAATAAAATGTAAATTTAACTCTTTAAAAAACAAAGGCTTTGGGAATAAAGGGAATAACAAAGTTGATAAAAGAAGAAACGGAGGCTGTGTTAACATCTTCGGTAAATTTAAAAGAGTAGATATCTTCTACTTTCATTCGAAGTTTTAAATTAAATATGATAACTATTATTGCCAAAATTTTCAAATATACCGCCTATATAAGCAATATTTAAAATAAGTCGATGAAAAATTTTATTTTTTTGGATTTGATAATAATTTATTCCAAAAGTTTTTAGCTCTATTATCTATTTTAATTTTTAAAAAAAAGTCTGTGTGTTTGTTGGCGATGGCTAGGAATAACTATCGAACGTAACGGTCTGCAAATTTGGATAAGGATAGATGAAGATAGATCCGAATGCACCTGAGGCTCTGATTTTTCTTTTTTTTCATAATTACCCGCGATATGAATTTAAAAAAATCTCGCGAACGAGCTTCAATTTTTTGCAGTTCACTGGCATTAAGACCGCTTCCGCGCATGTTCAAATAATTGCTGTTTTATCAAGCAGAAGAAGGGTAAAAGGTTTCGGTTTTTTCTGCATTTTGAAACTGCCATACTTGTTTCCTGGGTGAAAACAAAAAAAACAAAAAAAAACAAAAAAAAAGAAAGAACAATAAATACACAATTTTTCAGGGTATCATCCTGATTGTGACGGTATATTTTGTTTACATAAATATTAATATTTACTATTTCAAAAAGTATATTTTTTTGGTGGACTATTTCATGTTAGTTTTCATGGATTCTTTTTTTTTTTTTTTTTTTTTTTTTTTTTTTTGACAATCCCTGTGACATCTCCGTTTTCCAAATAAAATTTAAAAAAAAAAATCAAGTCTCCATTTATTCAACGTACTTTTACAGTTGTAACGTTATCTTTCAATTAAACAAAATGTTAGTATTTACTATTTTTAAAATATATTATCTGAAGGTCGATTTCGTGAAAAGACCCTCATCGAACGCTGATGCAAGTGATTGCTATTATGTTGGCAATCGAGTCCACACATGTTCGAGGCGCTTTTATCTCACGTTTTAAAAGAGGGCGAGGGATAGAGCGGGAGGACTTTTTTTTTCGATGCGTTAAAAATGCCATAATATAAATACACCACAGCTAAGTGACCGATTTCTGTGATTTTCTTATTACCTTTTTTATTTATTTAAAGAGGAAGAATAAAAATAAAACTTACAAAGAAGATCACTAACACTACAGGCGGCTGTTTTTTATTATTTAGATATTTCTGAGGAAATGTTGATCTGAATTGGAAGTGTAATACATATAGATGTCAGAAATTAAATCGGCAATCGCTATAACGAGGTCCCCTTAGCACGGTTGAAAAGAGTTTTGTTTAAAAATATAACAAGAACAAAAAATAATGCGTCAAGCTTACATTATGAAACACTTTCCAACACTTCCAGAATATTTTTTACAAAACGTCAACGTTTAATAAGGGAAATAGTATGTCTGACGAGGAAGGTCTCCTAAGCGCATACTCAGAAAATTTTGGAAAAAAATGCGAATGAAGCTAACTACTCATGTACATTATAAAAGATCTGTCAAATTTAGCTGCGGAATTCCAGTAGAAAATATGTAAAAAAATAAAATATTTTCGAGTATTTGGCGCAAAAAGACCATATTTGGCGATCAATACCTTATCCACGCCAAATGTAAGCGATTTTAATGTATTTGGAAATTGTTCGTTATATGAGTGTTTAAATGCGCATTTTAATGAATTCAAACTTAAATGACGAAATACTTTATTATTTTTTCTATAATTTTCTATAATATGTATACGTTGCGTGCTGATGCAGTTACTAAATTTTACACGGTTCACCGGCTGAATAAAATGTTAGTATATTTTAGAAGTGACAGGCTGATTAAAAGTGTTGTCGTTATAAATTTCGATACGAATAAGTCGTAGTTTCCATGGCAACAATACTCTTGTCTCCAACACTAACAGTATCGAAGCTGAATTGAAAGTGCTCAGAATAGAACGATAATGTTAAGCATGAAACAATTTTAATCCATTTAAATTTTGTTCTAAAAATTTTGTTCTATATGATGGTTAAATTTCATTATATATACATGTAAATGAATATGACAAAACTGTAGTTATAAAAGTGTATTTCTTTAAGTTAAGCTTACTTAAACTAGCTCAGTATGAAGAGTAGAAAAATATTTTCCTTAAAGAGTATTTATCATAAAAGCGTGTATTTATTTTTATTTCATTGTGTCGCCAATCGACGATAAATCGCTAGAAAAGAAAACTTTCATTGTTTTTTTACGGACGCTATACCAAGGTTCCACAGAATTTTTTTTTATGGACATATATATGTCCTCATGAGAAGAACATTCTTTAATTTTTTCAAATTTTTCTGAGTACGTGCTTATGGACACCTTCCTTGTAAGTAAACAATTTTAAAAACGTATAGCAAATTTGAAAACCCAATTTCAGGAATTACCCCAATAGTCGAAAAAAATATCCGAATTTGTTGTGCAGCCCTGTGTATAACCTATAGATTTGTATATATACTACATAGTGTGTTAAAATTTAGTTCGGTTAGGAAACGCATAGCACAACTGAAAATCCTCCTTCAACATTTTCCATCAATAAAGAGAAAGGAGATCGTTTGTGGTTCTTTGTGCATGATCTATAGAATTTATGCACACTGAGTAATTTGCAAAATATTAATTAAATTTAAAAACGCTTCCCACAATTTAAAACGCAATTCCATGAACTATTGCTCATAGACAGTACTGTAGCCGACTTCTTTTGTGGGTCCCTGTAAATTAACGATAAATGCTATGCACACCATATTCTACTGTAAGCATATTGTAGTGCCCCTCAGTAAAGTATATTAATTTCAATGTGTTTGAAATAGTGTAACATCATTAAAATACATCGCAAACGATTTTACTACATAGACCTTAAAGTAACTGAATTCTTTTGAGTGTCCCTGTAAACAAACTATAAATGTTACATACTTCATTTTCAATACCGAGCATGCCATAGTAAACCTCAATAACATATATAAATTGCATCTCAATCTGAGTTTATTTACGCAAGTTAGAGTACGAACAGACAGATAAACCGAATTCATAAACACTTTTCAATGTTGTAAAGTGTTAAAAACATATGAGTTTGCGGTTCGCTTGGAAAAACAGATCGGACCGTGCATAGCACGCACTCGTGTACACTTTCAAAGGCAGTGGGGCTCCAACTCTTGGTTTGTTTGGATAGATATTCGTTTAAAAATATAAATCATACAAATTCGGGGGTGTACCTGTACGTCTCCGAAGGTACTCCGAAGGTCTTCCATCACAAAATCCTTCCCACACTGCAAAAAAATTTTGGTCAAGAATTACGGTACATATACTGGCAACTTTGTATCCAGCATATATACCGTAATTTAACTGGACGGTATATGTACCGTAAAATATTTAAAGTATATGCACCGGCTGCACTCCCCCCCCCCCCCCTCTCCTCAGGCCGGTACGCATTACGCAACAAGAGCAAAAGCATCATTTCAGGGGTTGCCGTACACCGAGGCGGTACTACCAGCTTTTTTCTTATTGAAAAATAATTTTTTTACAGTATAAATAGCAATTTTTTACTGAAAAACAATCATTTTACGGTATAAATACCGTTTATAATCGAAATGGCATATATACGGGTTCTTTTACGCGTAATATACCTTAGAAGTACGGTATTCATACCGTAAAGAGTGAAAACGGTACAAGTACCGTTAATTTACGGTACATCTACTGAAATTTTATGAAATTTTTTTACAGTGCAGAGAAAAATTCATGAATTCAACACAGATTTGTGGTATATTTAAGGTTATTATCTCACACCATCGCAACGCCAGGTTTGTCAGCTAGTTTTATTAATAAAATTTCAACATTAGTTCGTAATTATATGATGACAAATTCATTAGAGTAATAAAATAATGTTAAAATAAGTCTTAAAGAGATTTTTCATAAAACAAAAACAAAAACAAAAAGCTTTTTCATGGAAAAGAACGTATATTTTTTTATGAATTTTAAAATAATAAAAATTTAATGAGCATCAAAAAGTATTTGCTAGAATAAATAGGTAATTAATAATTTGAAGAAAAGGAAAAGTAATTTAAAAATAATTAATCATCAATACATAGACATGCAGATTTAACAGACACAGAATATTATTTAAAAATGGCGTAACAACTTGAGTACGAAATTTTCAGCTGACGCATTTATATTCAATTGTTGGAGTATCATAGTTGAGATCCAACAGAGCGAAAAATTCCGGGACCAGGACTCGAACCCCGGTATTTTGGCTTGCCGTGCCAACGCTCTTCCTACTGAGCTATCCCAACGATATCCTGGCTGGCATAATTCACTCTATTTGTTGCACATGACTGCGAACTGCAGCGCTGAATAAGTATTTATATTTTTCTAAAAATATTTTGACGACGATGCAATAACGAGTTTAACAAATATCTTGAATTACCTTGTAATATCTTTTCCATTTTAATGTATTACTACCTAAATTTTCAAAATTATTGATTTATAACGCTCAAGATTCTAAAATTAGAAAATATAAATTTAGGAAATAATTTTTAATATTCATAAAGGAAAATGTGTTACATATCTAAAACTCTGAAAATATAAATAAATTATGCGGAACAAACTTTTCCGTTAGATGGGAAATTGGAAATTTAATTCCTTTGGGATTTACCAATTCTCTCTAGACATCATATTTTGACATCATGTTATTAAACGTTCTGAACTTCTTGTTTTGCCTTAAAAGTAAAGATTCTTTAATTAGATATTGTATTTGATAATAGTTTTTGAAGATAATTTTATAGGTTATGATTATCAAGTAGGGGCCTTTCGACATCAAAATTAAAAGTTGTTGAATTAAATTTGCAAGAAAATTATCTTAAAAAGATTTATTGATGTGTTCAAATGCGTTTGTAGATTACAAATTCTATATTAAGACTTAAATACATTGAGTTGAAAAGATAACTTATAGTTAATGGACATCAAATGAAAAAAAAATTCATATTAATAATAAGGAAAAATTAAAAATAATAAAAATTTAACTGGAAATATAGTTTAAGATGTTTTCAAAAATGATAAATTACCTTTTCTAGCACAAAAATGATTTCTAATAATTTTCAAATTTAAAGATATATACTAATCTCATAAATTTATTTATCTATTCATTATATAGTTGTTGCTCAAATGTAAAATATACTTACCAGTAGACATTCTGATCTGTCCTGAAAGCAGGATGAACTGCTAATATTTTCAGGTTAAACTGAAATATACTATATTAAGATGAAGCATTATCGTTAGTAAACGAAAAAATTATAAGTTTATAAAGTTCACACAAAAAAACCTTTCAATTTATAAGATAAGTTTAAATATAAGTGAATTCTAGTAACAGGCATATCATAGCGAACTAAATACTATTTAAAAAATAAAGAAATGCACAAAACTAGGGTTGAGGGGGGTTATTTTCTTAACAAAACAAAATAAATCATTCATTTTAAAAACAGATGCATGAGCATTTACTTTTTCTTTTGTTGTTGTGTATTTACACTGTAATTACTGTGTTAGCCCAAATAACATTTTAAATGTATCACTGCTACATTATTCTTCTAGAGTAGAAAATGGAAGCAATGTTTGAAAACAACACTAATAAAAAATTTAATTTCATTAATCCACTTTTCTAATACATTTTATATAGTGATTTAGTACATTTGCCAGAGACATTTAAAAGAACCGTTTGCTGTTTTTTGTAATAAGGAAATAGATATAATGAAGAATTTATTAAGTGTGAAGAAGAATTATTTTATGAGGAACATTTTAGAAGCACATATAAACGCGATCATACTGGGAGATTTATAGTGCAGTTACCGATGAAAGAAAATACTGAATCAGTGTAGGGGAAATCTAGAGAAAATGCACTTAGGAGAGTAAATAAATTATGCGCTAGATTAGATAAAAATAAAACGATGGCTAATTTATATAGAGCTTTTATGGAAGAATATGAATTTTTGGGGCATATGGCAGAAGTTCCAATTAAAAACCCAAAATGAGTGTCTTATTTTATTCTGCATCATGCTGTATATAAACCAGAAAAAAATCTACTCCCCTACGTGTAGTCTTCAATGTCAGTTCAAATACATCTAGCGGATATTCATTTAACTCTATTCTGTTAAATGGAGGAACAGTTCAGCAAGATTTATTTTCCATTATAACAAGATTCAGCAAAAACAAATCTGCGTTTTGTGCAGATATTAAGAAAATGTACAGACATATATTGGTAGATCCGTTGCAAAGAAATTTACAAAAAATCATTTGGAAGTCTAGTAAGGATACTTCGTTTAAAATATTTGAACTAAATACTGTAAGGTATGATACAGTTAGTGCACCTTTTCTAGCAACTGGTACTTTAAAGGCAGTTGCTGATAAAGAAAGAAATTATTTCCCCAAATCAGCAAAAGTTATATACAGTGACATGTACGTAGATGTACTTGTTAACTACAAAATGCGCAAGGATTGGAATCCGAATCGATCCATATTTCTAAAAGAGGAGGTATGGACCCCCATAAATGGGTTTCTAATTAACCTGAATCATTGCAAGATACAGCTATATCAGATTACGCATTTGATGAAGAATTACAACAATTTTCTATAAAAACTTTAGAATTTTGTTTAAAATCACATTCGGATCATTTTATTTTCAAAATTAATATCAATCAAAAAGATACATATTCCAAAAAATAAGTAATATCTGAAATTGCCAAAATATACGATCCTTTAGGCCTGATTGGCCCTATTATTACTAAAGGCAAGATATTTATGCAAAATCTATGGCAATTAAAACTTGATTGTAATGAACAACTGCTTTCAAATTCATTGCGAGAATAGAAATGATTAAATTTACAGAAATAAACCACCTTATCATTCCTAGGTATGTTTTGATAGAAAAGATTGCAAAATTAGAGCTTTGCGAATTTGCAAACGCTTCTGGAAAGGCTTATGGAGTAGCTGTTTACATAAGATTTCTCAGTTTAGTTCTAAAGCCGGCTTCAGCCAAGCGATCCCAGGTTCGAATCCTGGCCCGGACATTTTTCGCCCAGTTGGAAATTTACAACTTGTATGATTGCTTTACCAATTTGAAAAATTGTGTGAAAAATAATCCAGTGTATTCACGTATCCAGCGTTTACTGGAGTTCCATTACCTGCGATCTTTTCTGTTGAGCTGATTAAAATATCAGACCAGATGCTTTGATCAATAAGGTTAACTGGATGAATTATGCCCTCCAGATTCGACCGGGATAGCTCAGTGGTAGAGCGTGGCGGCTTCAGCCAAGCGATCCCAGGTTCGAATCCTGGCCCGGACATTTTTCGTCCAGTTGAAAATTTACAACTTGTATCATGCTATCTAGACTTAAATGCACCGCTCCGACCAATCAACCACCTAACACATAGCTGTTCAGTAACATTAAAATAAGTAGGCAAATCTGTGATCTTATTTACTTATATAGGCAGGAATCTAAGTATGGTCACGTGATGGATCACTAGTCTCAGGGATTTGTTCATCAAACTCGTATGCAATATTGGCCTTTCAAAGGTAAGAGCATTGCGTGTACTTGTGTATACTTGTGTTAGATGCTTTAGACATAAACCCAAGGTACTAGATCAGTTAATGGGAACCTCCTTATATAATATGTGACACCTAATTCAACGTTCCTAAATTCGGGTATAGATTTCTGTGGTCCATTCTACATAAAATACAAAAATCAGAGAAAAGGAGTTTACTCAACTCAATGGTTTATTTTATATTCATATGCATGTCTACCGAGGCTATTCATCTAGAGATAGTAAGCGATTTATCTCCATCTGCATATATTGCCTCGCTTAAAAGATTCTGCGCTAGGAGAGTCAAAGTAGCTACACTAACTTCTGATAATGCCACTAATTTTAAGAATGAATCTATAGAATTAAATAATTTTAAGAAATTATTGACAACTTCTAATGATGAATTATCAAATTCTTTTGCTGAGAAGTTCACTACATGGAAATTTATTCCTCCACGATCTCCTAATTTTGGCGGTCTGTGGCAGCGGGGGTGAAGTCCATCAAGCATCATTTACATAGAACAGTAGATAATAAAGAAATAACTCTAGAGGAGTTTGAAACTTTTGTAATTCAAATTAAGGGGATCCTAAATTTCCGGCTTTTATCTCCACTTTCAGAGGACATAAATGAATTTGAGGTGCTTACTCCAGACCAGACCATTTTTAATTGGCCTACCCATATTCCCGAACCTAACGTTATAAACATTTCTGACTACATATTAACACATTGGCAACGCATTACTAAATATGTACAATTTATTTGGAAACGCTGGTTTATTTACTACTTAAAAATCACTTGCAGCAGTGCGGTAAATGGCAATTTAAAAAGGAAAGCATTAAAACTGGATCTCTCTTATTATTGAAAGAAGAAACTCTGTTATCATGTAAGTGGGCTCTTTCCCAGGTTATGGAAATAATTCCTGGCAAGAATGAAAAAATTCATGCAATCAATGTAAAAATTGCCTCTTGTATATTTTTACGAAGCATTTCTAAAATATGTTATTGCCCATTCCGGACAATTGAAAGTAATATAATATTTATGAGCATTGGATTTTTGTCCTTATGCTACTGATTTTTCATTCATGTTAGTTATTTTGTAATGTAGCGTCATTTGTAATGTTAAAATAAGTTACTGAAATATTTTATATTCTATCCCCGGGCGGCCTGTTTAGTCCCGGAAGTACATTTGACTCCACCTAGCGAGCTATCTGTAAAATATCTTGTTGTGGAATGGGATAAACATCCACACTAGGGTGATTCAAAAAAACTTTTTTCAAGATAAAGACCAAATCACCCCTATTTTTTTACATCTATCCATAGTATCACTCTCTTAAAATTAAATGGCTGTTTACTCCTACAGGAAGATAGTGCTCAATGACCCCTCATCTGGATATTTTTTGGTAATTTTACACAATTTTAGAATATTAGATTGATAAGAATTTATGTTCAAAATACGTAATTTTTTATCAAAAACTGATCTTTTATTAGCTTACATAAATCCTAATATATAATATAAAGTTTAGTTGAAGTATTTGGCAACAGTTATTCCATCTAATGCATCTGGCAACAATGCTACACTTCTGACACAATAAGCTGCCATTTTGTAAGCAAGAGATATTGCTCTTCCTCTTTCAAGAAGCACCATGCAACGATCAATAACAAAAGCTAGAAAAGAATTTGTTGAGTTGGTATTTCGTGATTTTAAACCATGTTGTCCTCTAGTCCTCTATTGTGACGGTAAACCTGAATGTTACCTGAATGTTTTGGTCTAGGAAAGGTGATCATTTGTCATTGCTTGTTTTGGAATTGGTATTGAAAATCTGCATGGTTTGACAAAGTTGAGTGTTGGTGCAACATCAGAAAATGGAATGAATTCTATTTTTCTCCTATTATACAAGTGCGGCGTAGAAAAAAAGATTCAAGGTGTAAGTTTTGACACTATCATTGTAAACACTGGTTGTGTAAAAGTAGCCTGCATTCGTTTGGAAAAAAACTCCCTGTAAACTATTGTGATTGGCTTGTCGTCACTATGTCACGGAAATAATCTTGACGGAGGTTTTTAGCTTATGCCTTGGACTGTCTTGTTCCTCAGGAATTTCACTCTTCAACTGATTTAAGAAAGCTTTGCAAAGAAATAAACAAACAATTTTTCGAGAGATAGACATTTAAAAAGTCATTAAATATTTTAAAGACTAAACCATTGCCTATATTTTAACTTTATATAAAGATGATTATAAAGAGATAATTGAGTTGTCACATGTTGTTCTGTGTAATCCACCTGAGAAAATCCATTAGAGAGCACCAGGTGCTATTTATCATACTCGGTAGATGGCTAAATTCCTGTACGATCTCAAAATCTTTTTATCAAAGATCAAGCAGAAGTTTTGCATCTAACTAAGAGGGAAGAAATGCAGCTCAAACGGTCTGTGTAGTTTAAAGCTGACCTCTACAGCAAAACATTGATAGAAGCTACACTTGCTGCTGAAGCTCCTGTAGTTTACTTGAAATTATGAAAGGCCGGTGAAAATATGAGACAATTGATTATGAGATTGGAATAACAACAAGGAAAGACCTAGAAAATCACATGTGGTATCTTTCAAATTAATTGGTTTATCTTGCCCTATTTTCAGGCAGAGTACTAACAGAAAAGAAAGAAAAAAATATTACAGGAATGAACAATTAAAAATGTTCACGAAATGTAAGTGGGAAATCAAAAATACTGAAAGATGATGCAAGCCCGGGATATTTTGCAACAAAAATAACTGTTGAGTCCCTTTCTCGTTGGAATATTAGTGACTTTTTTCTACAACTTTCGCATGAGGAATGGAAGGACAATATCAGATATAAAAATGGTAGAAATTATGTAAAAGAACTAAGAGTGGTGAATGATAGTGCTGGTAGGTATGTTTATGTTCAGCTGATTCAAGAATTCAACAATCTTTTAACAAATGATGAAGATGATAAGCAGTTTCTTTTGCAAGTCGTCGAAGGAAATAGAAAGACCATCGCTATACAACAAAAAAATCAATTGTTAGTGTTGTTTCAAAAAAGTAAATATAAAAAAATTATAATGTTAACTATTTTGCTAATGCTTACTAATATCGTAAATATATAAATAAAATATATATTTAAAAAATTTGGTTTTTATAAAAACTTTTAGAAAATTCAACTACAAATGCCAAAAAATCTCCAAATGTCAATAGTTGAAGGTCATTGAGCACAGTCTTTTATTTGGATTAGGAGATTGAAACTTTGCCAGAATAATAGATGTAAAAAAATGAGGGGGTGTCCTGGTCTGTATGAGAAAATTAATTCCATAAGTTTGTGAACCACCCTACTCCACAGGTTAATTTTATACCCCACCTTTCACATGGTGGCTATTGATTAAAATTAACTGTAGTTCATTTTGAAGCAAATCACATTCAAGATTTTATATTTGTATTAATATTGTGATGTTTCAAGTGTTAAAAAACTATTAAAAAGAATATACAGTGTCGACAGTCCACTCCAAGAATGAGATATATTTAGTCATACACTGTTAAAAAGAGCGGATATTTATTAATCAAATTTAAAACTGAAAACTAAAAATTTATGTTGAGTGATATAGAGTGACATAATATCCCTCAAAGAGGAAACTAGCATAGAATACTCACTTTTGATAAGACTTTTGATGATGAATTACTTCCAAAATTTCTATTTCAAAATCTAATAACAAGCATTAATATATTTGTGTAACAGTAGCAGTCCAAATGATATTTCGGAGAAAATCTTTAATTATTCAAATTGTGTATGGATAAATTGCATTTTGATTTAAACCAGATCTTTTCTGAATTATAAAATATTCTAATATTTTTAATGAAAGTAAGTTCAAATTTTCTAGGATGTGATCTGAATATTTGTCGTAAAAATGGTGACATTTTGATTTAAAATGCAGTGAACATTTATGAAAGAAGTACAAATTTTCAAGCGGAAATATGTCGTGACTTTGAAATGAAAATATACACTCGAACTGAATAAACTAATAATATGTGAATTTCCTATTTGGATTTTGGCTTCTGATTTCCTTGGTTGTAGTTTTTTCTTTCATTATTGCAGATAAAAGATAAACTAAGCAAGAAGTATAATTCAAGTAACATGCTTTTAATCCAAAATTTACTGCATTGAATTTACACTATAATCGTAAATGCACTTCTACAAATATTTGAACAAAATCGGTTCGTTAATTATGTGATTTTAAAAGAAAAAGAAAAAAAAGAAAAAATCCGTTCTCGACCTTGCCCCTGATATATTATGCCCCTGAAAGTACTTAAATATGTGTTGTCATCGGAAATGAACTTATGCACAAACTTTGAGCAAAATCGGTTCGTTAGCTATATTATTAAAAATATATATATATGTAATAATGTATTTGCCCCTGGAGTCTTCCGCTGCTGAGGTACGACCCTGAAAATATTTGAATATGTAATTGCCATTAACAGTAAATTCTATACAAAATTTGAGCAAAATCTGTTTATTAGATTTGTGATTTCAGTCAAAAACATAAAGGAATGTTTGTGTTCCTGCAGCCTGCCGTTTTTGAGGTACGGCAAAGAAAATATTTGAATATGTCGTTGTCATTAACAGTAAACTGTGTACAAAATTTGAGCAAAATCTGTTTGTTAGATTTGGGATTTCAGTCAAAAACATAAAGGAATGTTTTTGTCCCTGCAGTCTGCCGATGCTGAGGTACGGCCCTGAAAATATTTCAATATGTCATTGTCATTAACAGTAAATTGTGTACAAAATTTGAGCAAAATCTGTTAGATTTGTGGTTTCAGTCAAAAACATAAAGGAATGTTTTTGTCTCTGCAGCCTGCCACTGCTGAGGTACGGCCCTGAAAATACTTGAATATGTCATTGTCATTAACAGTAAATTGTGTACAAAATGTGTATTAAAACCAATTTGTTAGATATGTGGTTTCAGCCAAAAATATAAAGGAATGTTTTTGTTCCTGCAGCCTGCTCCTGTGGCTTTTTTTGTAGACATTCACCGCGTATAATGTGCAAAAGCCCAAACGTATGTTTCAATATGCAGGGATAAATATGTTTTTCACGTAGAATAAATTGAAGCCATAGAAAATACCAAAAAATTGCAACTGTAATACTTTTTTCTCAGTCTTTTCAAATATTAAGTTTTTTTTCTTTTTAATGAGGTTGGTGCAGAATCATGTTTTATTACGTGGACTTTCATTCAATCAAATAACGCTAACCACCAAAGTCGCACCTGGGCGCCGGTAATCCAATGTTTCTCACTAATCAAATGCCTACAAAAGAGGAATGCACCAACGTTTCTGTGGGATAGAATGGGATTTTGTCTTTACAAGAATGAAATATTGAAAATTATAAAAATTTCGAAAATCATACATACGTATCAAAACTCAATTAATTTATAAAATTATGTTCAGAATATTACTTGCAAGACGGAGAAAATAATGTACAACAATGTAAAAAATTGGACTTATATAACAAATTTTTCTCAACACTTACCCCTTTTTGGTTTTCACCCATTTTTTCTACTTTTCGCGATGCATTTCCTTCTAAAAATGGGGCTAGACGGAAAAAAAGAGGGAAAACATACTAGTACATGGTTTCTCATGTTGTGGGACTTATAGAACAACTCTACCTATAGTTTACAAACATTGGAAAAAGGCATTCAATAATACATAGGTTCACTTCACTTATGTCGTAAAAATTCTACGTTTCGGCACACTGTGAACCGGTGAAAATACATGAAGTTTCGATATCGACAATGAATTTGTGTGAGTCGACAATATTTGATCAAAATCAATGTTTTTGCCCCTGAATCTTGCCCCTCATGAGGTATGACTCTGACAATACATGAATTGCATTGTCATCGGTGATGACCTTGTGTGCAACGTTAGAGGAAAATTGGTTTGACAAAAGTGAGAGGGGAGGCCAAAAAATGATTGCAGGATTTGATCCAGACATCCACACTGAGAGAATGATAACAAAGAAAGTAAATAAAATCATTAAATTGTAAAAATGCTAAAGTTCGAGAAAAATTTGCAGCAGAACTTATCATTGCCATAAACGCACGATGTATAACTTTACTGATTGTACTTTTAGAATTGATTTTATAATCATCATTACTGTGTTTCTTGCTTGAAAAAAAAAAGAAAATAGTAATATCAAATCCAATATTCAAATTAGCACATTGTGTTACATTTGCAGAAATAGAAAATGATACATATTGATCATTATAAGAATTTTAATTTCCAATAAAATAAACATGATTTTTTTCAAAGAATAAATTAAATGTCAGTGCATAAAAAATCAATTTGTGAAACCACTCCGTTTTTATGCTTTCTCTCGAAATTATTTTGAAACATGAGCTTATCCGTCTGTCATCCCCCCTTTTCCAAATCTCTGTTTTCTTCAATCATACAGTTATGATTGTGAGGATACAAATAACTGAAAAAATATGCAAACTGTTATTCACTCGTCGAATGTCATTACGAGCTAAAGAACATCACATTTTCAGGATTTGAAATCAATTAAAATTTAACACACTGTTTTGTTAAATATCTAGAAAAATGCATAAGGAATTATCCTGAAACTTCAGGGGTGTAAACAGCATAGTCGACGTCATATATTTCGGCGAAGAATATTTCCCGAAACCCTATAGGAGGCCGTCAATAAGTTGAAGAAAAACGAATATCTTTTGGATAACCCTGTAAAAACTAATATTGCAAAAGCGTTGAAACGGTAGCACATGCTTAGGAGGCTTTTTTTTAAAAAATAAACTATGCTAATTTTTATGAGGATATCACGTATACTCGAAGAGAAATTACGGTTTTTTTAAAAACAATCCCAAATTTCACCAAGTGTTTTGCTTATAATTTTCAGATTTCTTAATATAAAAGAATGTTCTTTTCAGGAACGATGACAAACAACATTATATACAATACTCTACAATCAGAATTCAAAAATAATAAATATTGAAGGAAAAATGAGCAGGTTCACTAAATATTGTTTCATTGTGCATGCACGAATGCAATCAAATTATACTGTGTATAATATATTAGCTAAATGTATCGAGCAACTTTTGTAAAAGTTTCAAAAACATAGCTTGAAAATTCTGATAGTGATAGCTGATAGAATAAGCTTGAAATTCGCTGTTCCCAAAAGGAAGCAAAAATATGAGGGGCGGTATCCAACTATACAAGAGAAACACTTCATTCTTAAAATGTCAATTTTCATAAGCTAGTATATTTTGCTACAACCCCTCATCTTTTAGCTTCCTTTTGGGAACAGAGAATTTAGAGCTTATTCTATCGACGATTACTATCACAATATTCAAGCTATGTTATTGAAACTTTTACAAAAGTTGGTCTATACATTTAGCTAATATATTGTGCACAGTATACTTTGATTGAATTCGTGCATGCGCAGTGAAACAATATTTAGTGAACCTGCTCATTTTTCATCCAATATTTATTATTTTTTAATTTTGATGGCAGGGTATTATATATAATGTTGTTTGTCATCGTTCCTGAAAAGAACATTCTTTTATATTAAGAACTCTGAAAATTATAAGCAAAACACTTGGTGAAATTTGGGATTGTTTTTATAAAAACCGTAATCTCTCCACGAGTATACGTGATAGCCTCATAAAAATGAACATAGTTTATTAGAAGAAGCCTTCTAAGCATGTGCTACCGTTTCAACGCTTTTGCGATATTAGATTTTACAGGGTTATCCAAAAGATATTCTTTACTCTTCAGTTTGTTGAAGACCCCTTGTGGGGTTTCGGGAAAAAATCTTCGCTGACATGTATGACGTCTATAATGTTGTTTACACTCCTGAAGTTTCAGGATAATTCCTCATGTATCTCTCCAGCTATTTAACAAAACGTCTAAAATCGCAAGTGACCGGTCATCATTGGCCATATAGTGTAATCCGCGTATGAAACCATAATGTTTAGACCGAGAAATTTTATTTAATAATTGAATCAAATATTTGCAGTGATCTAGTAAATTGCATTTTATGAAATAACATTTCTGGGTTGTAACATCAATATTTTTTTATTCGCGCATTATACGTCGGAAATTACGGGCTCTTGGATTACGCTTTATGTTTTCATGTTTACAAAATTTCCGGTACGAGAACTAATTTATGCTACAAATCTATATGAAACGTCCTTTTTTGTTTCCCGCATACAATGTATAGAACTTCCATGATATATTAGGATGGATCAAGTGAAAACGGAATATGAGCTACAGAATGGGTGACGTAGTTCATTTCAAATATATTCTTCAAAGCTATACAGAAACTTGTCCCACTGTTTCACCGAGTAGTCAATACCTTGGTCATAAAAGCCTTTTCGCTCGTTTCGAACATTGTCCATGACTTCGCTGTCGGAATCAAAAAGGCCTTTCAATGCCTTTTTCAACTGACCAAAGGTGGAAAAGTGAGATGGCGAAAGATCAGGGCTGTACGACGAGTATTCCAACACTGTCCACCGACACTTCACCAGTTTCTCTCATGGAAATGCTTGTGTCCACCAGTCAATGGCAGTGCACTGCCTCCATTCACCGATTCACTTCATAAAATCAAACTCATTCCTCTAAATAACGTATAAAACTGCGTTGCTCTTCTTTACTCGCAAACATCGCGCAGACCAGACACGGATGAATAACAACAACAACCGATTACCCACCTGACGATACTGTTGGCTGACCGCCAGCGCATATCACGTGCTTCTACGTGAATACCCAAGTAATGTTCATTTCCGCATAGGGATATCTTTGTTTACTTAGAGATCTGCCTCTCAACAAAGTTTCATCGCACACATACAAAAATGAAACAACTGTTCCGTTTTCATTTGATCCATCCTCATAAATTAATATATGCCGGCTATCCTATGTAATAAATTAGAAACTATTTCATAACGATATCATACTTGTTTTGCATTTGTTTACATTTTTTCATTCATTATGTCACATAAAATTTGAATTATCAGAATAAATACGAAATGTTAAAAATTCATTATATTTCATTTTTCAATAAACTAATCGTGATTTTCCTAATAAAATAAGAATCACTGCATAAACAAGCAATTTATGGAACTACTCCTTCTGAATGCAGTTTCATAAAGATGAGTTTATCTTGTCACCCGCCCTTTTCCAAGTTTCTCCATTTTCTTCAGTCATCCAATTATGCTTGTGACACAATAATAAATATGAGTCGAGGCAAGCAAATCGCTACTCATTCGTCGAATGTCATTATGTAGCTAAAGGATGTCATATTTTCAGGATTTCAAATAATTTAGAACATAAGTTTCCATTTTAGGAATAACTGTATAAAGTTGTGAGGTTCTAAAGTTATGGTTGCAATGAAATATTTTATATATTACGTAAATTAAAATTGAATCTAAAATAACTTGTAATAAATGCGAATTTTTATGAATTTTTATGCTACTCGAAAACTATAAATGTTGGACATATTGTAAAAATGATTATATGCAAAGTTTATAATGTATTTGGAAATGAAAAATTAAAAGATTTTTTTTATTGTTCTAGTTGAGATTCGGTTATTAACAATAATAAATAGAAAAGATAGATCCGGAATATTCAGAAGCTAATAAAAAGGAGTTAAGATTATAAAATAATCCTATTTAGGAAACAAGTGGAATGAGGATTTATTTATTGATATAAAGCAAGAAATATAAGATATCTTCTCGCCGTAAAGTTCCAGAGGTTTCTTTTACATTTTCTTTCATCAAGTATCTATATTAACTCAAATCATTGTTTAGCAAAGCTATTGGCTATATTTCTCACATAATGGAGAAAATGACGAATTCTCCTTGATTAAATAAAAGGGCAAAATTCATTTTCTTTTATGTTCTATATTTTTCATACTCATTTTCTTCTTTAATAAAATATATGAATTAAAACAGAAGAAAAAGTAAATTTTCAGAAAAAGCTTTTCAAATGTGGACGAAAAGAAATTTATAATAATCAGTCAAATAGTAATTTTAAGAAAACTTTTTTATATATTTTTAAAATATAGGAATTTGAACAAAAAGTTTTAGAAATCACTTAAATAGTAATTTTAAGAAAGCTTTTATATAACATATTAATTTAAATACACGATCTTAAATAGAAATTTATATAAATCAGTTGAAAATAATTTTAAGAAAACTTTTATATTTATTTTTTGAAAATGTTCATAATGATATGAATTATAATAATACGATGCGGTGACGATTTCATAATTGTATTGCATTTGTTCACATTTTATTTATTAATTATTCCACGTAAGCTACCAGACAAAATATTGCATGGGGATCAAAATGTAAATTTTCCCAATAAACAAATCATGGTTGTTTTTACGAATAAACTAAGAGTCACTGCAGAAATAAGCAAATGGTGGAACTGCTTTTCTGCTTTGTTTCTCATTGTTCTTGTGACAGCTGAATTTATCCCACCACCCACCCTTTTCAATATCTCTCAACTTCCTTCAGTTATTCAGTTATGCTTGTGACGCAATAATAAATAACAGATGAAATAAAAAAAAACTGTTGTTGATTCGTCGAATGTCATCAATGAGCTAAAGAATGTTACATTTCTTGCACTTCAAATTAATTGAAAAATGCATGTTCATAATGGCGCTATCACACGTACTCTCATATCATAGTCAATATCAGATATTTCATCCCAAACACGTTTTTCAAGAGGAAAAAGCTCGAATTCGTCCCGTTTGATAGATTGCCTCTCGTAATTTCTTTAAGACCTAACTTACAGTAGCTTGTATCCTCTACGATATTTATCAGCTCGAAATCTACCAATCAGAGCTCTCTAAAATTCCAAGATGGCCACCGTCAGTAAGCCAACATCTTACGTTTAGGTCGTCGCAAATATTGAAACCAAAAATACAGAAGAATTAAGAAAAAAGCAAATCTTTAGTAACACAGGGACCAATTATACACGAAAAGAACTTTTAAAATGTGCAGTTATTTTGTAATTAAGGAATTATATATGCGTCGATTGCCTCTTCGGAGTTCGTCGTTATTTACACTCCCGATAAGAACTTTATTTACTAATTTAAAGTTATTTATTGCGATTATTTTATTTCAATTCCTTATATTATTTGCTATATGTTATAATTGTACTGTCGTAGTCACTTATTTACTTCTCAAACTGTACTAGTTTAACTATTTTCAGCAACTATATTTGGCGTTATTTCGTACTTGTTGCCAAATTATGTCGCCAAAGAAAGATAAAAATGCAAGCAAACATGCATCAAGGTATTTTATTTCAATACAAATTATTGCCTCCTTTTAGCATGAATCAGAATCCAAATTTTGTAGTGGAGGAGGGGGGGGGGACAGAAAATTTTCTTATACTTTTAGAAAAATAAAATTTAATAAATGAAAATTTAATAAATGAAAATTTAATCTAGCAGCTATTTAAAGTTAATTATATTTTACCTTTTAAAAATTTTCTTTTAAAACAATCTTGATAATATTTTTTTAAAGATATACAACTATTATACAGACACACATATTTATTTGTAAATCGGTGGAATAGTAAAAATATATTCACAGTTGTTCGATCATCCAAGGCTGTCTGCTAGATGGTTGACGACTTTCTCTCCAACATGGTTTATTAGTGAAAAATTGCAAATTCAGCATCAGCCGGAGTAGCTCAGTGGTCATAGTGGTAACCTGGAACGCTGTGGACCCAGGTTCGATTCCTAGCTCTGGCTAATTTTTCACTTCATGTTGGATTATTGTATTTAATGTATGTGGATGATAATGTCCTTTTCAGACTATTTTTCCTTTTTAATTATTGAATTTCAACCACCCTAAAATTTTATTTCTCCCTTTTTTTATTTTGTATTAATAATAAATAACGCATATAACCCCCCCCCCAAAAAAAAAAAAAAAAAAAAAAACCCTCCAGTTAAAATATTTTGCTTCCCTTAAAAACAAAAAAAGAATTAAAATTTATATATTTTCGAAAACAAAAATGAATTGAAAAGTAAAACTTTCCTAACAGAAATAGATTTCTAGAATTTTCAAATATGCAAACCCAAAATTAACCGCCAAATAATTTTTAAGTTTTGCTTAAAAAGCACTTGTCTTGTAATCTGTTTTGCGACGATCGAACATTTATTTAACATCAGGAGGTACAAACATAAAATCTGCGTAATTTTTAAACTACTTTAACGAGTGACTTTCAGTTTGATACACGAAGGTAAAATTTACCGAAAATTATGATCTCGAAATTAGGGTTTAGTACTGTTACAATTGTTATACGTAACTTCATCCTCCCCCCCCCCTCCCCCGCAGCAAAATTTATGTACAGCATTATTATTAGATGTTATTACTAATCTATTGTTACTTGTGACATTTTTATAATGATTTGCGGCAGAGTTAATAGAGGGTATAATTCTCCCCCCCCCAGGACTGTAGACATTATATATGAAAAAAAGGATTGTGTTTTTGAAATGAAAAATATCATATTCATTTAAACTTTCGAAAAATGATTAAAATCATCAAAACCAAGGAAGAAAACACTGCAAAAGAGTGGGAACTATATCTAAATTCTATTACGTATTTCATTTTTCAATTACATTCAATATGTAACATGAATTACATTTGAAATATGTAAAATGTATTAACTAAAAATGTCATAATAGCGATTTTGGCAAAATAACTAAAACTTAATTTAACATCTTTCTTTAACTAGTTTTAATATACTATTTTTTTTCTAAATCACTTAATACTAATAGTTCAGAATTCTTAACATTTACAGGTAATGAAAGACGTAAAGTGAAGATATGGACTCTATAATTTAGAATTTTAATGTTATATTAGTGAGAGTATTGTTTTTATAATCTTGGAATTTTAAGTAAAATGATCACAATATTATATATATATAGAACAGACACGAAAAGAAACTGCAATATACAAAATGTGAGTACGCGATAATGCTTCCTGTGTATCAATCGAATTCTACACTAAATATTAAAACACCTGCCGCAATTACTCGCCAAATGTTACGCCCTCTCCTTATATTAGCAGATAACTTTCAGTAGAGAAAACAACCCTAGTTGCAGCGTGAAAGTGTAGCTCGAGAGGCAATAGCATATACTTCATATCGTATGGTCGTCCGTGTGATAACAGCTTAAAAGTATCAAGAGTATGTACTGTAAGAGTATGTACTGTAATGTATAGCATGGTACCTCTGAGCGTCTTAGGTCTTTCATGAATTTTTATATAAACGCTTATAAAACCCAATATATATTAAATTTCATTTAGCAATTTAATGCTAAATTATCTTTTTATATTCCTACATCTTATATACTCCTTAAAACATAATTCTGTAAAAAATATTTTTCTCTACAGTCATTTTAACTTGTTTCCTGGCTACGGAAAATTACGTGACAGCAAAAGCTATAGAGGAAAAGATATGAGAACATTGAAAAGTTTTACATAATAAATGAATAAAAATACCTTTAACAAAACGTAATTAAAATCTTTAAGAACTTCTTGTCGCATATAAATTGTAACACTTTCAAAACTTTAGATGCTTTAGAAAGATTTATAACTGGCAGGAATAACACAAATATGACACAAACTTGTATTTTCTTTTATATGCAAGATATTCTATATTGATCATAATGTAAATTTCGTATTCTAATCAAAGAATCATCATTTTTCTCGAATAAAATAAGTCACCTCCTAAATTACAATTGGAGAGAATGCTCTCTCCCTATGCTAACTCTCAAAATGTTTTGAAAGAAGCACGAATACAGAGCGTGGTCTGACTACCACAAATCAGAATTTTCTTCAAAGGAAATCTCACTTTTTATCAAAAAATTAAATTGTACCAAATTTTTTTTTTGACATTTTATAACTGCGTAATTAGAAATTTCATTGCTCTTGTAACATCCAGTGGCGGTCTCAGAAAATCACGGCGCAGCAGCTTAGAGGGGAATGATTAACCAGAAAATAATGTTGCTAAAAGGGAATTATACACCAAACTTTGTGATTTTCCTCATTTTGACCAAACTGTATGTTTTACAACATTAAAGTTACTGGACATGGTTTGCAATAAGTATATACCCTAGCTCTACTGTGATATCTGCCATATATTTAATGGTCTACACATCTGATAGTGTTATGACATTTGTTAGAAATAAAGTTAAATAGATTTTACTAGTTATGATCTGTTACCGAAAATATTGTTAAAATGAGATGGGTAAATGGGGTGATATTATTAAGCATTAAGTTTTGTCTACCTGATACACTGTAAAAAAATATTTAGTGAAAAAACAGAAAATGTCCTGGCAGCAAAATGACAGTCTATTTCCCGTTTTTTTTCACAAAACTTATCTTTTGGTATATCTCCCTTTTCAAGATGGAATTTTTTCGCTATTGAAGATGGTAATTTCTGTTTATAGAAATAAATATGAGCAGTAACTCAACATTAAAAAAACATATATAATAATTATAATACTGATACACATTTATACGGAATAGATATTTGTATTGCATATTAACACGCCCGTTTTTTATCGCTTTGCTTTCCGCAGGATTTGAACCTCGATACTCGCCATTAGATCATGAATACTCTGTCCGCTTCACCACTTGGATACATCCAAAGAAATTTTAACAGCATATTTTCCGTTTTATCTCAATTAAAAAGGAACATTTGCATTTGTCTCTCTTGGAAAAAATATTCTTTTAAACATTCAACGAGCAAGAATAAAAAGAAAATTTTCCGTTAATTCCGGGAAAATGTACAATTTCCACTCAAAATAAAAAATCCTTTAAAATAGAGAAATTTCATGTAAAATCAATACTATACACACGAATTTTTTTTTACACTGTAAAATTTTTTTTTTTGTTCCTTTTACTAAGTTGTTTTGATTGTTTTAATATCTGATATCTAATTTGATATGTTTTATTATATGTTTATATTATGATTTAATATCTAATATGATATGTTTTAGGATCAATATTTACTGCCTCTATGATTGATTTTTCATTAAAGATTGTTTTAATGTGCTATACAAGATCAGAAACATAAACTTATCTTGCAAATTTTAATGTATTTTTTAATATGAATTTTTTCTTCGATACGTAGCTTTCATATCAACATCGTAATTTTTAGGGTTTCGTTCATCTCACGAAACCCTATTTCTTCCGCTCCGTTGTCTGTCTGTCACAGAGCCATTCTCGAAAACTATGTAACTTACAGAGTTGAAACTTTGTCTATAAATCAGAATATCAGCTGTAAAGAGCTGAAAATATTAAAATTTGAAAAATTCGTATTATTTTAATAAATAGAGATAAAAAACCAAAATTCTAACAGCCTTTTCCTATTAAATTTAAACAATTTTCGTTATAGCTGATGCCAAAAATTAAAAAATACACAATGAAATTCTTTCTACATCAATTATTGTTCTATCAGACGATTTCCACGTGAAAAATGAAATAAAAAGTTTCACCAATTGGAAAAAAGATTAATATGAAATAAAACTGATTGACGTCATAGTGGTAATAAAACATAAAACGGAAAGATTTCTCAATAATACAAGGAGTATGAGTATGTGTATGTGCACAAAACAGATTAATATCATGCCATTTAGAGAATTAAAAAGAAAATTTGACGTCATATCGGAAGTTTAACGGATTTTTCAAATGTTTCAGAATAATACAAAGCGTGTATCAATATGAGTAATAGAGAATAGTAAATATATGAGTTTGATAAACATATTGAATCATGATAAAAATCCGATTATGGAAATATTCGCATATTTTAACATTTTGAAGGTGTACAACATGTTTAATTTTGAAATTATTTTTCTTAAATATCGCATTAGTCCGCATGACAGATATTACATTGAGAGAATATAATTGCGGGCTTAGACCGCTATCGGAATGGTTTAGATATTCGAAAAAAGAGACCGGTAAATTTTTACTTTATAAAAAACATGACCTTTTTTTTTTTGCTAAATGAAATTTGTTTGAATTTATTAAAAAAAGGATAAAGTGTTTTGAAAGGAATACTAAACGAAACCCTTTGAGCGATCTTCGATCACACTTACCTACTTGTTACATGTTTTGCTTCAATCTTTTCATACAGTAAAAACTACATAAGAGACAGTCTCGTATACCGGACACTTCTATTTGGCAAATGCTTTTTCATTCCGCAGCATTTATATATATTTATATTTTTACCTCTGAAAAGTGGACACCTCTAAATAGCTAACAAATAACGGTGTCCCGAGGTTCTATTGAGACCCTATTGAGACTTTTTCTCTATTACATATGTAAAAACTACAATGGTATTATGGGCGATTCATATCCAAAAAAGTCCTTCCGGCTTGTACCGGGAGGAAAAGGTAGCTTTCATAGTCCATGTTTTTAAAAATTTAACTCATTTTACTCAAACACCGGAAGCTAAAATGCTTGGAACCCGATTGTAGAAGATTCAATCCCGGTTTTCGTTAATACTGAATGCGGATGCGAATTACAGCATGAGAGTTACAGCATAACAAAAATCAGATTATTTTAAAATGTCACCCACCCTGGAATTTCAAAATGTAAATGTTTAAAAAAGCATAAGAATAAAAAATCTTGAATTAAGAAGTTATTATTAAACTGAACAAATATTACAATTTCGATAAATATTATAAATATACTGAATGTTATTAAGATTGCAACCAGTATTTAAAAATAGGAAATATTTTAATAATATTACCAATATGCCAAATCTTTTTTCACCAACTCAAGGACATTTTAGATAATAACAGAATCCTAATACTGGAGCAAATTGGCTTTACAGCTAAACACTCTACCCAACACCAGCTGCTTTGTGTTGTGGCATTCTTTAGTAAAAACCTCAACACAAACACTCCAGGTGCCGCCATTTTCTTAGATGTCGCTAAGGCTTTTGATAAAGTCTGACACGAGGGCCTTATTTAGAAATTAATTCAGCTTGGTATTCATGCCAGAGTTATACATTTAATACATTCATACTTTAGCGACCGCAGCTTCTGTGTGCGCATTAATAACAGTCTCTCTGCACTTTAAAAAAAATTCTCAGTCATTTTATAGGGTCGGTTTCAGGACCCAGTCTCTTTAACATATACTTTAACGAGATACCACGTTCACTGGGACTTTTATTGTTCTGTAAGCGGACGACACACCAATCTACTCCTCTGCACATCACCCATACTACTTATGCAAAAATCCCCCAAATCATATTGTACACCTATTTGCTCTGCAAGCGGACGACACACCAGTCTACTTCTCCAAAATCACATTGTCCACCTTTTTTCTCTGTAAGCGGACGACACACTAATCTACAGCTCAGCACATTACCCATACTACTTATGCAAAATTTTCCAAAATCACATTGACATCTTCATAATTTGGTCAAACCTATACATTGTTAAAATTAATGAAAAGAAAACTGCTGTAGGTTATTTCTCTAAAAATTTACCTATCCTAACCGTACAAAAAACAATAACGTTACCATACCCTGAATTAACAATACTAAATATCTGGGGGTCACCCTCTATAGAAGACTTAATACACATTTACTTAACGTCAGAAAGTATCTGGTTTGTCTAAATCTGTCTCTTCTCTTCGACAGTAATACTCTCACCATTAAAAATGAACTTCTTATTTACAATACATCTGTTAGATCTGTTTTTGATTATTCTTGTCCGATCTGGGGATTTGCTAGTTCTACGGACTATTAGAAATGGTCATAGTTATTTAAGAAATATTACTATTCATAGAAATCTGGGTACTACCTCACCTCTTTAAACAAAAACGAATTAACCACCTTAATATTTTTTTTCACAAAAGCGTTTATAAAATTCCTAATGAGATTATAGCTGAGTTACCAGATTATGAGTTCTGTAACCCCTCTAATCGTAAACGGACTATATATGATTGACTATTGATGACGAAACCCGAGTTATACTCAAAACATAAACTTATTTTTCTTAATATATTTTTATATTTTTAATTTAAAAAAATGCACTGTAAAAATAAACCAAACCACCACAACAACAACAAAATATATAGTCTGTTATTTTTGTAATTCTAATAATATTATAAATCTCATTGTGTGCAAATGTTAGGCTGAAGCCAGCGTCAAAATGGAGCATTTAATGATCCTGTATTTTTGCATATAGGTTAATTATAATCCTCAAATTAACATAGGCTGGTTTTTGTTTATTTTACTCAAATATTTTCTTTAATAATTAAAAATTTCATTATTTTCATAGAGAATAAATGGACATTTTTCCATACAATTTAACCATTTTACTTTATCGTTGCTACGGCTTTGATCGTTGCCACAAAAATAAAAACACGGAAAAATAATTTTTCCCCAACAACTAATTTTCAATTGAACGATTTTCACGTGAAAACTGAAAATCAAAAAAATTCAAAATAAGGTGAATTTCAGTGATATTTGAAACAAAAATATGGAGTATTTGTTATTATACATGAAGTATGAATATCGGTTAAAATAAAAAGATATTTTTCTGTCAAAAACTGCGTTATAATTAGAAGGAAAAGTGGAACAATAATTATATTATTAAAAAATAGATTTCACTTGGACCATGGAACTATGAAAAGGATCCTCCTCGGCTTGGACAAATATGACGTCATAAATAAAACATGTATTTTCAAATATTCGTAATAATACAAGGAGCATGAATAACAATGTATAATGAAAGTAAATAGATAATGGACGTAATATTTAAGATGAAAAACTGAAATATTTTTTATCGATACTGATTAATAATTAGCTTGAATACCAGATACACACAAATATGAGTTTTCCGCTAAAATTTACATCCTGATTGCCAGAAAAAGAAAATTAACAAGAATTGTGCCATTTAAAAGAGATTTCTCTGAAGAAAAAGTGACGTCATATTTGAAATAAAATGGGAATTTTCAAATGTGTTTTAGAAGGAGCGTGAATCAATTCATTACATTAATAATACAAGAATCGGTAAGTTTAGAAAGTAGATGAGTTTCACGTCATATTTAAAACGAAAATTTTTTTTTAGCTTTTTTTTTAGCTAGCGATTATTATGCATGAATATCAGTTACATACAGATGAGAGTTTTTGCCAAAAACCACACCATGATTATTAGGAAAATAAAAATAATTACGAATCTATTATATTAAAATCTGACCGCCTGTTTGTATTTCGCAGAGGATGTCATAAACTCTCAGAATTTATAAAAATGATTTAAATTCCGAGATATGATTATTATTTTTTTTTTATAAATTTAACGAAGTTGCTTTAAAAATGGCTACTAAATTATTCCAATTTTGTGGATAAAAAAGAAGAAATGAAACGGAATAATATATTTTTTCTCATTAAAACTGAAAAAAAGAATTTATTTTCAATTTGAATAGATGGTGAAAGAAAAAAAAAATCTTGATTACAGTAAAATTTTTTAAAAATAAAAACGTATTTTCACATATTCCAACTTCATGAGTCAATTTATTCTGGAGAACAAATATCGTCTGTCAATATATTTTCATTTAGAAATAAAGATTTTTTTTCAGTTGTAGTACAGCGCCTAGAATATAGGCGCTGTAGTTATAGATTAAATCAAGGAGGCAAATTTAAGCTGCATGCATTTAAGTCTACAATTATTGCTCCCTATTCACAAGAATTGAATTTAATGAAAAAGAATATACTATTTCCATTATCTTTGAAGGATGGCTATTAAAAGGTTTCACAAAGGTGTTAAACGTAAAATGGTTTACCTGGTAAACTTGACATATGTTTTTACACAATTCGCCGATTTCCACGATTTTATTTGGCCCGCCTTTTTTATTGGTTGCAGTTTCCTTTTCGTGATTATTTGTCACAAAATTTCACTTTTTTAAAACTTAGTTATGTCAAGGCCTCTATAACATAGAAATACTGTATTGTCTCCTATGGAATGTGATCAAGAGTTAGTTAATTATTTACGTTTCTAATTATCAGGAATGAAATATTTTGCTTAATTAATGAATTTATTCTTATTTTAATGATACGTGAACGAAGTCACGGGTAACAGCTAGTAAAAAATAATGTAAAAAAAAGTACATTTTTTTATGGATAGGGCAAATTTCAAGTGGCTGTTGGGCCTGCCACATTTACTTTCTATCTTATGAATTATTGGAATATTTTTTGTTCTATTTTTGTAGTTAAAATTTATCTTTATTTTAATTTTTATTCAACTAAATTATTTTATATACTTTTTCATACTATATATATTTTTTTTATTTTAAACTTATTTAATTATCATGGAGTTTTCTGTTACAGTTACACATAAATTTTCAATGGCTACCTAATGTCTTGGCAAGTGGCTCACATATCTCCCGAATGTAAAACTGCAACACAACTATTAAGTCCATCAAAGAGCTACCATTGGTCCAATCATTTTGTTAATAAGTAACATCAGTATTTAATACGAAAAAGCTAAAAACAACGTTGAAGCACACAAATTATAAAACTTTAAAACACATACGGCCGTTTCAAAGATACAAAGATCCCCTTCATCAGTGTAAGGTGGAAAAAAAAAAACAAAAAAAAATTAAAAACAAAAAAACAAAAACAAAATGTTAAAAGGGTTCAAAAGAACCACTCTCGGCTATAGCCCCGAGTACTCGGGGCTATAGCCGAGCGTGGTTCTTTTGAACCCTTTTAACATTTTTTTCCCACCTTACAATGATGAAGGGGATCTTTGTATCTTTGACACGGCCATATGTGTTTTAAAGTTTTATAATTTGTGTGCTTCAACGTTGTTTTTAGTTTTTTTTCGAATTAATAACCACATAAAATGTACCTTTTATACTTGACATCAGTATTTCCTTAGAATGTTTTTTTATGATATTGCAGTCTAAAATTAACGTGTATCGCGTATATGCATCTATAACATGGCAAGGAATAACTGCTATATGACAGCTAAGAATTGAATAAAAGTTATAGCTGAGTGAAACCATTGACAATGGAAACAGTCTTTGGCACAGTCTTTGAACAATCTTTCAAATTAATTGGAAAACAAGTTTACATAATTTTGCACCGAGATGGTATGCATGATCATATTTAGGACATGTGCAACATATACATTTTGTTAAAATAGTATTCTTCGTCTTATTTAATCGCAGAGTTTCTCTATTAAATAAAGCAAATATTACTATTCTAATAATAAAATACACATGTCCTAAAAAAGGCGCTGATGATTTGAATAAATGTATTAAGCCGTTAGCTTCCATTGCTATGGTAGCAATGAAACATTTTATATATTATCTAAATTAAAATTTAATCTTAAATTATTTTAATTAAATGCTAACATTTTCAAAAAAGTTTTTTTGCTACTTAAAAACAATAATTTTTTATAATGTTGAAATGTGATCTTAAATAAGACCAAAAAATACACAGAAAACATTAAAAAAGATAGAATATACAGCAGTCAACAGAAATGAGTGATTATAAATTAATCGTATTTAGGGCACAGGTGTAGAAAAAAAAAATTTATTAATATAAAGCAGGAAAATAAAATAAAAGATTTTTTTGAATCTTCTCTCAACAAAAGTACCAGAAGATTATTTTACATTTCCTTTCATCAAAAAGTCTTTATTGAACTAAAAAAAAAAAAAAATCTTTTTTTTCACCAAATCTTTTTGAAATTGTTTCTCGAATAATGGAGAATGTGAATGAATTCTTCTTGAATATATAAAAAGGGTAAAAATCAAAAATGTGTTTTTTTTAATTAAAATATTAAAACTGGAATATAAATTCATAAAAATCAGTCATAGAACATTTTTAAGAAAACTTTTTACATTTTACGAAACATTTAACAACTATTTAATATAACAATATCAAATTACATATTGCATTTGTTTATATATTTTTTTCATTAATTATACTACATGGAAGTTAAAATATGTGCAAAAATACAAAATATTGCATAGTAAATCCATAATATAAACTATGCTATCAAATAAATTAATGATAAGAATAAAATAAAATAAGAATCACTGCATAAATAAGCAATTTATGAAACTCTCTCTTTACGTTGTCTCTCAAAGTTGCTTTGAAAGATTACTTTTTGACATCATTCCGTCCTTTTCAAAGTCTCTCTCAATTTTCTTTTCAGTTATCCAATTATGCTTTGACACATTAATGAATAACCGACGAAATAAGCAAACTGTTGCTTATTTTTCGTATCGTATTTCTGAGATTTCAAACTGAAAAAAAAATTAATTTCCATGGTATTATTAAAAGCATACTGTAAGGTTCTAAAGCAGAGTTAGTTCTTCAACCTTTTTATCTCATGCGACAAATAAATGACATTACATTTAAAGTACAGGGTTATTCTAAATGATGGACCCATTTTCAAAAATTTTTATTTATTAAAGTACAAATCCAAAATAACAATCTTTATACCAATGAAAAGAGGAAGTTTCAAAGTTTTTTTAAGACATTATAAATGTTCAATGCGTCTACCGTTTGCTGCAAGGCAAACATCTACGCGATAGCCAAATTCGTCCCACACACGAGAAAGCGTATCTGCTGTTACTGAGTGCACGGCAGCAGTGCACTCAGCTCACAGTGGCCTATTGCCGCGCGAGCTGCACCGACC
Organism: Maratus michaelseni; assembly: GCA_963931845.1. Lineage (NCBI taxonomy): Eukaryota > Metazoa > Arthropoda > Arachnida > Araneae > Salticidae > Maratus > Maratus michaelseni. Next base: position 71,013,335 of record OZ007587.1, on the reverse strand, counting down.
GCCTCTGTAACCATCACAGCTTTGAAAGCGGTTCATTTTTTCTTCTAATTATAACGCAATTTTTGCTAGAAAACATCTTCTTAACTTAACCGACATTCATACTCTATGTATAATAACAAACACTCCATATCTTTGTTTAAAAAATATTACGGCAATTCATCTTCTTTTCAATTATTTTTAATTTTCATTTTTCACGTGGAAATCGTTATATTGAAAATTAATTGTTGTGAAAAATATTTTTCCAGGCTTTGTATTTATTGGCAACGATAATGCTTAACAACGTAAAATGGTTAATTAAATTTAACAGGAAAAATATTGATTGATTCTGTTTGAAAATAATGAAATTTTGAATTATTAAGAAATATATTTGAAACTAATAAATAACAAACACCCTATGTTTATTTCTGGGTTATAATCCATCTATATGCAAAGATACAAGACCATTAAATCATCCGTTTTCACGTTTACTTCAGCCAAACATTCACACACAATCGCATTTATAATATTATTAGGATTAGGATAATAAGTAAATCTTATTTACTGCCACAAGTATAGGAAAAATTAACTACTTTGTAGACAACAAAACATAAAGGAATATGAATTCCCTAGTCTTTTTGGCAGAAAATACATATACAAGGTGGCCATAATTAAACTGACGGTACTTAGAGTGTTCTGTAGCACGATCTAATTGCGAGAATGGCGCCAAATTTTGTAGGAAGAATAAACAAGACGGGGGACGAAGGATTCCGCGAAAAAAATAGCCCCAAAAGTCACCGCCAGGGGAATATGTGGCACTGTGTATTCGAAAAAGAGAGTTTTAAAAAAAAGAATCAATACTGAAATAAAATTACCATTTATTTAGCACATCCAACTCAGGTTCGATGGTACAGTTGAAGATGTAACGTGAAATTTGAATAAAGAACTTCTTCTTCTGCTGTTGCTTTCTTTGGGGCTCTGTAAGTGAAATTGCAGATAAAGAAACTTTATCAGTGTTTATGTAAATTTTTAGCTTTTTATAAACTGTTACCTTTTTGAGCTTGGATTAAATTGCTAAATTCGTTAAATAAACGGTAATTTTATTTCAGTATTGATTTTAATTTTTTGAAACTCTCTTTTTTGAATACACAGTGCCACATATTCCCCTGTCGGTGACTTTTGGAACTTATTTTTATTTTCGCGTAATCCTTCGTCCCCCGTCTTGTTTAATCTTCCTACAAAATTTGGCGCCATTCTCGCAATTAAATCGCGCTACAGAACACTCTGAGTACCGTCAGTTTAATTATGGCCACCTTGTATATTCTTTTGCATTTTCATTCGTCAAAGATATATTTAACATGAGTTTCGTGAAAACTATTCAATATACACACAAAAAATGGTTTCAAATGCATTAATACGTGGCTAAATTACCTTGAAATGAGTATGCATTAATTTTATATTTTACTTGAATTTACAATTTCTTGTTTGTATAGTTTATTTTTTCTCTACTTCGTATGCGTATATTACATCCGGTTCATGTAATTTATTATTGATGAGTTTCAGGAAAATTCTTGAAGTATTATTACCCAAAACATTTTGGCTGTTAAAAAAATGTGATATTTTATCCCTCATTATGCTATGAAACGTAACTTAATGTGTCCAAACTTCAGTGTTTTGAATGCGTTTGAAAAAAAAATTCTGCTTCTTTTTTAATGAAACTGCGCAAAATATGAAAAACATACTTTTAATTTTAACTTTGATCTAAATTTCTTTCATCGCTAAAGAAATAAAATAGAAATGCACTATAAACAAATACAGAAAATATTCTTCTTATATTCAAAACATTTATCTGAATTCAGTGTAACCTCGTAGTTATCCACGATTACGAAAACCTTTTTTTTTAATCTTCGGAAACCATTTACTGAAATGCTAATATAAACCATGCAAAACAAGATTTTCAAAGGTTAGTGTAGAGGTTTTCAGAATTAAATCTCCCTATTATTGTCAAAAAACCATTCGGATAAGACATTTCTGTCAATTTCGAAAACCTAATCGTTTCTGGTATTTTTAATCTGAAAGTCTGAAAAATCTTATCATAGTAAACTAATATTAAATTTTCGTAAACATTTCTTTTATATCAGAAATTTTTTTGTAAATTTTTCAGTATACTAGTAAAATATAGGCATCAGTTAAGAAATAAAACAATCTTTTGTTGCTATTTCCTTTTACTTACATAGATTCGTCCACTAGACAAACTTTTCACTAAAATTTTTTTAAGCTAAAATATTAGTGTGGTACATAAATTTAAGCCTAAGGTGTTTGTGTATATGAATTCGTAAGTTTTAATTTCATACGAACAAGTGTATAGTGAAAATATTCTGGAAATTGATAGTATTAATTTTCATTTACATTTGAGCTTTTTTTAAAAAAAAAAAAAAAAAAAAACACTTATTGAATTGTGTAATTTGTTTATTTTTGTTCATTAAGTGAAATTATTATTCAAAATAATAACAAGCTTTTATCTAATCTGTCATCTCTGCATAGTTAAAATATTTTACATTAGGTCTTAAATGCAAGTTTAACTGTAATAATTGGTTGATACTTAAATGTCACAAGAGTAAAACAAAAAAAAATATATAAAAGTTTTGATTTTATAAAACTACTTATTTTTTTTTTACTTATAACTTCTAACCCTCTGATTTAGTGGAATAATATATATTTTATATTAGATATTTTATTTATACCATTCATGGAATAGGATTTGGGAGCAAAACATAACATTTTTCCCAATAGTTGGACGAAAATTTGTGTTAAAACAAAAGCAAAACAGTTCAGTTGTTTCCTCCCTTATTTGAATAATTCTTGAAGAAGTCTCTAAGAACAATTAACTGTATTCTGTCAATTTCAAGTAATTTAAATTAACTTCATTCAGGTTTTTAAAAAATGAATGAATGTATTTTTATTTAGTTTTATTAAAACATAAAAAAAACAATCATGACAAAAGGTAAGCACATGGTCTTTCATCAGATATTTTTACAAACCTTGTAAAGCTCTTTTAACTAAATTATGGTGTATATTCTATAAAGATCCTTAAAGTAATTCTCAAGAAAATTTTTCTTGTAGTATATCAAATAGATGAAATTGTTTTAAAGAGCAGGAAAAATACAACTAAGAATGCGACAAAAATTTTAAAGAGAAAAATATAAGAATGAATATGTTGAGATGAGAAAGAAACGAAAAATATATATCTTATGACAAAGTGAAAGAAATGTAAATAGAAAATCTTCATTCCAACTCATTTGCAGCCATTTATCGGAAAAACGGATAAATATTTTCTAGATCTGAATTTCATCCACCTACGGTGGAATAATCTTTGAAATTGATTTCGTTAGTTTCAGAGTAATCATGATTTTAAAACGTTTTTAGCTAATTTCATCCTTTTAAATTTTGAATTTTTAAAAATTATTCTTAGTGAGTATTTACTTCTTAAACGTAACCACTATTACAAACTTGAAGTTTCTACTACTAACTGTTTGAGAAAAAAATCGCTGATACTACTTGAATACTGGTTATCATGAATTCTCAATTAAAGGTTTTTTTTACCGAATAATGCATAACTATTATATGTACTAGTACTTTTTTTCCAAGACTGTACACAAATATTAAAGATTAAATGAATGATTTGTTTCATTCAATAAAGCACACACAAAAAAAAGAAATAAAATGATAATAATCTGATTCCTACGTTAAAAATTAGCTACCATTTTGCAAATTGCATCTTCAGAATTACTTTACATTACGTAATATTTGGCATGCAAAAAAATACTAAAAGAATATTTAAGAATTTAAATATTTGAATTTTTTATGTAAAATCATCATACATACAAATATTTTCTAATGTTCTCACATATACAAATCTTTCTCCAATAAATTATTTATCAGAATTTCACTAACAAAAACAGAAGACTGCATAAATTACCAATTGATGAAACAAATGCCTCTCTGCATTGTCTCTCAAAGTTTCTTTGACAGCTGAATTTATCCCGTCATACGCCCTTTTCAAAGTCTCTCCATTTTCTTCAGTCGTTCAATTATGCTTGTGACACAATAATAAATAACTGATGAAACAAGCAAACTGTTATTCATTCGTCGAATGCTATTACCGAAGTAAAGAATGTCACATTTCCGGCACTTCAAATTAATTAGAAAATAAGTTTTCGGAGAATGAATAAATGTATAACGTCGTAAGCTTCTAAAGCTACAGTATCAATGAAATATTTTACACATTACCAAAATAAAAATTTAGTCTGAAATAATCTAAATAAAATGCTAAAATTAAAATGCTAAAAATATAATGCTAAATAAAATGAAACTTTTGCTACACAAATATCATAACTTTCGGTTTTTTAAAATGAGTATATGCTATTAGTATAGTTAACTAGTCGGATGTGTCAATCCCAAAACTTTCTTCTTTCTCACACAAGTTTCGCATACACTAAAAAGAATCAGCACCAATTTATATCAAGGTCTAACTGAAACTCAAGTTTTATTAAATTCCGTGCATTATTTCTTGAGATATCACTATCGCTAAAATCGTGTCAATCCTGCAAAATGCTGCATAGCAGCGCCACCTGCTGGGCGATTTTTACCAAAAACTAATCGGCACCAATTTATATAAGAGACTAACTGAATATAAAGTTTTATTAAATTCCGAGCATTAGTTCTTGAAATAGAGCGCCCACAAAATTTTTGTCACATACAGACAGACAGACAGACAGACAGTGTCACAGACAGACATTTTCTAAAAATAGTCAAATCGTGTTCAGGACCCTCTAAAACGTATAAACTCGTCGAAAATTTTCATGAATCCAATACTTTCTTCTTGTAAAGATAGAATAAAGTAAAAATATAATTTTGCTATCTATATTACAAAGAATAAATAAGTTCGTCATTAAATGCTAAGGGCAAAAGTAGTATTAAATGTCGCGACATACATTATCACTTATTATTATTTTTTATTATTTGGCATAATTCCAATTATTACTCTAAAAAATAGAATGAAAAATGCGCTTTCGACTGCACGATAACTTAACCGATCATACATGATTTTTTTTTTAAATAATTGTTTTACACATAATTTATTTATTTATCAACACTCGACATAGCAATTAGCATTTGGCCTAAACAATGCAAAATAATATTTTTTGTCCATGAAATTGTACTAAACTAAAGAGAATTTGCTATGGTTACCGTAACTTGCAATTAATAGTCATATCTTTGCAAGGTCATCTTCTTCTGAAAAAATAAAATAAATATTTGATTTGATTGACATTCAGCGATTAGTACAACAATAAATATAAGAAAAATACATCCTAAAGACTGAACCATTAATAAAAATGCGTTAAGATTATATAATAATCCTATTTAAGGCACAAGTGTACATAAGATTTATTTCTTGTTACAAAGAAAAGAAAAGAAATAAAAGACATCTTCTCTAATCTTCTCTTCAGAAAAGTTTCAGGGGAATATTTTGCATCTTCTTTCATCAAATATCTGTAATTACATAAAAAACAAATAAGAAAAGAAAAAAAGAAATAGAAAGAAAGAAAGAAAAAGAAAAAAAATCTTCTTATAATTGAATTAGAAAAATATTAATAAAAGATCATAAATGTATTTTTTTTTTAATATTTTAGTTGGTGCGCATGTCTTACATGTGTATTTTGATGACTTATTAATGGTGTTTCTGAGAAGAATTTAATATTTTCTTTAAAAAAGTATCTGTCAACGCATGAATGATATTAAATCTTATAGTATTTTAAGAACAAAATGCATATATCTAGGTTGTTCGATTATTAAAATTGTTGTAGAATATTTAATTATTTAATATAATGATACATCGTAAATATGTTTGAGGGGAAAATGGTACTTTTTACGCCTTGGCGATATAGAGAAAATGACCTTGGCAAAAGAAGGAAATTTTTCACACATATTTTCTGGCATTTATTTCAGTGTTTCATACACACAAGCAATTTTTATACAGATTATTTAATTTAAAGAATCCATTTATCATCATATATTATAATACGAGCAAATATTGTGTCTATATGCATGTATATATGTAGTAATAATCAGAAGTAACAACAACAATAATATGAACTCAATGAATTAATATCATTAAGGAGCAGCGATTAAGGCGATGAGTTCACGCAAGACAGAAGGAAAGCACCCAAGCACGAGCAACTGTTCTATAGATTATAGCCATGATTGTTGGGTGAATTTTGTTGCAATGCTCAAAGAACCTTGCGAATTATGTTAAGATTCAGATATGAAAGTGTGTATCGTTCATAAGTATTAACCCAGATATATATTTCTATTTGAATCCAATCCTCAGTTGTATATGTTGGTAGTTTATTAAACCTTTTTTGTTTATGTTACATTTTAAAATTTTAACATTGTTTTCAAACTATTATTCATCATAATCCCATATATGCAAATATTATCTTAAAAACGGCTCAAACGAGTTTGACTAAATTTTGTTTCTTACCGTTTCCGGGCACGAGAAGACCATTGGGCTAGGTCACTTTTTCGAGAAAATTGGATTAGTGTGTCATGGGTTACTATGGGTCAGGGCAAGATAACTTTATCTAAGAAACGGCTCAAAGGATTTTGACAAAATTTTGTATCTTAACATTTTGGCTTACCAGAACACCATAGGGCTAGGTCACATGTTCGAGAAAGTTTGATTAGTGGGTCATTTTGAGTCGCTATGGGCCAAGCAAAATTTATCCAACACAAGAAAGAAAAATCATGCATCAAGCATAGATTATGGAATACTTTCCAACACATCCAGAAAACTACCACGAAACTGTTAAATAAGGAAAATATAGGAATATATATATATAATTAATATAGGAAACATAAAAAATTTGAAAGTCTAGTTTTAGCAATTACCTTTCACAGTCAAAAATGAAGTCGAATTATTTTGTGCAGCTCTGTATATGATCTATACATTTAGATATATACTAGATAGCATGATAAAATTTAGTTCACTTAGAAAATTGACGTTTAGCAATTTTCGCTAATCGATGAAAATACATTCGAAATTTTTTGTACAATCCTATATATTATCTAAAGACTTTTGTACGCACCCCATATTAATTTAATTCAGTTACAAAACGGATAAGTCAACGTTTAACAAGTTTCCACCAATTACCAACATAAATGACTTAGTACCTTGTTTTTTGCGTAGCCCTGTACATGAATTTATTTATTTTCCACTAACTTCTATAAGTCTATTGAACATAGTTCAGCAGGAAAATGAGTAACGCAATTAAAAACTACCCTAGGCAATTCACACCATTCAAGTCTGTAATTCTGACGAATTCCCTTGTGTAGCCCTGTATATGATCAACCGAATTTATACACACTACGTACTATGCAAAAATTTAGTTAACCTCAAAAACGCAAACCAATGCTGAAAACGCACTTATCACACATAGACTGAATTTATTGCACTTACACTGTAACAGATATCTTCTGTGTGTCCCTGTAAATGAATGATAAACGCAATGCACGCCATACTTTTAAGTGAGCAATTTATAGTGCAGTTCAGTAATGCTTATAAATTTCATTATGTTTGAAATTGTGAAACATCATTAAATTACACTGCAATCGATTTTTCCCCGTAGAACAATGTACAACAAAATTCTTCTGTTTGACCTGCAAATGAATAATAAATGCTTTGCATCGCATATTCTACAAAAAGCATGTTTTAGTGCGCTTTATAATGGTATATCAATTTCATCATATTTCAAATGGCGTAGCATCATCAAATTCACTTGAAACCATTTTTTTCCCATTGACTGTAATGTAACGGAATACTTTTGACTGTCCCTGTAAAAGAAAAGTATAAGTACTACCCACTTCATTTCAAATAGGGATCATGCTATAGTAAACGATAATAACATACCAAAAATTTCGGGGAAATTCGGGCATATTTACGCGAATTAGAGCACGGACAGACGGACAGACAAACCGAAGTCATAAACACTTTTTAACTAGGTTGGAAAGTGTTAAAAAGGCTCTAACGATTTTGACTAAATTTTGTATGCTACCATTTTGTACTACGAAAAGATCATTGGACTAAATCTTATGTTCGAGAAAATTCAATTAGTGGGTCATTTTTGGTTCATCACGGGTCAAACGAATTTTATCTAAAACTAGCAAGCTACGCCCGCTGCGCTGGTCAGTTTCTACAAATGAACCTTGAAGCAAACAAAATATATCGTTTAATTTGACCTTGTATTTGAAAGCAATCTGTATATTTACCTGGAATATCCTTCCACATTACTGAAAAATGACGTGATTGCGCTATTATATTTTCTAATGTGCAGTCAAAATTTTAGCTGTTAAGGACCAACTCTTTTATTTGGTCATTTACAGTTAAGGTTTGCTAAAGAATGATAAAACTATATGCAATATACTAAAACCATCACTAAAAATTATCGAACTAACAATGCAAACTAATTAACAAAATCCATTCAGTAGAAGTTTTTATAAAGGCTAATCTTTTATAATCGGGTTCATCTGATTATAGAACTTTTCCACGTAATTCTAAAACAGAACAATATAAAATATACTAAAACCATCCTTACAAATTATCTACTTAACAATGCAAGTCGCAAAAAATACGCCCAGTACAAACTTTCAAAAAGGCTAATCTTTCGGAATCGGGTTCTCCTGACTGTATAACCTTCACACAACTGTTTGACTAAGCAGCGTAGAACAATATGTAGTACATTAAAACCATTCCTGAAATAGCATCTGACTAACAATACAATTCTCATCAAAATCCGTCCAGTAGAACTTTTTCAGAAGGCTAATCTTTCATAATACGAATCAAATACTGAAAAAGCTAATATTTGATTAAAAAAAATATCACCTGATTTTCGAATTTCCCCCTATAATTCCTTTCTTTTTTTTAAATAAAATTAATAACAGCTTTTTCTTTTATTTTTCCAGTTGTATAGCCATTTCAATTCTTTCTGCAAAAAAAAAAAAAAAAAAAAAAAAAAGGACACCTTTTGGCTTAAAATCAAATTGTTTAGGATCAAAAGTAAAATCAAAATCGCCAAAAACAAAAGATAAATCGGAAATATTGTTTCGATAGCAATCTTGCCCCTTGAATAATTTTTTAAGCATTGCGAACATTCCCAATCATGTTTAAATTAAATATTTTCGTTTTATAATATTCTCTCATCAAAACTCTTTTTTCTTTCTTTTTCTTTTTTTTTTTTAAATTAATTTAACACAGTTTTTCTTTTATTTTTGGAGATGTATAGCCTTTTCATTTCTTTCTGCAACAATAATGATCGTCAAAAAAATAACAATGGTTACCTTTTCGGCCAAAATAACAAAACTTTCTATCAAAATTCAATAACTAATCTACGTAGAACGTCGTGTTATACATATAAACCTTCCTCTTGAATCACTCTATCTATTAAAAAAAGCCGCATCAAAATCCGTTGCGTAGTTTTAAAGATTTAAGCGTACATAGGGATACAGGGACAGAAAAAGCGACTTTGTTTTATACTATGTAGTGATACGGCTCTAACGATTTTGACTAAATTTTGTGTCCTATAGTTTTGAGGTACAAGAGGACCATTGCATTAGGTCACATGTTCGCGGAATTCGATTAGTGGGTCATTTTTGTTCACTACGGCTCAAGCTAATTTTAACCGAGTGTAGCTTGGTTGTCCCTGCTGGTATATATTAAAAGAGCAAGCAATTTTTGTGGTTACGGATGATCTCGAAAAAGGCTACAACGATTGTCATGAAACTTGCCTCCTATACTAAATGGAGCAGGAAAATCGATCTATATATGTCCCGAATCCAAGAAAATTTGTTTTCACAGATTAAAACAAACTCAGAGCTGAAAATGTTGCTTGCTCAAATAATTTTCACGACACATGTCTCCTATACTAATTTGAGTACGAGAAAACGATCTAGCTAGATCTCGAATTCTGGAAAGTTCATTTTAACAGGACAAAAAACTCAACTCCAAAGATGCTGCTACATATTGAAAACGACATGAACCACTTAAAAAAAAATTTGGTTCTTATACTAATTCAAACTCGAAAAAACGATCTAGCAGGTCCCTAGTTCGGTAAAATTCGTTTTGACAGGATAAAACAAATTCAGAGCCGAAAAGGATGCTATAAATCAAAAACGATTCCGCCGATTTTCATGAAATAGGACCTATTCGAATACGACAAAACCATCCAACTAATAACTCTCGACTTCGGATAAATTCGTTTTGATAGGATTAAGTCAGTTTTTAGAATCAATATTTCGTAATCGGAATTCTGGGCAATATTATTGGTCGTTGATTATCAACACGATTGAGGATGATCCTGAAGTCGGTATTAACGATTTGTTTTCTGTACTAAATCGAGCAAATAAACACCGTCTAGCTAGGTCCCGAATGCCATAGAATTCGTTTTAACTGGCTGCAACAAACTCAGAACTGAAACTGTTGCTATACATCGAAAACGGTTTGGCCGATTTTCATGACATAAACATTATACACTAATTCTTGCTTGGAAGAAATACCTACCTGAGTCTCAATTTCGAAAACATGCGCTTTCATAGGATTAAATAATTTGTCGGCTACAATTTTGTCGTTAATCGTCCGTAATAGAATTTCTTTCCAATATTATTTGACATTGATCAGAACTACGATTACAGAAGATTTCTATTCTATGCGAGATGTAAGTCGAACTTAGGTTCCTGTGCCATAGTTTTAGGTGCACAGCCAGATTGCTTATTTAGTTTTTCCATTTACAACATTGTCTTTCAAATGCTTGAAGACTTAGATTATTCTGTGCTCACCTTCCCGCTCTAGTACAGTCTTTATATTATAAAGCAAACACGTGTCCATGAATAACGCCGAAGTCATAAATAATTAAAATATTTCTTTATAAAAATTTAAAAACAGAAAATTCTTTATGTAAATGAAAAATATAAATGTAGTAACAGAGATAGCAAATTAGAATCAAGCTTAATACATGTATTATATTTCCTAATTTGGACGATTTATTATCCAAAACATACAAACATGTACATAATACATACATAAATATAGAAAATAATCATAAGTTTTGTGAAGGTTTTGCTTGTCAATTTGCTTTTCAAAATAGATCTTAATTATATATATATATATATATATATATATATATATATATATGTATTAATACATGTATTATATTCCCCAATTTGGGCCATTCCTTATCCAAAACATACAAACATGTACATAATAAATACATAAATATATAAAATAATCGGAAATTTTGTGAAGGTTTTGCTTGTCAATTTGTTTTTTAAAATAGAACTTAATTATATATATATATATATATATCATTATCTTTTTAAGCGTGAAAGTTTCGCTATGGTACTCCATTGTGAAATTATAGTATTGTATTATATATATATATGCATAAACATTTAAACCCACTCTGGCTAATATTTAAAAAAAAAGGATTTTTTTTTCAGCTCTCTGATTAAGATTTTCAATCATTTAGTACTGCATATTGTTTATATAATCTGAATATAAATCTTTCAATGCACGAAGTAAAACTTTAAGTTTTGTCTTTTTTCGCTAAGTATTTCTGAATTGATAAGTTTAACATACACGGACTGATAGATTCAGTATTTTTGGATACGATATTTGAACAATCATTCCTAATAATTTGTATTTGTTTATTTTATTTTTTCATCAGTAAAATCATAATAAAATAAAATACATATATACAAATTATAATCTCTTTAATAAAAAGTTACGCGTTGCTGACGACTGGGTTTTTTGCTAATCGCTGCCACAGATAAATCTCGGAAAATAAAACATTTGAAGTTACTGAAAAAATTAATAGCTAGAAAAGTGTTTGTCAGAAAATTGTTAGACAAACTGCGTTAGAAAGGTAAAAAAAATATTTTTCTTGATATAATTTCAAACCTACTGATTATGCCATTTTTCAAATATTGAATTTCAAAAATTACCAAATTTCCCAATGGAGTACCATAGCGAAACCTTTACGCTTTAAAAGATAATGATAACGGTAATGTGTCCGTCCTGACGTGTATACTGGCTATATCACGAGTCACGAATTATAGTAGCCTTATTATTCTGTTAAAATATAAAAGTGAATTATGATGTCACGAGAGAATGTTTTTTATTTAATTCTCGGCAAATACTAGATGCACCATTTCTTTTTAGTTGTGAATTATATAGGTTAATTCACGTTATTAAAAAATGTAGCTATAAAACATGTAAATAAATGGAAAACGGTAAGTAATAAATGGTAAACGTAATGGTAAATCGTATTAAAAAACATAACTTAGTGAAATAAATATCCGTTTTTCATTTACTTTCTGTCATTAAAGAGTCATTAACTGAAAGTTTTAAATTGATTCATTCTCTTCGTAAGTATTAAAAAGGAATAATTGTGTCAAATTTATTCATTATATATATAACTTAGGTTAAAATAATTACCCATTTTGTTTCACTAATAAACATAGTACTTACGTATTATTAAATATACATATAAAGACCAACAAAACTAACTGCTTGGTTTCAATTAAATGAAACAGATGATAATGCCAGAAGTATTGATTTTTATCCCGATATATCAATCCATCACCTTTGGGTAGATGGAAAAAATTTGAAGCGGCGACAAAGAGGCCACGAAAAGACAATTGGAAGGATATATGCTGTAAATTTGGGAAGTTATCTTAAACGATATTGTTTGAGACTGCTTCTGCTCCATGTTCGAGGAACAAAATCTTTTGAAGATTTAAGAAGTTATAGCGATACAATTTTAGCACATTTCAAGAAGCTGCTAAATCTAGAGGCTTAATAGAAGATGAAGACGTTTGGAAAAGAACTTTACAAGAGGCTTCAGTAACCAACTTACCTAAACAACTTAGAGAGATTTTTGCCTGCATTTGTCTATTCGCAGTTCCCTCGAATGCAATTGGACTATTTGAAAAGCACAAAGTTGACATGGGAGAAGATTTTGCTCGACTGCCACATGGCCATTCCTTGGATTGCGGGTTGTGCCGTAGATTTACTTTGAGAAACATCGAAAACATACTTCGATTAAAAGGGAACAAACTGTGAAATGTATTGACTGCCTTCTCTACCATCTTATATATTTGTTAATAGTATTACCGAACAATATGACATAGAACAGCAACAGGCAATTACAGAGAAAATGGTTTCAAATCTAAATACAGAACCAAAATCAGCATTTAACTCTATAATGGCTGCAATTACTAATGGAAATTTACCACAACTCTGTTTCTTTCTTGACGGTCCTTGTGGTAGCGGAAAGACGTATTTCTATAACGCCATTTTAAGTTCGATCAGAGGAGAGGGTGGCACAGCATTAGCTGTTGCATCTACCGGAATAGCAGCAAACTTACTTGATGGTGGCAGAACATATCACTATATATTTAAACTACACCCACCCGTAGATAAAACCACGACTTCCAAAATAAAAAAAAACATCGATTGAAGCTAAATATATTCGAAATGCAAAAATTATTTTTTGGGATGAATCGACAATGGCTCTTTCAGTAGCTTTAAATGCTATCGATAGACTTCTAAAGTCTTTAATGAGAAGCAATAAGCCGATTGGAAATAAAGTTTTAGTTCTTAGACTTTAGGCAAAACTTACCCGTTGTGTCTCATGGGTCAAGAACTCAAATTGTGCAGATGAGCATTAAATACAGTATGGGAATTGTTTCACATTATGAGACTTACCAACAATGTAAGATCAATAGACCCAGCTTTTAGTGATTCGTTATTGAAGCTATGTAGCGGTGACCATGAAATAGTTTATCATTTAAAAGAAGATTTGATCGAGATTACTTTAAATTTAATTTGTGAAGGAGATCTAATAAAAGAAGTATTCGGCCAAAAATTTTCAAAAGATGATGTGAAACAATTTGCCAACAAAGCAATATTGTGTCCAACAAATGCTGTTACAGATATAATTAATGGAGAAGTTCTGAAACTAGTCGGAGAGGAAACGTGCACATACCTCAACTAAGGATAGTATTAAGGATGCTACTGAAGAAGATAACCATAGGTATCCAGTTGAGTTTCTGAACAACGAAACTCCATCAGGCATGGCCCCACTGAACTATATTGAACTGATATTGAACTTTAAAAAAAGGTGCAGTTATTATGCTCTTACGTAACTTAAATACTAAAAGAGGACTATGCAATGGTATTAGGCTTATAGTTAAGGATTTAAAACCTAACTTAATTATAGCTGAAATACTTACAGATACCGTTAAAGGAGAAATTGTTTTTATTCCGTGGATTGACCTGTGCCCTAGCAACCCTGACTTACCATTTCAATTGGCAAGACGAGAATTGTCAAACTTGCATTTGCAATGACCATTAATAAGTCTCAAAGACAAACGTTACAATTTGTCGGCATTTATTTGCCTGATCCTGTATTTAGTCATGGGCATGCTGAGTATGTTGCATGCTCTCGAGTACGACATAGTTGCGACATCAAAGTCAAAATTGATCAACGACCACAACAAGGAAAATTAATCCCAAACTCTGGCAAATATTTTACGAAAAATATGGTATACAAGGAAATCTTTAACATATAAACTGAATTATAAAATTATTTCAGGGTCTTTGATTTGTCAAAGATGGGTGATAGTATGCACTTACTGAAACCTAACAAATTGTAAGCCTATTAAGCAAAAAATAATAATTATTTGAAGGGGTACTGTTTTAACAATGCTGTTTTGTGGTGGCCCAATAAAAAATATTTTATGACCAGCAATTGTTTTATAGCAGCTAATATTTATGAGTTTGTTATCGATATACGCTTTAAATATTTGTCATTTGCCACGCACGCCGTCCGTATGCGTACTTTCCACTAGTTAAAATAAATTAAGCAATTTTGATGAACTTATGTAAAGCACGAAAATGAAAAAGGTTATTTCTCCTTACATCATGATATAGAAACTAATTATGCCGGAATTTTAGTAGTAAAACGTCCAAGAAATCATCTGTTGCTTTAGAAAAGAATAATTTAACTAAACTTTAAATTTAAAATTAAATGCATGCATTCTTTATTTCAAGCATTTTACTAATTATTCATATTCAAGTATAATTTAAATTTAGATGCACAAATTCTTTATTCAAACTTATTAATGTTGTATTTGACTCCGTGGACTTTTTTGTAAATAAATAATCCTACAGGGATTGCTGCAGAGAACAAAATTTAAAGATTATGTAATTCCGTTACATTACGAAATAATTTTAAAAGATATGGTTTTTATTAAGATGCATATGAATTTATTTTATACTTTTACATATTATTTCTTATACCACGTAAAGTTTAACTTAAAAATTTTCTATTATAATTAATTTCGTACATTTGACTTTTTACATATTTTAAGATATATTTCTTGAAGGGGGGGCGTTAAATTATCAGTTGTTATTTTTTAATCGACGATGCTTAAAATAGTCATTTTAATTAAATAAATCATTTTAGTAAGCGGAATTTTAGATTGGATCAAACTGTATTTCTTATAGCAACTAGAAACGTTACTAGATATGTAAAGCACCCCCCTTCCTAAAAAAATCCGAACGATGACTATAACTCTAGTTCTAATAAATTAAAAAATATATATTTCGTATGAAGTTCGTAGGTTCGAATAATCGTAGGTAGTTTATTTTGTCATAAATGGTCGTCTACATATTAAATATTCCACCAAATTTGATTTTTGAAATGGTAACACCTACTTTCGGCACCTTTTTTTAGCGTTCCGTGGATAAAAAGTTTCCGAAAAAGGTATACTTTATCTACTTTATCTTAAAACTTTATACAGTCGTAAAAAAATTGTATTGGGGTTTGTCCATAAATTTTTACATATAAAATTTAGATTTTACAAGGAAAAGTTCTAGAAACACAATTTAGTTAACAGAAATATTATACAGAAATGTTCACTATAAAATATACTCGCTTTACATAAAATAATAAAAAAATATTTTTTTTTTCCGATTACTTTCTATGATTTTCTTTTCAGTGGATACTTTGACCGTTTAAAAGTAAAATTTATCTATATCTCGTAAACTAATGATTGGAATGAGCTGTAAATTTATACACCGAAGTTTTTGACGATTGTGGTTCGTTTTATGTAAAATTTATGTGGACCATAATTCATAATTCTTTTAATATGAATTAATTATTAATTTTAATAATTAAAATTATGTTTTTGAATTGAAAAAATGCTTGAGATATGTTAGGATTTATTTATTGCATCTCATCCAAAAGAAAAAAGAAAACAAAGGAAAATTCTATTGGATGAATTTTTGTGACGTTATAAATATCAGTTTTTCACTTGGATTACACATTAGCATCCTCAAAATTTGACCTCGTCTAACTCTATGAAAAAGAACAATATAAACTTTACCTTTTTGCGTGCTGCTTTGATCCTAGAAACTCAAATATGGTGTCAAAAGTGGGTGTTACTATTCGAAAAATCTAATTTGGCGAATTTTAATATGTAGATGACCTCTTGTGGCAAAATAAACCACATATGATTCGAACCAGGGATCTCTTGGCTGAAGCTGCGAGTGAGCAATCCCGGATGAATATGGCGGAACTAATTCACCCAGTTAACCTTATTGATCATAGCATCTGGTCTAATATCTGAATCAGCTCAACAGAATAAATCGCAGGTAATGGGATTTCCAGTAAACGCTGGAAACATGGTTACACTAGATTAATGTTGATGCAATCATTCAAATTGGTAAAGAAATCATATGAGATGTAATTTTCCCAAAATTCAGCAAAGAGATCCCTGGTTCAAATCCTGGCCCGAACCCAGTTTTTTGTACCCAGTTGGAAAAATTACACCTCATATGATTTCTTTGCCAAAATGAATAATTGTGTCAACATTAATCTAGTGTAATCACGTTTCCAGCGTTTACTGGAGGTGCCATTACCTGCGATTTATTCTGTTGAACTGATTCGGATATCAGACCAGATGCTAGGATCATTAAGATTAACTGGGTGAATTAGATCAGCCATATTCGTCCGGTATTCCTCAGTTAGTAGAGCATTGGCAGCTTCAGCGAACAGATCCTTGGTTCGAATTCTGTCCCGGACTTTTTCGCCCATTTGGGAAGATTACATCTCATATGACTTTTTAACTATGTTGGAAAATGTTAAAAATATTTTTTAATTAATTAATTAATTCATTTAATTTAATTAAATTTTATTTTTTTGGGTGGGGTGGGTTGGGTGGGGTGGTTTGTTCTTTAAGTAATTCTATCCAGAGCCCTTAGGTCAGCACTGTGTTTTTGTTATGCCAACGAATCTTCTGAAAATTTATATGTTTAGCTATATACAGGATGTCCTACTATGAATTGGCGGCTTTTAAAATAGAATAGCGGGAAAACGGGGTTAGCTAATAAGGTATCCCAATACATTTCAATAGACAATTTTAGGTAAATGTCAATTTATTTAATTATTTTATTTGAAAAGCTGTATAATTAGATATCTAAAACAATTTTGTTTTTTTCGACGATCAGTTGAAGTGTAGTTATAGCTGTTTTTCTTTCCTTTCTAAAACAGGAAGTGCGTATTTAGGTAACCAGAAATTGTTGTTCAATAAGCTTCAAGAAATAATAGATTTTTCTCTACATAAAACTCGGCTGCTCTGCCCCGTCCGGGCTACTCTTGTCAACACCTGTCTAGACCCCGCATGCTTTAAAAACGCACAAGTTTACTCTGTTTTAAAAATAACAAACGATTAACGAAGACTGGATGATATTATCACGATCAGTGGCGATCTACTGTGATCGGGTTGCCATTTATTCCCCTTTGAATGAGGGATCTCTCGGTCTCCAAGGCCAGATTCACTGCTGTCGAGACAGATGACGGCTGTTTTCTTCGTTGTTTAAGTAAGATCAATTACACGTTTGGAAATCAGCTTGTATAAAATAGTTAAATAAAAAATGTCGGCGCTTCCCGAACTTTTATAACGCCTAGAAATATTTATAAGAAAATCGTTCTAAATGTGATGTTTGAAATATATCGTTTCAATATATCGTTTGAAATATGACGTTTTAAGTATATCCTTTGAAATATTACGTAAATTTTTCCATAAAGTACTTCCCGCACGTTATAATTCAATTATTTTAAAGCTTTTTTTTAAAAAATTCACGTGTAAATATAATTTTCAATTAAAAAGTGTGTGGAAATATTATTATTTGTTAATTTATACAAGTTTTCGTCATTCTATTAAATACTATCATACGTAATTAATTCAATGATATCCCATGATAAGTAATATTCTAGGTTGCCAGGGTGATTACGTCCTATTTGATATGGAGTTATCTTATTTCCGTGTTACTGAATTTAAAAACCAAATTTGTATGATAAAATTGTTTAATTATAGCAATCATATCATATACCGACAGTTTTTTGGATCGATGTTTCCGGAGAAATAGATATTAAATGGAAATATAATCTAAATATGGATTTCAAGTTCTGAAATTTTCAAAGCTGGGCTTAAGTTTCCCATTGGAATTTTCAGTAAATGTCAAGAAAAGGTAAAATGTTGCCAAATTAAAATGTACTTATTTTATTACGGAAATGAATCATATCATAATAACACATGATATAAATCATTTCACTATAGTGCGAACGCACTTCATTTGTCACAATTTCCAACTTCTTTTTTTGACTGTTATATTTATTTAGAATAGAGTTCACACTTTTAAAAATACCGAAATTTGTAACAAAATCAATTTGATAAAGTAAATATCGATGGCTATACAAATTCATAATGTAACAAAATATGTATCAAAATGTAAACAAAGTAACACTAAAAATAATGATACACCAATATCAGTTAATAAGTAGAGCGGCAAGACAAAAAACGCTAGATTGTATCTCAGTAAATTGTAGATAGACGCAGTGGGAGAGAGAGAGAAAATTTAATGACTGGCAGATGGTAAACTATATTAAGAAAGAATCTAAAAATATAAGGTAGCTTGTGAGGTTCTTGACGCCAATAAGGAGTGTGTATTATGTATGTATTGCTGTTTTAATTAATGATCTTTATTTCTGTATTATGTATTGTACTTATCTAAGTATTTTATTTTTCCCCTACGTACTTGGTTGAAGTATTCTAGTTATTATCTTTGGCTGGAACTTTTGAAAGGAACTTCCAAAAGGGTTTGTAATCCTTTGGAATGCGGAAGTAGTGACAATGGGAGTGTGCTTGCTAGTAAAAGCAGGAACTCGTGAACAAAATGGAGAATACTTTGTCTTGGACGAAGGTACAAGACTAGCACGTGGATTATCCGTGAAAGTAGAAAAGAAACACCATGGCTTTGGAGAGAAAGAGAGAGGGATGAACCATAGAAGTAGGATAGTATAACTAGAAGGAAAACAACGCTGTTTTACTATAGAAGTACGCAGAGACTCAGTGCCACCGGATTTCTTTGACGGACCTATGATACCCATAAATCCTTTGGAAAGAGAGGTATAGTGTGGCTTTTAAATTTTTTTTATTTTAATGTTTGATTGATTGTTACTTTGTTAATCTATGAAGTTCCCCTTTATAATCCTGTGGGTACATCAATCACCCTTTTCTGGGCCACCAGCTCCCTACTCTTCACCTACGCCAGCATCATCCATTGGGATCTTTGTCAAGTTTTCTTTAACAGCAGTAGGATTGCGGGCAGTTCAGGGATTCATTTATCCCATCAGCCACAGCGCGATTCAGAGCTGATCACAGCGTTGTTTTCCTTCTACTATAATCCAACTTCTTTGGGATGAACCAGCAGGGGAGAAGAAGTGGAGATTGAGTTTTGGTCGGCGCAGGGGTGCAGACAAGAGATTGTATGTGAGTTCAGCGTGAAACTGTGGTTTGCTGTTTGCAAGTGCGAGATTGTTTTGGATTTTTTTGTTCGGAACGTTTTGGTCTTTAAAATGTTTCATTGTTCACAGCCATTTCAAGTTTCACAGCCATTTACACTATTTTGGTGAGCGTTTATTGGCGCAAAAATAAATCCATTGTTGTTTGAACTCGTATAGAATTGTACGTGTTACAGAGAATATTTGGCGATTTATCACCCATGGCATACTAACAGAAAAATGCCTTAAAATTAAAGCATTAATTTATAATTAAGTTTTAAAAGTTTTAAAATATTGTATTGTCACCGGAAACACACCGGTAAACCTAATTTTTATAATTCTAGCATACCAGGAAGTGAGTTAAAAATAGATTACAAAATTCCATCTTTACCTACAGTTTTTTTTAAAGTGTGTGAAAAAGACGGATCATTTGTCATAAAAGCAGCCTGATCATGAATAAAGCCGAATGTTGTAGAGAAAGTTGTACTGATTAGGATTAGAGAATATTCCTGAATAGTCACTAGTGCTTTCTTTTGTTGGAAAAAAGTTTTTTTTGTGTCTGTTGCAGCATTAAAAAAATGTATATATGTTAAAATATAGATGTAAATATACGCTATATGGCCAAAACTCACCGGATGCTTTCAATTTTGACCCATTCTTCTGGAACTGTAGAAACATGTTTGACCTCATAATTTTCAGACAAGGTTTTGATCACGAGGGTGATTAGGGGACCAACAACAAACGGAATAAAAAAATAATATTTGTGGTCATCCTGTAAACCAAAATCCTTAAAAGGGCCTGTAGCTATAAACATGACTATGTGGGTTCTGTACAACATCTCTGGTCATTTGTAAAATAAGTATAAAAGTAAAACTAGTTATATATAAAAAAAAAAAAATTTATGCGCATTCGATGTAAATTTTTAAAATCTCACCTATTTTCATGACTGCAGTTCATATTTTGTTCGCAAAAATTTCCGTTCAATACATTAATTTGCTATGCTCACCAAACTCTATTATGCACAGCTTTTTTTACGGTAGCGATATTGTTTACTTAGCAATTTTACACATGCTGATTTTCAAATGTTTGGTTGATCTTATTTAATCAATCCCGAAAACAGTTGTTGACTGTTTTGACAGTAGTTGTTTCGGCCTTAAAATTTCTCAATCAAAGGGAAATGAATGGAAACCCGAGTACAGGAGCTCTCCACTGGTCGTTTAATTATAATTCAATCTTCTTTAATCGTTTTAACCCCTTCGCGACTAGAGTCTTTTACAGAATTTTTAATCTTTTACCACCGGTTTTTCAAAACAGAAATTGTCGCCTAATTGAAACGCAGAAATGCTAAGATTTAATAAGGCAAAGCTTACAATAAAAAATAACTGGTGGGAATAATCGAGGATTCCGAGCATCTTATGCGTCACGTATACGTGTCGCTCGTCCCCAATGGGTTAAAGCATCAAAATTAGGCCAAATTAAGTGTGTTTTTAGAGTTGGCGGTGTCGTAACGGGGGAAGGCGAGCTTAGCTCGTAGGGGACAGAGCTCCCTAGTTCTTTAAAACATTTAAGACATTTCCGAATGTTTTCTGTTTATATAGTGAAGAATTTTAGAATTAAAATACCCCTACTCTTACCTTCCTATATATCGAACTACTCAATGTAAAGGCTTCAAATTTACTGAACATACAATTCAAAACTTGGGGAAACGGATTACGCGAAAAAAAATTAGTTCCAGAAATACCGATAGATGATGCTGTTCAACGAATATATGAAAAAAGGAGACGTTGAAAAGTTGAAGTGAATGCACCATGGCAATGGCAGATTACTTGGAGCGATTAGGCCCATTTCCAACTCAGAAGAATAATGAACACAACACCCATAACTGTAGCATTGAGGAAACTGAAAACTCCGGTACCTTCCAAGAGACTCCACTCTACTTGCCGAATATTACAGAAATTTACAGAAATCACCCACTCGGGGACGACCAACGGTGAGGTGTAGGCTCAAAAAGTGCACGAGAGGGAAAAAAATTCTGCCACTTACCAGACCACAATCAGAAGACCGGACCCAGGAAGTAACAGGGAAAGGAAGACCCTCGAATCCAACCCCGCCATACCCTTAAAATTGTCTAAGAAATAAACGGTTGGTTTCCGTTCCGATGACGAAATTAAATTGAATGTAAAGATATATACAATATTATACAATATTAAGATACATGCAATAATAATCACATACGCTGCCCAATTCGCCTATGGCAGGGCGAGCGAAATTGTAAGTTGCAGATAGTTCTCGATGTTAGATTTCGATATTCTGATACAAATTATATTAGAAAAGCAGTACATTGTTAAAAATAAATCCGTCAATTCACGGTAAAACTACTGGCAGCAAAGTTGCCGGACTTTTTCCGTTCCGTTAGTACATTTTCCCTTTTGAAAGATAAAGGAAGAGAAAACTCCGTTTGAAGAATCGGTAAGTTTCCGTTATAAATAAACTCGGCTTTAAAAAATGTCATCTCTATTTGTGCTGCCATCTGTTGATTATTACGGGAGTATTTAATATTTGATATAATGCAAGAACATTTTCTGCCCGTCCTGAGGATCGAACTGGGAACGTTAGTGATTTGAGCCGAGTGCTTTACCATAAGACCAGCGAGTTCTTGCTAGAGTAAGAGTAGGAAACGATGATAGGGGATTTCTTCAAATCGCAGCTTGGGACTTAAACAATTTGGGGTTTAGAAAACTGGTAATTTTGAAGTTATTTGCGGGGATATTTCGTAATGAGATGATGGTTGAAAACTATAGGCTTTAAATATAGGATAAAAACATGAATTATATATATTTTTAATTTGATTGTTAGATGTAAAATATAAATATTATATTTTGAATTAAATTCGATAATTTTTTTTTGCTTTTTTTGCGAAAATCGATTTTTAATCAACTATTATGTATTTTTTAAATATGTTCGTTTTGAATATATTTTCAGTGTGAGTGTTTTTTTATAACTTTAAAAAATAAATTGCGAATAATTTTAAAGGAATGAGTTTAATTCGAAAGCATTATTTTTATTTGTTGCTTTTTTAAATAGAATCGATTTTTTTTCACTTAATTTAGCTATTATCTATATATATTAATCTGTTTGTTTAGAATATATTTTAAGTGCGAATACTTTTTTATAACTTTAAAAAATGAATTGCAAATAATATTAAAAGAATGGAAAGAATTAATTTTTGCTTTTTTAAATTCGAAAGCACTATTTTCTTGTTGTTGTTTTAAATAAACTTGAAATTTTAATTTATAGAATTTTTATTTTTTTTGTGCAGCAACATGTCAGTTTTTGAAACATTGAAAATAAACATGCAGCAGATAACAGAATATCTCCGTTGGCTGCTTTCTTATATGAGGAAATTTTCTGCTTTTAACTGAAAATGCCCTTTTGTCATGAAAAGGGACTTTTTCTGTGAAATTCAGGAAAAAAATACTCGTGAATTTCAGATTATTTTTAACAGTATACTGTAAAAAAAAATTCCGTCAATTTACGGGAAACGGACTGGCAGCAGAGTTGCCTTAATGTTTCCGTTTTTTGAGGAATGTTCCGTCTTTGTAGTCCGTAAATGGAGCGATACAGACGCGAAGGAGTTTAAGCGCATGTGTGGCGATCAAAAATGCTGCAATCCCATTGGATGATAGATTTTTACATTAATAATTCCGTATTTGAAACTCTGTAATCTTAAAATTCTAAAAAATGTACAATTTAGGGATACAGTTTATGCACTTTTTGTGCACAATTCAGTTTGCAGTTTTCATGCATAAGTAGAGGTGCCAAATACGCTCGGATTTTGTGCACTTTTTTTGCAACCTTTTTCTGGCTGGGTAGCAACAGATATACGGGAGAGATTCAATTTTTCTAACAAAACGGAAACTTTCTGATCAAAATTCACGGAAGACAACCTGTCAATAAACGAAATTTTTTAACAGTGTAGTTAATAAGCATTTACACAGCATTTACCAATTTGAAGAAGATGAAAAAAAGGATTGAATTACAATTTTATACAAAATATAACGTATTTGCATATCATGAATATTCAAAGACAAATAGTTACTTGTAAAATTGCTAAGATGTGTATGAGTTGATATCAATAACAATTTATTTATACATCGAGCAGCAAGAGATTTTAAAGACTAATGAAAATAAGTATAGTCAGTGGCGGCTCGTGTCACGCTCTTTTTGGGGCACCAAATACATGTCTGAAAATTTAATGATTTCCTTGCCATTATTTTTTTAAAGAAACCTTTTCGTTGGTTTAATGGCAAAATTTTCTACCAACAAATAAGGCAAATATTTCTTTTACAAAATAGTGGTAAGAAAATAATAAATTTTGCAACTATTCATTTCGTGCCCCAAATAAAGGCAGTCACAAACCGCTACTGATTATAGTGATATTCATAACTAACTACACTTGTACACCGAATGTTACAGTGTGGATTCACAGCCACATTCGTTCTTCGACCTTTCTTTTCTGAATGGGCCCCGTGACATGCATTGTGAGGGATATCAGGATGTTCGAAACTTTTGTTGCACCCCATTTGCAAGATCGGCAATGTTCTTGAATTCAATTATCTTTATGCAATATGGAGCGCCTCCATACATTGAACTCTGTGTACAGCAGTTTCTTAGGCAACGTTTCATTAATGCCAGCGTAATCAGTCGTCAGTTTCCGACAACCTAGTCATTTCGTTGTTCGGATCTTAATCCGTGTAATATTTGGCTGTGGGGATACTTAAAAAATTTTGTTTATCGAGGACATCATGTAACCGTGGCAGACTTGAAAGAAGGTATCACTCTGTGGTTGATATCACTCCTCGGATACGTACGCCTGATACGTACGCCCGATACGTACGTGATTATTTTTAACGCAATTATTCTAATTGGTAAACAAGTTATATGAGTTGTAATTTTCCAAAAAAAAAATATTTTTTTCACTCAGTCGGTAAAGTACAACTCATATGATTTGTTCACCAACTAGAATAATTGTGTAAAAATTAATCAAGTACGTTTACATCTTTTTCACTCAGTTGGAAAATTACAACTCGTATTATTTCTTTAACAAATGGAATAATTGTATTAAAATTAATCCGCAATTTCTGCTTCTCCTACGTTGTGAATACGATTCTTATTTGAAATTTAGTATTCAATAAAATTATAAATTTTTATTTCTAAACGTACAGTAACACTGGACATATTTTATCCTCAAGATATCGAAAAATCTCGTTCAATGTTATGATATAGAATCATTTATACATTCTGCCTTCCTGGATGTAGAACCTTTGGGAAATTGTTTACAACGCAAATGGTACGAACGAACGGCCCAAAAACTATCTCAATTCATGCGTTATGCATTAAAATATTTCAGCCCAACAATAATCATCACCATACACAGTTGGTGTGACTTTGGAAGGCAATAATTGATTATAGTACAGTCGGGGTGGTCTCCCGTCTCCTGTCTCCTCCTGTATCATGTATCCTGTGATCTCCGTTTCTGCTCTCCTCCTGTATCCTGCATCCTGTGAGCTCCGGTTGCTGGCCTCATGTCTACGGTCTCCGGTCTTCTCCTGTTTCCCATCGTCTGATTCTGTTATCCTGTCTCCTATCCAGATGGTATCCAGTTCCTTTCCAATTCTTTTCCGGACATCTCCAGTCATCTCCCGTTCATCTGCCAGTCATATCCCATAGTCTCAGATGGTCTCTGGATTATATAAAAGATTTTTTTTCAAGCGGTACTGTTCTGGATTTCTCAGGATTAAGTGAATTTTTCTTCCGGATTTCCGGATCGCATTTTTCAAGCTATACAAGTTTTCCTGATTCTCCCTTTCTGTTCCGCATTATCATAAAAAAAAAAAAAAAAAAAAAAAAATGCAACCTCTTCGCGAATTTACTGAATATTAATGTATTTCCTTCTAAACAAGTGAAATCTTCAAGATGTGTAATTACTTATAAACAGACTATCGTCAAATGTTATCGCCTGAACCTTCAACTCTTGAAACCTGACTCATCATTATTGTTCCGATTATCTTTACACGGTATTTTTTTATTTACTTAAAAAAAATGTGAAAGAAAGAAATCCCCGACATTATTCCTACGAAGGTGCATTTATGTGTTTGGATTATTAATCACAGGCAGTGATGCAATTTCATCGTGCAATGATGAACGTTTTGCTGAACTGACAAATAAAATGGTTCATTCCAATAATTAATGTGAAATATGCATTTTCTTCGAGCATAGAAATATCTCTCCTGATACAAAAAATTTTGCTTTCCCTCGCAAGGCCAGCTGAAAGAATTTTTTTTCTTCTTCCTCGATCTTACAGCTGTTGCGGACTCAGCTATTTACATTCAATTCTACGATTTATTTCTACCATTAAAAAAAAATGGTATAGGTGAGCGAGCATTGATATTTTTGAAAACGTATTTCATTGAATTATCTGTTCTTTTTAAAACACATCTTGAATATTGTTGTATAAAACAAATGGAGTAAAAATACACTTTTCAAGTAAGTACATATTTAAAAAAATTATTTAATATATGCATATTTTAATGATTTCCTTCAGCCTACAGTATTTTCCTCTCAAAATTCTTTTACATAATGTTTTTATCAAAAAAATTATCTTCATTTTCTAAGGTAATTTTTTATATCTATGATTGCACGTGCTGAATACGTTAACTTAAATTATATTCATGCATATATTATAAACTGTATAAATAAATTCTACTGTTTTTGTTGTTAATTGTATAAAACGATGAAAATCATAAATAACTTCATCAGTATCTTATTTAAATTTTAGATGGTGCATGACATATCGTTTACTTTGGTTGGAATAAAAGTAGATAAATAGTTTGAAATTTAATTTGTTAAAATATAGGTGCATGTTTCCTTGGAAACTTATCTCGTTAAATTAATGTATTTTGAATTTTTATTAATCAGTATATCAATTAGTCATGCAAACATTCACAATTTTTTTTACATGTATGTCACATTTTATATGATATTATATATGTTTTTTTTTAATAATTGTGTACAACCAGAGTATGATTTTTTCCTCAAATGAAAAAATTTAGTCATACATTTTTCGTCTGCATTTTTATATTTTAAATATTATATTCTAGATTTTTTATGCATATTAAAAGCTGTTTTCCTATTTCATAACATTCTCTAAATATAAAAAAAAAATACAAGATGTTTATTAGATTTTTTCAAATTAATAGAGATGGGGAGAATTTTCACATATAATGCATGTATATGGGAGTGTTGCATATATTTTTGAACTACTTACTGTTTTTGAAAGCTGATATTGATAGATTATGTATGTAAGTATCAACTAATTGGTTAATAACATTGCATCAAGAATTTTTCTGTTAAAAGCTCTATGTCATAAAAATTTTATAGTTTTACTCTTTTGAGCATTTTTAGTTAACTGTAATGAATATTTGTTTGCTTTAACACCATACATTTTATACCATTAAAGAATTTTAATAACCTGGAATTCCTTAAAAGGTAAACTGCATTACATTATATGTTGTTTGTTTTTGTGTAGGTCATTTTTATGTTATGTGTGATGCTATAAGCTCTGCGCCGTGTATATATATTTACATTTTGCCATATATGATGGGCTGGCGGCCCCAAAGGGTGGACGGAATGTGAATATCGCGATATATCCATGAAACATTCGCTTATGCATGTAACATTTTCATTTTTGGTGTATGTAATGTTTTTGATCTATACTAGGGCGCTACAGGTAAATTTTTATATGTTTCAATTAAAAAAAAAAAAAAACTTTAATTATTTTAATTTTTGTGTTCATATTTTTGGCCCATTATTTCTATAAAATCTGTGATGGGATAAATATTTATATAATTTCTTTCATAGTGATTTGCTAGGCTTTGTATCTCTTCTTGTAGGTACTCTTCAGATTTTTCAATATCTCGATTCTCCCCACTTAATTTTTTTTCACTATCGAGATATCTATGGTGATGGAAAAGAAAAGGTAAATTGGTATTTCAAAAGTATTTTAAATTATGATATTTTTCTCAAGCTAGTAACTGAGAAATTATAATACTTCTTTATATTTTAAAGAGTTTAGATATATATGTGTAAAAGAATACTGGCATGGTTAAAATAATAATAATAATAATAATAATTATAAAGAATTACATCAGTGTTGCCATGTATATTTTAGTTTTTAAATATTTTGGTCACTTTTAGGGATGTTTTTTTTATCTGCACACACGATTATTCTTCTTCTTCTCACAGATATTAATTACAATTTTAGATATATTTGCTGGTCATGTCATAGTGCTATCTACTTAACTTTTAAAATATTATGTACTTTATAATATTTACATCAGTTTTCTAAGCATTCTTCTTATTTATGCTCATCTTCGTACAGTTCTGAAATTATAATTCATTTGACTGAAAGACATTCATGTTTTAATCATTTCCACAGGCAATTTAAACTTTTAGGTAGAGTATGTCCGGCATACTTACATACTTGGAATATGATTTTTTTTCAACGTCTTGTTACATTTTTGCACAAATTTTGTTTTTAAAAAGTAGGTTCAAGATTTATAATTTTTCTTTACATTTTATGCAGTTGTATAATTCTCGATTCAAGGAGCTTATATATATTTTTCATGGAATAATTTAAAATTACACTTTTAATTTTAACAGTCACTTTAAGTGTAAGTACATCTTTTCGTTGATTGATTTCTGCAGGGTTAGTGAACGATAATTTGTTTATTTCATATTCAATCATGGTGACCGGCCAATCACTGGGGTTGTGTGTGAAATATTTCTTACACTTTTCAAAATTTTTGATGTCATATGTTTTTATTTTAATTTCTGGTGTAAAATTTGTTTTAATTTGCTCAATTCTGAAAAAGTTCTCCATTTTACATTGTATTACTCACTTCGTACAATATATTTTTATGCTGTTAAGATTTTTGCACACGCCTTAATTTTATTTTGGTCGTGATATTTTGTACTTTTCCAGTACTCAGATTGTACGCCTTCTTTTTACTTCTCTCTCATCGATTTATATTATGTTCTGTTCAAAGTGTTCTAAAATTCATCGTATTCAAGTAATTTACATATTACACATTGTTCATCGAAACTAGTACAGTAATTTGTATTTTCTTTCATCGTACATTCTACATTCTTATGTATTCGTCATCCTAGGCACAAATAGTTTGTCGGGTATATATATACACACACACACGCACTTTTTTTATTGCTGTTTCATATTTAAATTTTTGCATATTTTTTAAATTTGGCTATATTATCTATTGTACACTGAAATCTTGGCATTCCCCTACATGTTTTCGATGTGTAACTAGATGCATTTTTATTCTTTTGTAAGCACACATATTCAGGTAATAGTTATAATTTCAATATTTATGCTCATGTTTTGTGTTTAACAGTTTTCTTGGTAGGTAATACAAATATGGTTTATCTTCTCTTGTCAACGTTTACATTTTACAGGTATCTTACTTGATACAAGGTTAAAAAAAATTAAAGATATTCTGCTATTTCCTCAAGTTCCATTTGTTTACGATTGCATTTTCCCAGAATATTCTCATTTTTCTGGTATCTCCATATTACACGCAGTGTCTTCCATGAAAGTCATTTATTAGCGCCCAACGTACAATGTTTTATTTTCTTACAAAGTTCTTTCTTTTGAGTGCTGATGGACTTTTCGTAGATGATACTCCCTTCTACAAATTTTCAGAGCATTTTTGCAATACAAAGGGGTACATAGCATATTTTTCTACAAAGTTTTACAATGATTTTTTCGCAGAATGCTTTGGATATAAAATTGTAGTCTTTCATTCACAGTTACACATGCAATTGTTTACATTTGTTCTCTAAACTGTTTGCAATATTTATTTTCTCTTTATGTTACAATATACTCTTCCTTTTTAAACTATTTTTAGACACAATCATTTTCATTTTATGACAAAATTCCAATGGTTGTCTCTCTCATCGGTTCATTTAAATTTAATAGTTTACATTCATTTTTGAACTGTGACTCTTCACAAATTGGTTCCATTTCAATCATTTTAATAGATAGTTGACATGACATTTATTCAAAAAATTTATTTTCTCTATCACAATGTTTATTGTTTTTTCACACTTTTCATCGTATCTCTTTCCATGATTATAATATACTTCATGTAAAAAAAAAAAAAAAAAAAAAAAAAAAAAATGCCTACATAACAATTTAACTTCACATCATGTAATTCATCAGTTCAATGTTTTTGGATTGAATTTTAATAATGGTATAGGTAAATTTTTAACACATTTTTCACGCATTTATTTCATGTTCTCTCATCAACGTACAATGTGTACACATTTACAAAACATTTTCTTTAATTTATAGGAGTTAATTTTTATAAATATGTCTTGTAAATGTCATTCTGGTAAATGCATTTTTCAGAAGTACTCTACACTACACACATACAAAATATAGATATACTAGATAAATAACATTTTCTTTTTGCATTCCTGTCATATGACATGTCTATGTCTATGAGTCATATGGTAGACGATAGAACTGCTTTTTGAACATTTTACACACGTACTTTCTGATAGCGCATAATACCTACGGTGTTTACTTTTCAGTTTATATAATTATTTTTCCTATATATTTTTATTATTTATAAATCCCACACCTTTTACAATTAATAAAAAAAAATCATATTTGTGGACACTACAATTTAATGAATAAAAATGTTATAAAAATTTTTTAATCCAATTTTTGCTCATATGCACCAGTTTTTTTGCCATGTTGTTTACAATTTTTATAATACTTTTATGCAATAGATTCATAATTTTGCACGTAATTTTATTTCTTATTGTCAGTATTCATACTTTGCACAGTATCACTCTATTTTTAACATATTTTTGCCTAATAGATTTTTATTTTCACTTGAATAAAGGAAAACACTTACTTATATTCAACTTTTATCTATATATGCATAATTATTGTTTATATATATACATTTGTATTTGTTTATATTTACTTTCCAATTTAAACTAGTTTTTGTTGTCATATTATATTGCTATTGATGTTTATTATGATAAACATTTTTTTTTTTTTTGAAGTAAAGCTAGCTAAAATCAAAGAAATCTGCAGATATGTATGTTACCATCATTATGAGAATTGCTAGCATTGAAGATTTTGATAATTGTGCACACATACATGTATATACATATGTATGAAAAATATATAGGCCTCCGTCAATTATGACGAATATTATTGAAATGATAATTATGATATTGTTCTGTATTTTTAAATGCTGCAGCTGTTTGAAAAAAAAGAAATGAAACAGAACATTTGTATGATTTAAAAAAAAAAAATCATTTTAGGTACCTTTGCACATATACTGAAAGTGCAACATTTTGAAAACAAGTACTTGTATATTTTTATTTCTATATGTTTATTTGTATTTTTGTTTTATTGTGTACTTTTGGGTGGTCTCCAAGTGTAATTGAGTACTGAATTTTTGCAGGTACTTATAAGAGTTTGTACCGATGTACATTGAGCCAGCGTCATTTTTTTTTCATTTTGTCGAAGGGGAGAATATGTATATGATATAGAATCATTTATACATATCTTTATTCTAAATTATTATCTTCTTAACTTAATTTTCAATATATTAATTAATATTCTCTTCGCTAAAATATATCTTATTCTAAAACCTCAAATGTTACTTCCTTTTCTCATATGAAAGACTATCTTTATTAAATGCAGCATGTACGTTAGAGATCTATTTTAATTCCAATGCGGTTATAACAGATGTAATTATATGTGTTCCGGACATTCATTGACAGCTGCTTGGGCGCCCAACCTTTTTCTGTTCATAAACAAATTGTGCAAGTAATGTAATTTCTCAGATACAAAGTTTAGCTCTTTCCATTGACTAAAATTCCTTTCCCACCGGGTTGCCCGCCTGTGTCCTCTAAAATTCACAAAAATTACGGGTTCGCCAAATGTGGTAATCTATTCATTACATTCTCCCAAAACATTTATATTAATTATCCTTAACGTACATAAATTCTTTTGGGCGTCTGCGGGTTCTTGGCTCAATGTATTATCGAATCGTGGCGAGACAATCTACTGCCCAAAGGGCAGATCACTCCTGGCTCTTGGTCTGTCAACAACTGTTCTAAGTCTCTAATACCCGAGACCACCCCGTTCTTACATCTTATACTTGCTATATATCAATAAAAAACTTTCAGCTGAGATGTCTTCGTTCATTGGATATTTCATGTCTGCCTTCCTGGATGTAGAACCTTTGGGAAATTGTTTACAACGCAAATGGTACGAACGAACGGCCCAAAAACTATCTCAAATCATGCGTTATGCATTAAAATATTTCAGCCCAACAATAATCATCATCATAAATGTAAATGTCACCCAACGAGTAGCCACACAACTAGTCTACTGTATATGTAAAATGCAAATGGATATTTCGTTCTGGCTGCTTATAACTTGAGTTTTACTGAATGGATTTTGATGGGACTTGCACTGTCAGTTAGAAAACTTGTCAGGGAAAGTTTTAGTATATACCATATCGTTCTACGTAGCTTCGTTATAGACCTACGGTGGGGAATTCTAATGAGATGAACCCGATTATGAAAGATTAGTCTTTTTAAAAAATATTTCACTGAATGGATTTGGATGAAACATACGCTGTTAGTTTGATAATGTTTCTGTCAAGATTTAAGAATATTGCATATTGTTCTATGTTGCTTAGTCATAGAGTTACAAGGGAAAGTTTTATAATAAGGTAAACCCGATAATGAAAGATTAGCTTTTTGAAAAGTTCTACAGCATGGGTTTTCATGAGACTTGCATTTTTAGTTAGATAATTTTTAAAGATGGTTTTAGTATATTGCATATCGTTCTATATTGCTTAGTTACAGAATTATGAGGGGAAGATTTATAATCATGTGAACCCGATTATAAAAGATTAGCCTTTTTAAAAAGTTCTACAAGTAGGATTTTGTTAGTTTGTTTGCTTGCATTGTTGGTTACATAATTTTTCAGGGATGGTTTTATTATATTGTGTATCATTCTGTAGTTCTTTACCAAATACTACTGTAAATGAACAACTAAAAGAGTTGGTTCTTAACAGCCCAAATTTTGTTAGCACATTAGAAAATACAATAGCGCAATGACGTTTATATCGTTTACAGTAATGTAGAAGGACAGTCCAGGTAAAAGTCCACATTGCTTGAGAAATGAAGATCGAATTCACCGATATATTTCGTTTAATTCAAGATTCCTTTGGAAAAACCGACCAGCGTAGCGGGCGAAGCCTGCTAGTAAATGATAAAGAGCACAAAACGAAAATGCTAGGTTGTAGCACAGTAAGGAGAGACGCATTGGAAGAGAGAAAGATTTTAATGACTGTCTGAATGTATATTGATTTAAGAAATAATTTTTAGAGACAGAGCTGCTTATCGGTTTAAAAAGGCGCAGAAATGGAGTGTCATTTATTCTGTCAGATCCTTGATCATAGAAAAACTTAATTTTGTAGTGGTTATTGCGTTGATTTGGGTTGTGGAATGTTTCTTCATTAGTCACTTTCACTTTATTTCGTTGGAAAAAAGGTTTTACTGTCTATTGCATGTATTGAAAATATGTCTGTATGTTTTTATTTGTATGTACGCTATAACAAATCATGTAAGAGTTGTGTAAATTATTCAAGTTTACATATGTAAACATGTAAGTAATGAAAATTTGTATGTAAGTTTGAAATATTCAGCATAAATGTAATTTTAAATTAAAAAAATATAATTACTAATCTTAAACACTCCTGAATCTATACTAAGTAAAGTTTGAGAGTGAGTAAATTGTCTTTTCCGCCTCGTTGTATATTTTTGAGAGTTGACCTAATTTTGTTGATATATTAATATACATATTACTTTAAAATACATAATTTAGTAAAAATAAAATCATTTTATAAAATGAATATCGAGTATTATATAAACTCATAGTATTACATTGTAAACACAGTTGCCTCCAAAAAGAAAAATATTGTTCTAGAAGTATAAATAAATAAATAGCAGAAACGAGAAATGCACGATTGTATCACAGTAAACAGTTGAGAGAGACGCAGTGGAATGAAGAGAGAGATTTGAACTTTGGCATTTTGGAATATCCCTGAGCTACCAGCGATGCGGAGGCGGATGGCGAAGAACAGAAACGAAGACGATGCTGGTTTCTATGGCAACTGATTGGGGACCATATGCGGGAAAATTCTATCAAAAATAGAGAGCAGCATTCCGTTCAATGAATTTTTCGATACGTTAAAAATACACACTTTGTTGGAAGTTTAATGAAGGATCACGTTTAAAATAATGCCGTTTCAGCATAAATTCAATTTTCTTTTATAGGTTCAATTTAATTTATGAAAAGATTCTTCATAGGGTGTGTAGGTAAAATATGATACCTCATAATTTCCAGCAAAATTTAGTGAAACTTTGCGTAAATACTCTGTACTTATCATTGTGAAATAATAGCATTACAAATGCTAGGGTATCCAACCCGGACTTCCCAGCTTAGACAACATATTTGAAAACCAATTTTTTCTAACTCTATTAGATTTTTTACATATAATATACTTTTTTAAATTCCTCAATAACCACACCAAAAATCCTTTTTATATCAAAAACATCAATAATGTATTCAAATAAAGTTTTGAAATTTATTAAAAACGAAACTTTCGTAGTAGCCGTACGCCAGGAGTTAATATCCAAAGATTTCGCTACTTACTGCGGTCTTTTTTCTTCTGATCATTTCAGCGTTTAAGCGCGTTGTTCGATTACATGTCTGTTAAATTTGCGTTTTATTTATGTTATATTATATTATTTATTTATTGATGAAGTTTTAATTTCGTTCTGAGATATTTGTCGAAAACGAATTCTGAACTATTTATATTGTTTTAAGTACAAACGGATTAATATTTCGTAATCGGACTTCACGCCTTAGAGATAAATTTAAAAATAATTCACGCTTAAAAATTATTTAAAAAAAGAAACACAATAAACTGACGAATTGCATTTGAAAATACTTTTTTTTCTCAATACGACGGTGTAAAAATTGAAAGTGTGCGACGTATAAAAGTTTAAAAACTTGCAGTAGCGAAAATTACAAAAGCGGAAGGTCAGGTCTTTCCAACCTCAAAACGACGTCAGCGTTATGAAGGGACACATTTTTCCAGTATAATATAGATAAAAAAAATTATGTTATTTTTAATAATAAAGTATTATTTATAAAATGTCAAATCATCCGGATTTACTCCACCGTCGGGGCAATACCCCGTGAATATGTTAATCTTAGAAGGAAATGGAAGAGATGAAGATTTTTCATTTCATTTCTTCCTACTTGATCATACCTATTGAAAAGATAAGTATCTAATAACATAAATGAGTGGGGTCGTGCTCATAATTCATTTTACTTTTTTGAAAAAAACTTGAGTACCAGTATTCCCGAATAGTGATTGTCGCCTTATTTCAACACCAAAATTCTGAAATAAATATGCTAAATCTAACTATTGAAAAGTAGTCGTTTACAATTTTCCATGTATGACGTGACTATACCCTGATAAATATCTAAACAATATTCCTTTTAAAACTCTTTATTTCAACTTGAAGTATTTTGCACAGGGTGGAGATAAATCAACTGTGCAGAAAGAATGTTTAGTAAGCGTACTTGTATAGCAAATCATGACAGTATGCAAGATTTCGATAGCGAAACACACAAAGTTTACCTTTTTACAAAGGTTCGATGTGGTTGCCTGAAAATGAATCATTAGTATATCGGTTCTTGCCATATGTTTATGAGCATGTTCTCGCGGATCAAACCAAGTGCAGCGGTGATCCATGATTCCAATTCAGGAATAGATTTCGGAAGTAGCGGAATGTTAACCTCATCTTTAATAAAAATATACACTACACTGTAAAAAAAGACAAATGTTTCTTAATGTATGAATATATAATATAAACACGTACGAAAATATATAATAATCTCTTCCGAGTTACCCACGATTCCGGAATGCGTCCTTTATCTTTATGAACCAATATATTTTCGAGATTTAAAGAAGCAGTTAAAAAAACTAAAGTTTGTTATGCCGACTCTGATTTTCGGAAACGTTTTCGAGTAGTTTTTATAGTGCATTAATCCGTTTTCTCCAATCGGAATATCGGTTTTTCAGGATGCTGTCAATTCTCAATTAAATATTTTCAGCTACGTAATTGAGTTTATACATGCAAGGGTAAGTAAATATTAATTTTAATGTTAATTTTAATGCTGTTTATTTATAATGTTTGTCTGTAAAACATGCCTGTTGAACATAAAAATGTTTACTTGAGAATTGCTGGCATACAAAATACCTATCTTCTAAATTGAGAAAACTGATTAATACACTATAAAAATTACCCGGAAACGTTTTGGAAAATCAGTGGCAGTAAAAGAAACTTTGCTTTGATAAAATATTATTTAAATGTCGAAACTATATTAGTTTCTGAGGTTTCAAAAGCTAAATAATGTTTTTCAAAATCGTGGGTAACTCGAAAGTGATAATAGCATATTTTCGTTTGTAGTAATATTATACTTTCCTAGCTTATGAAACATTTGCCACTTTTTACAGTGCGAAATCTAGACATTAAACGATTGACGATCGTGGTAGTGGCTACCACGATCGTAAGACTACTTTAATTACACGTTCTCGATCGACCCAAACTGAGTCTTCAGCACTAAATTAAGAAGTACAGCAATCGCTGTCTCTGGCGGACTCTGTGTAAGAGTGAAATCTACCCAAGTTGAAAAGATTTGCAAGCCCCGGTGAATCCATAGACATAGAGTAAAGTTGTCTAAGTCGGAATATTGTCTTTCTATGACAGAAAATTTTCGCCGTCCTAATCGATTCCGTTTTAAACAGAGTTTATTGTAAACGCACAAACTTACGGTACAGTACTAGAAATTAGCCTTTAAACAGACATTTTAGAATTAATATTTCTCAGATTATTCAATTGCCCAAGTAGTTTGTGCCCGCCCTGGCTATCAGAATGTGATATTTACACAAATATGTGATGTATTTTATTACTGTTAACTATTGAAGAGGACAGTTTCAACTAAAAGTGCTATCCTTATTTTAGGTGAATTACAGTTTTAATTCTAGCCTTATCACTATATATAGGGTGTATTAAAATTAAAAATTGGCAAATGGTGGTAGCTATTAAAGTCATCCTTGCAGGAGATTTAGTTGTGAAGTCGGGAATTTCTTTAATATATTTCCTTGTTTTAGTACCAAAAATACACTATAAATGACACGGAGTGGTTTCAAACTAAAAATTCTGAACCTAACGTGTAAATATAGCAAGGTTCACCACGTTTTGAACCTTCTTTCTGTTTAGCTGTTGGAACACAAAATAGGGGTTTGCGTTTTGAAATCGTAGTGTTAGCTTAAGCATTCTGAAAGTTCGACATAGTTTAGTGCTATTTTTCGGTGAACTTTTGTAGAATCGGCCGGAGGGGCATCTGGGTATAAAAATCTCAAGTTCGTAAATTTAAAATCTTAGAGAAACGACAAATGGAAAGTATTTATTTTATTTTCTCTTTCATTTTAACAATGTGTTCTCTAGAATGAGACTATGTTTTACGAATCGGTGATTGTTGAAAGGAACTAAGTCCATATTTTCACATTTCTTATTTTAAGATAAGGTGGTTTTAATGTTTTTTCATGTTTATTGACCATTTCCTGAAGGAAGGAACTCAGTCCGAGTAGCTGTTTCAGAAAGCCTCGCATTTTCAGCATAAGCTTGGCGAACTGGCGAACTAGAGAAAGCGCAACCAGCTCTATCGCCAATCGTTGTCCATGTTTTTTGTTTTGATCTGAACTTGAATGTGAAACGGCGGCAGACAAAATAACCTCTGTGTGTGTGTGTGTGTACAAGAATATTACTAAACTGGAGAAACAAAACCAATTTTTGTAAACAGATGTAATGAAATCATACATGAATTTGAAAGACGAACATAGATAATGTGGTTTTGTAACTATATGCTTCTGCTCATAGACATGTAAACGAATTCCAATTTAACTTTTCTTTTATACAGAGTAAATGTAGTTATATAAATACGTTTCATGCTGAAACGTTGGAAAACATGAAATAAACGTATGGTATAAATTGAATAATTCTAAAAAAAAATATCTCAAAGGACTCCACTCGACTTTCCGAACATTTTATCGTATGTCGTGAATTCAAAGACATTTCTGACACATTTTTACTTTTATTGCCCAAGAAGGACTGCTCAGACTAGGAACCAAGTCTGTAGAGCAAAGATTAGATGTCCCTCCCGGTTACCTTTATTGAGGTTAAAAAGAAAAAAAAATTACAAAATCCAGTCGGTAAACACTGGGGTAGGGTAGGGTGGAGTAGTGAACAATAGATATGAATATAACGAAAACAATATTTGCGAAAAGATAAAAATACAAAATAGCATCACTGCCGGAGAAATTTCTGACACATTGTAATCAGCTGGATTCGAATATTGAAGCTACTGTTTCGAAACTGTAGGCGTTAACTCTCAACTGCTTATGCATGACTACATTGCTGCAATATTTATCTTTTATACTCTGTCACATTTCCTTGGTGATTTTCCCTATAGAATCGGTCGCAAAATTATTCAAAAGTGGTTTAAATACCTAATACGTTGACGAAAATCTAAACAGTTTCTTGCGGCAGTAGACTATATCATCCCCACTAAATGGGAGCTCAATCGGAAGTACCATTTGGAAGCTATAGTGTTCACTGACACATACATCATTATTACATTAGTTTGCTTACAGTATGTGTTCGGAAAGTTAAAATGTTAGGTTTTATTAAACGAAAATGCAATTTATACTCAAATTACCCTATTAAATCCGCATAATCCCGACATATCCTATTAAGATAAAGAATAATAATAAATAAATTCTTGATTTTGTAATTCATTTCCTGCAAGAAATTTTTTTATTAGTGTCCCATTTTGCTTGCTTTTCCATTTTAAAAACTATCAGTCCATTTTCAGGCACTCATTAAGTAACCACGTACGCGTTCAACTGAACATGACTTTCTACACAGACTTCGATACTCCTAAAGTCTTCGGTGGCTTAACTGTAAATCCATTAAGTCATCTTTCTCTCTATTACTGTTGAATTTATATTGTGCACTCGTCACACTAAACCTGAATATTTGCATAATTCCCTATCCCAAGAGGGGTGGGAAAGTGGGGGAAAGCTTCGGCTTCGAACACAAGCAAAAACAAGAGTATTTTGTATTTTTTCCTATTTTAACCACGGCACTTTATAATGCAATTGAAATAAGCGATTATTGTTTTAATGTGCTATTTTTAATTTTTTGCGGTGTAAAGAACAGATGTAACGCTATTTGGTAACAATGATGATAAATGATAAAATAATTTAATTGACAGATTTAAAGTTTTATG
Organism: Maratus michaelseni; assembly: GCA_963931845.1. Lineage (NCBI taxonomy): Eukaryota > Metazoa > Arthropoda > Arachnida > Araneae > Salticidae > Maratus > Maratus michaelseni. Next base: position 70,973,852 of record OZ007587.1, on the reverse strand, counting down.
AATGCTAACCAGTTTTGAGAATTATTGTAATACAAGAATGAATCAAATGTTAAGGAAACATTTTTAATATGAATAGAAATTCTTTCTATTTGTTGTCACGGAAATCATAAGTCGTTTACTGTTTAAGAATTCATTTGGCATTATTTTTTCAGGACCGTCCGCCATCGGTGCAAGGGCTGGTGCTCCCTCGTACAGTGAAAAATACACGCGCCTAAGACAATTCGTTTTGTACAGAGTGGCCAAGATAAAAAAGCCCCGGTATACAGAAGTACAAATACTTACTCATTTTTATTTAAAAGTAGTAAATACAGAATATTATAAATAACAACACTTCCTGTGAACTATTGAGTGTTCAGTATGTTGTTATTCATAATATTCTGTATTTACTACTTTTAAATAAAAATGAGTAAGTATTTGTACTTCTGTATACCGGGCCTCTTTTATCTTGGCCACTCTGTATTTTTGATTGTAGACACGCATTCCAATTTGTGTACTAATTTTCGAGGTTTTGTTTATGGATCGTCACACACACACACACACACACACACACACACACACACACACACACACACACACACACACACATTAATTAATAAGAAGATAGAACAATAGAGATTTTTTTATACTCGGAAAAGAAACTGAAGATGCATCGAAAAAATTTGCAGGACCACAGCGGAGAGGTTTTCTAACTGTAAAACATGCCTCTCTAACCTACAACTGAATTAGTCACTTCCAAAATTCGATGAGTCCAAGATTAAAAAAAATTAGGAATGAATAAAACTGTGCTACACACAAATGCTAGATATTTTAAGAACATTTTTGCGTTCACTGCATTTTTTCTCAAATATTTCATATGTCTATCGGTTAGCGGTTAATTATTTAATAAGAATTAAAATAATATTTTATAAGAAGTATAATTATAAGTATTATTTTGTAAGAATTAAAATAGTGATATTATATAATCATATTTTCATTAGTTATTTTAAAAAAATAAAGACTTTTACGTCTGCATCTTAAGGGTTAATATTAAAATCATGTAAAATATTATGAATTCCGAATACCACTATTTACGAACTTATTCATTTCGCCTTATTAAAGCAGAAAATTCTGTGATTAAATAAGACGAATATTACAATTCGGACAAAGTTTAGTATTTAAAATACGTAAATATTTTGCACCTATTCATTAAAGCACATAACCATATTCATCATCATGTCGAACACATTTTCTTTTTGTTCTCTAATTAAAATAGGATAAATTATCAGTACATTTTATTATTTTAATTATTAGCGATAGAACTGACACCGTTGGTCAATTACCAATTCTGAAATTTGGCCAACGATCAGCCAACCATTAGCTGAGACGTAGATTCTAGCCGTTGGCTCAACAAACTACAAACTATTAGTCCAACGTAAGTAAGAAGGCCAAGCTCAACCATTCATCAACGAAGCTCGAAAATAATGGGTGAATGATATCCCAACAATTTCTTGTTTATTGCAGACATAATAAAAAATGATTATAACAGTGCTCACAAAAATCAGTGAAAAACTATAAACTCAAAGCTCAAAATACTTCAATTAATCTAGAAACGTTGTAGACTAATAATCACCGAACATTTCAATACATAGACTATGCCTACACCATAAAAAGACTTAAAGTCATCTGTAAAAACTTTAAAAATATATTTATAGACTATGTCCGCATCATACAAAGACTTAAAATCATTTGTAAAAACTTTTAAAACATATCTGAATTGTATATATATCATTGTAAACTTTCAATTCAGTACTATGTAAAAGCCTAATGGCCTATTGCCCTCATTTGTATTTTTTTTTTTTTTTTTTTTTTTTTTTAATAAACTTGCCAAGCAGGTCTTGTAGAGCTTAAGCCGCATGGTAGGCCACCCTGCTTGGTTGAATCTGAATCTGCATAAAAAAAAAAGATTTGTATGAAATAATGGAAAGGAATCAGTCAAGTCATATATTATAGTAAGATGGCCGGTTAAACTTGTATAGTCCTTGAAATCCCGTCTGAAATTGATAACGAAGTAAAGCAAGGAAAAATCTTCTGCGTTCATGGGCACAACCACTAATATATCAAGTTATGGCCAGTGTGGCGATGTATTTAGGTATATATTGAAATAGGAGTGAAATAATAAGTTCTAGCAAAAAAAAATAGTTCTAGTAAAATAATCCGTTTTAATTAGTTGATACTTGTTAATTTAATACAAAATAAGCACTGTGCAACTAATTTCTGTATTTTTTAATACCTTGTGGCTTATAGAAAATTGTGAAGTAAATGGATTTGATGGAGCTTCAAACATGCATAGGGGACATAGCAAAATATTCTATTCAGACTAAGCGATATAACACCAAGCGATTTTTATACTTGGTGCTATGCGCATATGTTAAACTTTGTAATGGCAGAAACTGCACAGGCAGGTAAAACGCCATGAGGTCGTTAAAGTATTTCCGCCAACTGAAAATATAAGGTCTGCGCCCATTTCTCTTGTACAGTGCGACCATGCTTCATACCTTCATTTATTTAGTCGCTAGAATTGTAAGACAAAGTAACCTAGTGTGGATGAACAAAGTATAATTACTAACTTTCAATAAATGAACATGTCGTGTTTCAAAGAACGCTAGCCCCTTTAAGTTCTATTTTCGGTCATGCATTCTAAGTTAAACATTTATGTTTTGATGTGCGTTATTACCTATTAAAGTTTGTCCTATCTTTTATTTTACACTCTGCATAATGTTATATGAAAGTTATTATTAAGGAAAAGTCAAGTTATAATAAACTCAGCTTCGATTTGCCATGACATCCAATGAAATGAATGTTATTTGGCATATGACTAAATTTACTACTTCGCATAGTGCTAAACTAAAAAAAATCAGCATTTTTAAAAATATCAAATGAACTTTAAATTATTTCGGATTAATTAAAACTTGTGTCAGTATTCGATCCACAAGATCCCAATAAACTCCTAATCTGTTTAATTAATTAATATTTTAATGTGTTTTTAGTGTTTTTCGCGTAAAAATTTTATTATTCGCATTTTGAAAACAAATTAATCATATTTGTTTTAAATTTTTTTTTAGATTTATTTATTATAAATGTTTCATGTTTTTTTTTTTTTTTTTTTTTTCCATAGAAAATTTATTTGCGATTTAAAAATCTTCCGTGCAAACAGCTCTAATACATTAACTAATCATGCTCAGGACTTTTTAGGTTTAAATTCATACATTATTACCAATGTATGATGTATTTTGAATGAAAAAATCCTTAAAATTTGCAATTTAAAAATATTTTGCATAAACAAATGTTTTAATGTAATCATGTAAATGTAAATGAATAATTTAGCAATTATGTTGTCAAAATGAATAATGTATTAGACTTGTAAAATCAACTTTAATCGCTGCATTTGAATTATAAGGTGGGGTCACAATGACTGAGTTATTAAAACATTGGACTCAAAAGGTAAGTTTTGGAGAAAATAAAATTTATTTTGATAAGAAGTGAAACTTTTTAGTCATATAAGGAGTTTAAAGTTTGTACAGGCATTCGTCCATATAAATTCAAACCTTTTAAGTAATTAAATGTGTGTATTATTTATTATTTATAGTTTTCTTTTTTCTTTTTTTTAGACTTTTAGTTAATCAGCATATTTTGTTCAGAATATTTTATTATATAATGAAAGTATATTTTTGCATAAAAATTTCCGGAAAAACATAGAAATATTATTTTTTATTTTTATTATTTAAGGCCTGACAATACTAAAAAGTTTCAATTTAAATTAAAAGAGACGAGGTTTACCAGGATAATAAGAAAGTAAATAACGCTATTATTACAGTCTGTGTGAGTTTTATTTATTTTTCCTTTCATTCAGATTGTTTGATTGCTACCATCTTTTTGATTTAGTAATATTATGTAATTATTTTATTTGTCATTAAATAAGTTGAGTAATAGTGTTTCGAAAGAGTAGTAGCAATCAAACAATTTAAATAAATGCAAACCACCCAACTTGCATTACATAAGGGACAATCAAAGGGAAAACTTCAAGGAAACACCCCCCCCCCCCTTTATTTTAGAATGTAACTGTTTATTTACTTTCATAGGAAAGGAAAGGAGCTAAAATAATTGATGGACTACCAAAACACGGTCACTTAATGTAAATCAATATATTTAGAACTACAGTAATAGCAGTCGTCATCCTGTTTTGTAATATAATCAGATTAACATACTTCGTTCTTACTAAGAGCATTAATATTCATAAGAAGATAAGCCATTAAACAAGCAAAAAAGTATATTTTTGCTTGATGCAGTTATGGAGAAATCATCAATCATGAATAACTTCGTTTAATAAGGATAAAGTAAACTAATCTGAAAAAAAGACAAAATTATGCATTTGAATGGGAGCCGATAATCTGTTTAACATCAAACCTAAAAAAAGATTGCTCAACTTTTCGGATGATGTATTTCTTAATATTTTTCCCATCATAAAACTGATAGTAACTGCTGAATTGAGATGGTTTCTCAGATTCTTTTAACACTATTAGATAATAATTTTGGGATAGTAGGATTGGAAACTCAAAATTATTCCTAAGTAATTATATAATACAATTAAGAAATGTAAAATTTATTTAATATTTAATTGAATTTTTGTCAGAACGATATTTATGACGTTCAAAAATTACTTATTAAAATAGGACACAATAATTACTTTAATATTAACCTTTAGATTTCGGTACTTTTAGGTTATAGCGGCCCTTGAGAAAGAATTGCCAAGTGACCAAGATTTATTGCCAAATTATAAAGCATATGACATTATAATAATACATGATGTATATACTATTTCGTGACGCATGTGGCCAAGTTATAGTCAACATATATACATAACATGTGTGTAAGATGTATATAATGTATATATGGCATATATAAGAGGTAAATAATATGTTTATAATGACGTATATGGCACATATATGAGTGTTTGGAATAAGCTTTGCGATGATATTGGCGAATCGTAACTGCAATCTAGACATAATTGTAATTGTGAGGGTCACTATAATCCAAAATTACCTAAAATTCTTTACCTTTATCTGTGAGAGTTTTTTTTAAAATTCTTCCTTTTCTGAAAACTGATAGCAACTGCTGCTTTCTCAGACTCTTTTTAACGACGTCAGATAATAATATTAAAAATGTACCATAAATACACATTGAAATTATTCCTAAATATTAATTTCATAGATTAGTTGGCATTAAAGAACGTAAACGTAGTTAAATTCAAATTAATGTGAAAAAATATTCAATTAATGGATACTAATAGTAAGGAAGCGTCCAAAAATTACGCATTTAAATGAAAGTCAATATAGCCACTTTAAAATCAACATTTAAAATATTTATTTATTTATCCTGGTGATTTTTTAAAATAATCTCTTATTTCAAAAAATTGGTAATAAATGCGGTATTATGCTTTTTCAAACTGCGTTAAAGCTGTTAGATAACACTATTAGAACAGAATCATTGAAATCTCATCATATCTATTCCTAAATAGTATTAACATCATATGTTAAATATAATTATGAAATGCTTAATTTAGTTAAATGTAAGTGAAAATTAAGTGAAAAAATAGTGAAGGAGTGGCGAAAAAAGATTTACGTAAAAAAAATATATAACAGGACATTTATAATGAATTTGTTAAGAGTTAAAAAAAAAGGTATGTAGTGTGATAAAAATGATTGAAATGAGACAAAGACACATAAATTTATATAAATAATGCTCAAACGTTTATTACAAACTTAAAAATATAAGAACGTATGAAAATCTTACGACTATAGATATTATATGTGCACATCACATTAGAGGAACAGACACACGTGGAACAATAATTATAAATCTGCATTGGCAAAATGCTACAAAGATTATCATATTCATCAGTAGAGCAGCAACAACGAATTGCTACAAAATTCCAAAAAGACATGAACATTGGATGAACAGTGACATTGCGTAGTTTAAAACAAACGAACAAAAAATAAATTCATTATTTAATGATCACAACACCAGTAATATATATGAAGAGTTTAAAAAAATTCACATCATTTTGATTGAGTTTCCATTATCATAGAGAATTAAACAATGACAAAGATCCAAATGGGGAATAAAAATGTCTAGAAAAATGCCTCATGAATAAACAATGCTGCGATAGAAAATAAAGTTTTAATGGGTTCGTATACAGTGAAACAATGTTCATTTTTTTTTTCGGAACTAACAAGTACAAATTTTAATAAAATACATCTGAATTAAAATATTGCACTAGAATGAAAATAGCTGACTCAGAAAGGGGTAAATGGAAAAAGTTCATGATAAAATCTGTTTATACACATCTGTGAATTATTATTATTGTTATTATTATTATTATTATTATTTATCATCGATTTTACTGTTATTATTTTAAGAGAATTATTTCACTCAAACTGTTTACTGATTTGAGCCATTTTTTTCCCTAGAGTGTAACTGCTATGAATAGCTATGATACCTTATTGCACATGGTTACTTGTGCATGCATTACGTATTTAATTTAATTTCAATTTTTATGGCTAGATACATGTTATTATTACAGTGCATAAAAGTAGTGGTACTGTTCCTATTTCATTGAACTTCAGTAACTTCACTAAATAGCATTCTTTAGTTATAATTCATTAGTTGTGTAGCTCATAAGTAGCTAATTTTAAATATATAATCATGTAGCTTTCTTAATACACATTAAATATAAGTATAAAACCATAAAATATGAAGTTACAGCAAAAAACATGACTTTAAAAATATCTTTTAAAACACTTGCACAGGATAAAACAGTGTAGAGAAACTGGAATAACTTATTACACTTTACATATCAATTTTTTGTTTGCATAAGAGGTTATTTCTAACAGATCTATATCGGCGTTTTGGGATTGGAAATTATCACACATTCGAAAAATACAATCATTCCAGATTAAATATCTAAGGTACAAACCACGCTATGAAAAAACATTTGTCATTAAATACTCAACCCATAGTATCCTGCGTTGTACTTCTTTTTGTACCTTTACATATAAAAGTAAGCTAATAGCATGACAACTTGCAAGTAGAAAATATAAAATTCCATCTCTTACATCAATTACCTCTCCCCTTTATATCATTTAGAAAGAATATTGAAATATATATATGTATATATATAATTTTTCTCTTATTTTATAACATTTTCCAACAATTTTACACACAATGATATATAATATATATTTATATTTATGTACTAACACAACGTACACCAGATTGAGTAAGAAAATATACCCGCCGGTAAGTTTACAGTATGAGAAATGGCTAGTTATTAAATACACGGACTTAAACGTGCATTAATGTAAGTACTTAACCATAGAGAACAAGCATTTATCAGAAACATGCTTTGAGTCTAATTTTATCTACCAAGTATTGCATTTTGCATTTTAAGTACATCTAACAAAAAACAACTGTACACCGTATCTACCACCAACTAGTCATTTTGAAACATCGTAGCTGATGGTTAGAAACATTTTTAGTCAAGAAAATAGACTTATCTGATTATTTTACTGTAGCGTACGATCGAATAAAAATATAGTTGATAGACTTTTTTGTTTGTTTTTTTCCCTAAAGATTCACATAAAGTAAGGAAAATATAGGTAAACACTTAATAATGGCGATGACAAGGCTGTCAGAGCTCTTAAATATTTTCGATCGATTTGAAGTCCCACAAACAGCGCATGAATCTTAATTACCACATGTCCTATAAAAATTTGCGGATGAGCAAAAGAATGCAGTTTGTGGGAGAAAATATTATTATTTTTTACACATAAAGATGTCTAGCACTACTATGATTTTTTAACAACAAAATGGGACAATTTTTTTCATAATTTGTTCTATATATACTTTTAACAATTAATTAACAAATATAATTACATTTCTTTATTGCATTTGTGAATACTGAAAGTCCATCTTTCACAAAAGATCAACAACTTTTACATTACACACATACTTTTTAAAAATTTTGGCATTCTATCAGACCAGAACTCCCAACATAGTGAAGATAAAAAATCGATTTGAAAGTATATTTCATTCGTTTCACGCTATTGAGTAAGTGTCCTCAGGGGCGTGGGGATAGGAGGGGCTCAAGTCCTCACCATTTAAATTAAAACGATTTCTTTTAGAAATTATGTTCTGTCTTTAATGTTTCATAACTCATCGCTGAAATTAAAATACTCTGAAAATATACTTCTAACGTGTAAATCTGCAGATCAGATCAAAGACCTCGAAGTTAGTTTTGTAAGTCGTATTTTTATTTTGAATTATTGTTACTTACTATTTGAAATGCTCATAACGCAGTATATTGTCTTTCATATTTAGTATACTAAGTAGCTTTGGGAGGTTTAACTCTTTGGAGTTGTAGCGTGAAATACACTTACATGCACTGATACTCAAGAACTGTTTATTTTCAGTGAAAACATTGTATTGTGTGGAGAGCTGTACTTGCTGAACTACCCGTTGCCTTATTAACTTGCTATAATTAAGTATCTTATATCTTTTATTTAAAAGAATTGATTTTGTGATAATCGTAGTAATAACAACTTTGAATGATTAACTATCTTCATAAACATTTTATTGGTTATGTATAATCGTCATTATTCATTTTATTTGAAATTTACTACTTGAGCCTCTCCCATAATTTTTGAATTACTACGCCACTGATTTGAAAGTATATTCCATTAGTTTCATGCTATTGGGCAACTATTCATGATGAAAAAGAGAAAAATATATAGAAGCAATGGGAAAAAATATTATTAGCCTAACTCACGACAATTGATAGTTAGAGGGTGTTCATTTTTCGTGAACAGCAGACAAACATTAGCACAAAAAGCTGCACACATGTTTAAAAAACGATAGAAAAATTGAACACTGTCTTTCTTTGTCAGACATACCTTGACACGTAAAACTACATTAAAAATATGAAGAATATATTGCCTTGAGGTACTGACATTGAGTTACCAAGCACAAAACAATGTGTCTTCCAGGGTTTTATGAAATTAACGATATTTTGCAAATACATCTATGGTTATAGGAAAATGGATATATTATTTTTATTTTTTAGTAATTATTCTTTACAAGACGATTGCTAAAATGGAAAAGAAATATTTTTCTCAGATTGCTACACATTAAATTAATGATTTCTTAAATTTTATAACCTAATACATGGGGATGGGGTATTCTGTAAATTCACTGGCTAAGTAGTATAAATAAGATAATCTGATATAAACAGGAATAGTTTAAATTACTGCATAGTACGTTTTGAACACAAGTGTGTTTGCTGACAGTCCTTGGAATTATCAGAGATTGCGTATCTGGCCTTTCACAGTTAAAATTTCAGAGCGGAATATCACTTCAGGTACTAGAAAAATCTTAAACAACTAACAACATTTCGTTCTTTTTTATTTATATCAACAACTACTGCAATCTGATGAGAATAATAATAAATTAAAAAATGAATGTCATTAAAAAATAGATGCAAATTTTTGAGCACATTAACCAATACACAAATAGTGAATAAAATTTCAAGAAAAAGACACACATTACTGAAAAAAAACATAATCCGTCAGTAATAATTGCAGTTTAAAATTATTAAATAAAAAACAAACAAACAAATAATATATTTAGGCCTTAATAAATAATGCTGTTATAATCCGTTTCATCATCATAAAATTTTATCAACTTGGATAATTTTTTAATTCATCAAAGGTCGTCAGTGCTAATATAAATCCTTGAGAATCGTCGTCATTCATTCTCTAACAAATTATCGCCAACAAATACATTAAACTTTTCCAATATAGATTTTCAATATATCATGAAATAAAAATATTTTAGTTAATAGCAATGAAAAACTACTTTGATAAAACTGCACGGTTAGAGAAATAGTAGAATTCATTTTTTTCAACATATCTACAAAGTCAGAAGTTAAGTAAAAATATTTTAGAGCACCAATATTATACCTCATATACACATTAATTTAAAACAAAACAAAAAAAATATTCTCTCTTAGAAAATCTGAAGTATACAAAAGATTTATTTTTTCTCTTCGTAAGATATTTCTCACATTATTCACAAAACTTTAAAAGCATCCTCGTCACAAACAAGACAATTAGCACAAAATAAAAAATAACAAATAAACTAAATAATTTAAAAATATTTCTTTCTTATAAACAAATAAACTATAAAAATAAAAAAGAGATTTAACCAACAATCAGTATTTTTTTTAGAATAGTAACTCGGGATACTCTAACTTGAATTATATAGTCAAATTAAACCGAGATAACAAAGCATGGGCGCCCGCAGAACAAAATCCATGAAGTGGGAAGATTTTAAAACATATGTTTCTGTAGTGTTTTTTATATTTAATAGAGAAAATACATACGAAATAAACTATGCTAAGAATTCTTTGTCAGACCCCCCACGTGAACGACAATTTCTAAACATATCACCACAAAAAATAAACAAAATAAATAAAATACAAAAATGTAACAAATAAGACATTAAAAATTCGAAAATAAGCCTCTACCGGTCTTTTTCAAGATGAAGAATTGAAATAGTTTACATTTGTTTTCATCAGAGTCTCTGCCCGTTTGAACACCCCGTTAAGGACAATTTTTTTTAACGTATGAACGTAAAAAGAAAAACCTAACTAAAAAATTACCTTACACGAGGGATTCAGCGTCATGGTTTCCATGATGAAAAATTCTTAGTTTCTTTTTTTTTATTCTCAAAATCATGATGATCAGATAATTTAATTAATTAAGTTTAAAAATTCAGGTAGGAGCAATTGCCTTTCCTCGCACCCCTCTGCAGGCGCCCATGTAACAAAGTACAAATAAAATATATTAAGCAACAAAACCATTCTAGGAATCAATAAAATGCAGAAAGTTTTGTACTAATCCATCACAAATTAGTTGTGTTTTACACAGGAGGTGCAAGTAATCTCACTATATCGTAGCATGCGGCAATACAGGATCCACAATGTTCAGACCATCACATATACGATTTTTATCCACTCAAATGCGTCCAACTCACTGTCACTGACTAAGTTATGATGCCCCTTTCAAGTAGTCAATTGAATAGTATGTAATCTTGATTACTTAACGACACTTTATTTTCTGAAAATATTTATCTTTAAAAATTCAAGATCCTTTGTTTAGCTGCCAAACACTCGGGCACGCAGTTTCTTTCAAAATTGATCATATCATATAAAAATTTCTTGTTCTTCAAGTTGCATTTTTTTAAATTTCTATAGAAAAAATGCATAATTACTCACAGATAAACGAATAAATAATGGAACACAGTGAGTAATAAGAAACTTTTGAAATCAACTCTAAAACTGGAAAGACTATCTATCCATCACAGACCTGTTTCGCTTTTTTAAAAGCGACTTTTCGCCATATCGTTGATTAAAATGTGCGGATTCTGTTTTCATTTGCCCGTCCAAGAAAGACTAAGCCATCGTGGATCAGCAGGAAATGATAAATGAATTGTGCATCCTGATGAACAACCGCATGACGGCATGATTGAGATACTTCCGGATCCGTTTGAAGAAACCGGCACTTCTACAAGTAACGCATTTCACATGTTGGCTTCAATTTTTGAAAGACTTGAGTCTTTTTTTATGAGAGTTTTGAACATTATTTTTTTCAATCACAGAATATCATTTCATACAAGGCCGAAGATGCATCCAAACTGTTTTGGCAAGCACATACGATCATGTCATTCGGTAAAGTCCAAGTTTTGGAAGGTGTCAAGTAAGTTTCCAACGAAAAGCAATATATGTGTCAATTTTAAGCTCAACTGCTTATTATTAGCTGTCTGTTTTCCATTGATGTAACACATATATGAAGTTTTTTTATATATAAAATTAAAACTTCCATACGTAAAGTGATCGCTCACATATTTTGCACTCAACTATTTTTTTTTATTTTTAAATAATCCCAATCACATACTAATTTTATGACGAATCTAATAGAAAACTTTTTAAAACTACTTATTTATCAGTCTTAATTTTATCATTTATGTAATAATTGAGAAAATTAAAAAATAAACTGTCAATTTCTTACGACACCTAGCTATCACCTAGACTTAACCGAACGCCAATCGATGAATACCTGATTACAAAAAACGTTTTTTCAATTGGCCATCAAAAGATGCTGGTTTGGGTATGACATCCCACCAACATTGAAATTGTCGATTCCTGATCCAAAACCTTTACTACTGCTATCTGCAGTTGTTGAATTCTTGAAACTGGACCCTCCAGAACTCATGCCACTGACAGAATTCGCAGATGTATTGAAAGGGCCTTTATCGAGGAAGAGTGAAAGAGCATTAGCATTCCCCAGCCTTTGGCTTCCATTCGTTTTAGCTGGCGTGCTGTTGTTGTTGTTGTTGTTGTTGTTGTTGTTGTTGTTCGGTGTCAACATACCACTCTGTTGTTGGGCATTAGAAGCGGGGGTATTGGAGAAGATGTCACTCAAATATCCACTGTCATAGAGACTTTGTCTCTGGTTAGGAGAGAAGTGGCCCGGCGGATAAGGTAGATTAGAAGCTGATGCCAATAACAAGAAGTTGTTGGCATCTACTTGCTGTTGTTGTTGCTGCTGCTGCTGTTGCTGCTGCTGCTGAGATTGATGCATAGTTGTATTTGGAGTAGGAGAGAGAGACCTGGGTCTCTGCTGCGGTGTGATTGACGCAAACATCTGCTGCATCTGTGACTGCTGCTGTTGTTGTTGGATGATGGCACGTTGTTTGATGTAACTACTGAATTCTGTTGGGGACATGCGATGGGATCGCTTACCATTGCTCTTCAACTTTGTGGAACCAAACTTAGTCTGAGCAAAAGTAGCTGTTGTGAAAGTGAGCGGAGTCGTTACCTAGAAAGGAGAAAAATATATATATTTCATAGTTATTTCATAGTTTGCCATCTTTATACTGTAAAATATTTAAACAGGTAAAATTTATAAAAAATGTTTTCAATTTTTGACAAAACTTTATGTTAAACAGCTGAGTTTTTAAAATTATTTTTTAAAATAAAAAATACCCCTTAATATAGCATATTTGCTCTATTTCATAGTCTCCAGAACTCCGGCGAGTCCTTTTATATTTAATACCAGTAATTTCAAACAAAAATATTCATGGTTTCTAGAACATTTGCAATGCACTATACCACGAAAATCACTGTTTGGAAATACTGGGTTTGGTATTAAAAAGGGAAGACAGTGGGACTCCTGTACTGTTTAGTTTCGGGGTTTTTTCCTATCATTCGCAATTGTGATATTTCTTTATGCATAAATTTCAGTGCGGTAATCTTTAAGGTCAAGGTTAATGTCAAAATCAAAGTATTTTATTTTTACTTTAAAAAATAAATCACTTTTTTACAAAATGTTAAAAATTAATTTTTTTCCAAACAAAGGCTTATTGCTAAAAAAGAGAAAAATCAGTGACATATTTGGATAAGATTTAGTTTTTATTTTACAAATCAGAGAAAAAGCAAACACAATATATATCATAAAAAGCGCATTATTATTTTTTCTTTTGTAGGAATATTAAAATGTTCGCAAAACTATTTTAAATAACGACTGTTTATGTACTACAAATTAAAATTACCAGTTTTGCATATATCTTAAAATGAGTGAAATTAAAAAACATCGTGAGTGCAATTTAATCCAAATAGAAAAGTTGCTTTCTTACCATTTAGCATTCTGTATTGTCATCGTATCAGTTAAAAAGTAACCAGTATAGTGATAATTCGGCAAACGAAGATAATTCGTTCTGGAATCACCTTCGCTTGCCAGCATTTTCGTACGCCTAAACATGACTTACCATTAAATTAAAATTCAACTGGTAGTGTTTGTTAGCGCGAGAATCGTATAAAACATTCGTTAGCCGACTCAGAAAAACAGCGAAATAATCTTGGTTAGCAGAGGCACTCGTTGACTATCGTAACTGGTATCACTATGTTTTTTCCCCCTCGACAAGAAAGAAAAACCAGGCGTCAAGCCTAAATTATATAACTCTAATATTTCCAGAATACTTTAACAAAACTTCACCGTTTAATAAGGTAAGAAGATAACAAAGTAAACATTTTAGAAAACACATAACACATATGAAAACCAGATTTCAGCAATTACCACACTTAGCCGGGAAAGTTATTCAATTCTTTTGTGCAGCTCTGTATATGATCTATAGATTTGTATATATTCTATATTGTACGCTAAAATATAGTTTAGTAAGAAACGCATGACACAGGCGAAATTCACCTTCAGCAATTACTACTAATAGACGGAAACGGACTTGAATTATTTTGTACAACCCAGTATATTACCTACAGATTTTTATACAAGTAACATATTAAGATAAAATTTAGTTCAAGCAAAAACACGTTTAAAACTACTAAAATCATATTTCCATGACTGACTACTCACAGGCGGACATGTATCCAGATCTTTGCATAGTCCTGTGTATGATTTTATTTATATTCGACAAACATCTCTTAGTACACTAAATATAGTTGAGTTAGAAAATACATAACTCAAATTAAAAAACACCTTTAAGTAATTCACGCTCATCCTCAGTAATGTTTACGAATTATTTTGTGTAGTTCTATATATGATCTATAGAATTTATACACACCACGTAGTATGCAAAAATTTAGTTAAACTTAAAAGCGCATTTTCCCAAAATCATCCCTAATGGACAATACTTCGGATACAATACTGTATACGAACTCTTTTAAATTCCACTGTAAATGAACGGTAAATGCAATGCACATCATATTCTCATCTTGCAGTAAACCTGAGTACTATATATCAATTTCATCATGTTTGAAATAGTGCAACATAATTAAAATACACTGCAATCAATTTTCCCTGTAGACCATTATATAACCGAATAATTTTGTGTGATCATGTAAGTGAATGATAAATATTTTGTCTTCCATATTCTACAGAAAACACGTTTTAATGCACCTCAAAAATTCAGATCAATTGCATTATGTTTGTAACACTGTAACATCATTAAAATACACTGCAAACCATTTTTCGCCATAGACAGTAGCGTAACGGAATTATTTTGAGTGACCCGGTAAAGGAACTCTAAGTTCTACACATAAAATATTATATTGTAAGCATTATATTGTAAGCATTATATTGTACCGCGCATGCCCGGTAGCGTATTACTGCTTGCGCGGCAGCGTATTAGTGCTTATTTTACTTTTTAATACTGTTAATTTTACGGTATAATTCTGGCAGCTGGGATGCCAGTTTTATACTGTAAAATCAACAATAATTTTTTGCAGTGCAATAATGTATATAAACTTCATTATGTTTGATATAGTGTAACACCATTAAAATACACCGAAAATGGATTTTTTCCCGATACTGTAACGGAATGCATTTGAGTGCCCCTGTCAATGAACTAAAATGCTAGACACTTCACTTTGAATATTGGAAATGCCGTTGTAAACCTGCGTACCGTATATCAATTACATGGTAATCCGGGTATATTTACACGACTTAGAGCACGGGCAGACAGACATAATCGATAAACACTTTTCAACTATGTTTGAAAGTGTTAAAAAGAAGTTGCAATAGTATGCACATTGCTGTTACGTTGTTTACCTTTGGCAGGAAACCGTTGATGGGACTGGATGATGACTTGTATGTTGGTGAGGGTGAATTTCCATACGGACTGCTGGAGGAGGAAGACCCGGAAGATAGCGACATGGATCCTAACTGGGAAGCAATTGAATCAATGGGTTTGAAACACTGGGCTTCCGGATTGAAGGTTCGATAGATCTCCCTGTCTGCACGATCCTCTGAACTTTCTGATTCGGAATAGAGGATCTTGACGACACCCTTCTCACCCATCCTACAAACACAGAAACAAAAATACAAACGAATAAATTAATTTATGTTAAGGAAAAAAAAAGAGTTGTTAACCCTTTAACAGTGTATCTCCTCCCCCTTTTTCCAAAATGCAATAAGAATACATAAAAATAATGTTATTCATATGATAAATGAACTGCGCTCGGCATTCACATGAAATAATGCACAAATCAAACTGCATTTCATAAATGTTGCACGTTTGCAAAAACATAACGTTGCCCTAACTATAGGTTCGGGTGACACACGTAAAGGGTTAAATGTGAAAATTTTAAATAATAAATCACGTTTCTTATTTAGGCTGGTAAAAAGTGAAAATAATTTTTATTTTCTGTCAAAGATTATTAGATTGCGCAATTTGAAAGTTTTAATCTCATAATAAATGAAAATTTATCAAAAACTTATTTCTTTATTATTATAATGCAAATATTTACAGACATATCTTATCAAAAAATTATATTAAAAAACAATGAAAGAATTTAAATAGCAATAAATAAATAAATAAATAAAAATAATATCTGCTTTTACATTGATACCGCAAACGATTTTAGATTCATAAAATGTTTTGTGCTATATTTGGTTATCGTGTACCGTTATCAAAGGTAACTTTTCGTAAGTTCGAAATAAATTTTTGTAAGAATTTTAATTCTTGAAAATACTAATTAGAAAATTTATATATAAAATAATTTGAAAGGAAAAGAAAAGTTATTAACTATAATGAATAGAATAAGAACTGCTATTTGTTTATTTAATTTATAATGTAGTATGAAGAGAATCCTTTTTGTATTTCTAATACAGGAGTATCTGAACTGAAGTTCAAAACTTTAAGGAGTGATTATAGATTTAAATACAAACAGTTTCCTTATAGGAAATCAAGGGTTTCAATGTATTTATTCAATAAAAAATACAAAAGTGCCTCACATCAAGAAGAACACGGAATTTTATTGATAAATGTAATATTAATGAAATAATTTAGCGACAATTTCAATAGATTAGCTTTGCTTTCTGTACAATGTCATGACAACAAGGAAATTGCTAGAAATGCCCCGTAATTCGGTTGTATCCCCGTATGCACTAAGCCACCTTCCAAATTTTAAAGCGTCTAGTTCAGTGCTAAATGGATGTGGATGATGACCATTTGTAGCACTTCTTGGGATTTCATCACATCTCACGGAAAGCAAAATAAGTTACTCTGAAATTTCTCTAGAATTATCGAGCATTATTGTTAGATTATGGACGAAAGATCAAGGTTTGGCTTGCACTGACACAATCTGTATTTTTCATAAAATAAGTGGATGTCTAAGAGAATATACTTAAAATATAGCGTGTCTGTGTCTTTTAAAAGTTTGGTAATTTCCGCCTTTTATGCAATATTTATCCTTTATTATTGAAATAATACATTTTATTTCGGTAGTAGTTCGACAAATTTTAATTGCTCATTCTTTGACTAAATATAGAAAACGTAGATCATATTCTGAGTTATTAAGCAAAATAAAATTGTGTAAAGTTATTTAAATATTTGTTTGTATTTTTATACAAAAATGGGTCTAATAGTTTTAAGATAACACGTTTTATAAACATTTATTAACTTTTGACATAACCCCGTAACATGCTATCTGATCTCATAAATATATTCTTTGTAATTTAATAAAAACTTTTATAATTATTTTCTTTTTGCTCTCTCTCTCTGATAACTTATCAGTTATTTGTTTTTTCTCAACAGACGAGCAATCCATTTTGCAACACCAAGCAGCAGTCATTGTGTTTATAAAATATAAATAAATTTATTTTCAAGTGTTCGTACGTTGGCTTATTTTTGAATACCAGTAATTCCGAAAAGAAATCTTTTTTCTTATTTTACATGAGACTATTTTAATTAAATACAGTCGAGTCTGTATGTAACGAAATCCATTGTTAAAGTTAAGAAATTCGTTACATATAAAATTCGCTATATAGAGAATAACGGAAAAATTCCTATTTAATGTGTAAATTTTGAGATTTTTTTTTAGGTGTTTAATTAAGATTTTGAAATTTTTAACTCTACATATTAACTTGATGTTGTATTTTTTAATTATTTAAACAGTTTCAAAACGGTAAATAAATATTTATTTGAAAGCATAGTAAAAAATGCATTAGGAAAACTTAGATTTCTTTTAGACGAAGAAAGTTGTGATTTTCGGTTGTTTTGATTTCAAAACCGCTACAACCTCGTGCAGTTTTTCACACTTTAATAAAGAATTCAGAATTATATAAGAGAATCACTTATTATCATTAAAGTGAAAATGTATATGCTTAAAGTGATAACAGTACACATAAAAGCTTATAAATACCTTTTAATAAACCGATCAATAAGTTTCGTACGCTCAATCGGCGACAGTTTCAAAATCAATCATGATAAACAAACTGATTTCAACAAAATAAAGAATAAGGTACTCAGCTTTAAAAGATAAACTAGGAATCAGTGAAGGAAAAATTATCCAACGTGGTTTTGAAGCTTTTTCTAAAGAAATGAAAAAAAATATATGAAAAAATTTGTTATATAGAGATACATTTTTTTGCTTTCTGGAGATTATTTTTAATGTAATCATGAGAAAAAGTTCCATATAAAAAATTCGTTATATTGAGATATATAATTCGCTTTCTGGAGATTATTTTTAATGTATTCATGGGTAAAAGTGACCGTTCCACATAAAAAATTCGTTATGAGATATATATTTCGCTTTCTGAAGAATATTTTTAATGTAACCATGGGAAAAAGAGACCGTTCCACATAAAAAATTCGTTATATAGAGAAATTTGTAATAGGGAAGTTCGTTTTAGAGAGATTCGACTGTATGTCAAAAATAACTTCTAAAATACTCGCATTGAAAAATAAGCAGCCGTACGAAACCTGTTTTCATATTTGTCATCATGATACCCACCTGTAAGACACCTCATCGGGATGATGACTTGTCAGTTATTTGTTTATCTCAACAGACAAACAATTCTTTTACAACGCCAAGAAGCATTTATTGCGTTTATAAAATATAAATACATTTTCTTTTCAAGGGTTTGTACGTTGTATTACTTTTGACTGCCAGTAATTCGGAAAAAAAACTTCGTCTTATTTTATAAGAGAATCTTTTAATTAAATATGTCAAAAATAATTTCTGAACTACTGGCATTGAAAAATAAGCACCCGTATGTGACCTGTTTTTCATACTTGTCATCATGAAACTCACCTGTAAGACACCTCTCCGGGGTCTATCCAGATGCTAAGCTCTTCTGGTAGATTCTCTTGGATATCGGCCAGAGCCATTCCACTCTCTTGAGCAGCTATTTCAAATACTGGATCCAAGGGCAAAGCTGTTTTCAGACATCGAAAAGCCGACCCTTTGAAGGGTTTCTCGGGGTACCAGTGTCCCTCGAATTTATGTTTGAGAGCTTTCTCCAGCTCTTCCCCAAACTGATTGACTCGCCGTCTGGGCAGTTTGTTGTAGAGAAAAGAGATGAAAAAGTTAAGAGCTACTTGAATTTCAACGTGCATCGTTTCTCTTCAATTTGAAAAATGTGCGATCAGTCTCTTTACTTTTATGAAATTAAGAGTGTAAAAAAATACAGGTTCCTCCGAAGAAAAGATGTTTTAGAAAATATAATCATTTAATGTTCCTCACACGACAGGTAGAAAATTTTGGACTTGAAACGATTTACAAAGAGTAACAGTTTCAAATAAAAAACTGACATTGGTAAAAAATACAGTTGCAAAAAGAAACTTCGGTCCGTGAAATTTCTTATGCACTGGATAAAACGATGTGAAAGCTCAGTGGAGGTTTTGCTGAAGAATCTGAAAAGAGAAAATATAAAAATACTTTAATCACACACGATAGGTATCGACCAGCAATTTGTTATGACATATTATTATCTGTTATCATGAAAGAAATATAATTAAAAATAAGTAGAGGAACATCGGGTATTTTTGAGCAGTCGGGTTATATGGAATATCAAGGTTTCTGTTTGGAAAAAGACTACCACCAAGCGGCAATAGCATAAACTACTTAAAGACGCCTCCAGAAAGCGCAGTTCATCGATCAGCGTCAGGGTGCGTTGTGTGAATAAATATTTATTTTTCGTCTTTGGAAAGTTTCAGGAGATAAGTTTTCAATATTTTTTTTCATTATTAGAGGTAATATTTTCACATTAAAAGTAAGCATAATGTAAACCGAAACACTATTAGTTTATGATGTAATACTTGTTTTTTAGCTCGCGATTCTCACCAATAAACATAGACTATTTTTTCCCCAAACCGGCAGTGTCCAGTTATATGGAATACCAATATCTCATAATACTCCATGATTATGGTGGCGCAAAGATATATCCTTATATTTGTTATTTGTGCATATCTGAAGAATGCAATGGAGTATACAGGCTGACTACCTGTACACTATATTTTGATCATGCTCTCTCGATACCTTTACATCTGTTTTTTGCCAAATTCTGTTCACTTTCTTCATTGTTAACCCACTATTCCATATTTCCCGATTATCTCACAATACACTCAAAATACGTTTATTATTATTATTTGTTTGCAAGTGAGGAAATTTCTTAAATTATTTTTTGGTTATAAAAACTATTCGCAGGTAGTTGAAGTTTGTAATTGTATTCGGTTTTCGGGTTTTAAACAATATCAGAATGTTGCATTGCCCCAAAATGTAAATAGTATTCCATAATACCAGAAGTTGCTACATAAAAGCAAAAATAGTTTTTAAAAAAACAACTCTTTTACCAGCATTGAACGTTTATCTTAAAAAAAAACACCTAATTTCATAACTGCAATTCAGGTGTTTCTCAAAAACTTCTGTTATAATACATTATTTTGGCGTGGGCACCGTACTCGATAACGGAAAATGCACTGCTTTATTATTATTTATTTTTTTACGCTTGGTTGTTCAAGGCGCGAGTTAGTGAATTTATTAAAACGCTTATAATTTTTTCTCTGTTTCTTTTTTTATAAATGGCAACAGAAAAGAAAAATGTAAGCTTTATTTACACTACTATTTTAAGATTTATAAATTGATTTCTCAATGTATAATCATAATTTAATTAATATGAAACTATTAACTGACTAAAGCTTATTAAAAGATACACACACATATATATATATATTACGCTTTTTAATTTTTATTTATATAACTAGTTTTTAGTGTTTAAAATATTTCCTTATTGCAGTTTAAATATTTCCTTATTGCAGCTTTTTTCTTTTTTTCGAGCGTGGTTTGGTGCATTATTAAAACCATTCTTGTAACTCGTATACAATTACAACCTTAAAGAATATTTGTTTATTTATCACCTGTGGCTAAAGGGAAATCGCCTTAACATTAATTTGTTAGCATATAATTAAGTTAAAATATTAAAATGCTGTATTGTCAACGGAAACGCACCTCTGAACATAATTTTTATAATTCTAGCATATCAAGAATTGAGTGAAAAATTAATTACAAATTCCATCATTACATACAAAGACCTAGAGTTATATAATGGTGTAAAAATCATGAAAAGCTTAAATACGATAGCCCTTTGATACATCGTGCCACGTTATATTGCTACGATAGCTATTTGATGTATCGTGCCACGTTATATTGCTACGATAGCCCTTTGATATATCGTGCCACGTTATATTGCTCATTTATATATCATTTGATGATATCATTAATGATATTTATATATCATTCTTTTTACGTGTCTTCGGAAAATAATATTTGCTGTTTTAACAGCACTTTCTAATTAACTTATATATAAGTAGATTATAGTAAATGTAATTTTTTATTGGTAATTGTATTAAAGAAATGTTAATATGGATATCAACTAATATTCTGAAGGCAAATATATATCATTGTCGTTGATTATCCTCTTTCATAATTGTTAATTATATCGCTCTTTTTTCCTACCTACCGATATAAGTGATATAAAAAGGAACTACTGTAATTATTGAGAATGTAATATCTCTGTAAATTTTACGTAAAAATATACTTAGAAAATGACGAGAAAACAAAAATATACATATATCTATTAAAAAAATTACACAAAAATTAGTATGACAAAAAGGCAAAAGAATTCATTTAAAATCATAGATAAAAAAACAAAAGAATGATTAGAAATTATAAAGAAATAAGTGGTTGTTCGTATGCAATTTACACTAGAAATACACCAGAAAAAATATAAATCACCAAATAAACACCAAATTCAAGAAAACACATTGTATATGAAAGATAAGACTCATTTAAATATAGTCAAATGTGAGCAAAGAAAAAAAAGTAATGTATATCCAGGTTAGGAAATTCACCGAACATAAATATATTAAGATACAATACTTTTATACTAAAAATTTTTAAACCCTTCCATGACTAATTTAAATATTAAGATGAATTCTGTAAAATTTGTGAATTCACAAATAAATTTTCTTAAGAAAGAATATATTAATAGCAAAGAGGACAATGAAAAATATAAGCAATAACAATAAAAAATTTTTTTTTGATAAAATATAGTTTTCTAGGTACAATGCATTTATCAAATATGCACGTATGGATGATTGCGTATGTATGCGTGTATGTATACAGAGACAAACGTAAAGGGTGAATAAAGATCGATCTAGGAGGAAAATGGCAAGAGGTTCTTGTGGAGGAATAATCGATGACCTAGATCCCTGAGTGGGGGGAATGGAAGACGTAGAAGGCTGCAATTACTCTCAAGCTTCACTCTCTGGATGATAAAGGAAAACTTAAACTATAGGATTCTAATCGATATGGTTATTACATGGTCCCCTACGATAATGCATAGTTTGCTGAATCAGAAACGTCGGTGACAGGGAGTACTTAAGTAGTCGTTAAAACTAATTTTGAAAATAAAAGGTTACCTTTTTTCAAGAAAACAATAACAGGTGCAAAAATGTAATCTTCGTATGAAATCATATTATGCCATCCCTCGTTATAATGTGCCTCACAATATTACTCATTTGTATATTCACTCTTATTTTCGTGTCTCTCGAAAAAAAGACTTCTGTCTTGAACGCACTTTTTAAGTAACTTCAATTACAAAAATGGCTATAACGTTAAGAAAATTTCAAAATATATTTGAACTAACATTTTAGAGACAAATATACATCATATGCAAATCATATTTCTTAAAAAATCTAATGCCGTCTATTGAACGGCTCATTCGCATGTACTGCGATTTTTTCTTGACTTCCAGCATGCGTAATAAAAAAAGGAATTACTGTATTCGAAAGTAAGTATTTTTTTATTACATTAATGACATGATTTATATGAGAAATTTAAAGAAAAAACTCAAAACATAAAAAAATGGACTGCATAGACCAGTTCTAGTTTGAATAAATCATCCTCATTCTTATTGCGAGTATTTTAATTAAAAAAATAATCATCAGAAAAATATATACATGTTGAAGTCGGAGATTAAAAATTGCTGCTGTTCATACCACGTTTAGACTTGCAAGCAAAAGGTATTTGAGATAAATGATTATAAGAGAATTTCTCAAATGAGGATTGCAATATCGTTTCAGAAAGTGGCTGTGAAAAGTCTAAAAATACATCGAAACAGCAAGATATGTGTATAAATGAAATGTAATATTTTATCTTAAACACTATTTTCAAAGTTACAAATCAATATACTGATGGACACATATGCCTACATTTATAAAATACTGATTTTATTTATAATTTAACTACTCTTTATATTTTCCCGTATTTCTTATAAACTATACTAACACGTTTATTTTGTAATTCAATACGATTGATTGAAATTTAACATATAGATATTTTAATTAATTTAAAGTTTAAAAAATAAAATTTTATAAATAAAGCAAAAAATAAATAAAAATGTAAAAACAAAAAACGCCAGAAGTCTCTGTAAAGCATTATATTTGGTCTAAGATTGTTTTACAATGATATAAGAAATTAATTATACGCTTTATAGACTCATTTTAATCTATATATTCTGACCTTTAAAATTGCATTTAATATAAAGTCAGTTACTAAGTTAAACAATTTATTATATCAGATAACATTTGCTTTTAATTAACTTGAATTTTAACAGTCAAATCTTTACTCATAAAATCAAAAGCTAGAAAGAGATTGACAGTTTTTCAATTAATCATTATAATGTTTATTTTAACGAAATACTTAACAAAAAAATCAATAAAATCAATCGAGCAATTTCGGGAAGAATTCAGCAATAACAATTCTTTAATATCAGTGCTATTACATGCCTTGAGCGAACGTTTGGCAGAATTCCAAGAAATGTTTTATTTTAAAACAGAAGCGGCGTGCAACCCTTCCATATGGACGCTATTTTTAAAGCCCTGTCAGCTGGGGGTTTATCTTTAGATCGATAGTGAATCGAATGGCTCTGTATGTCACTTTATGGGAGACTAATATTAATAGTCTCAATAAATAGTTGCATTTGAGTGACAAGGTTCTAACTGCTTCGACCACTCTATTGAGGGAAAAAAAGATAATGTTTCACTTTATCGTAGTATTCTTAGTATTCTTTAGTATTCTTTTAGTACTTCGGTATCTTTAAAAAACCCACCAGAATACGTTATATATATAACGTATTCTGGACGTGTTCTAACGTGTGCAGTAGATATATATCTACTGAAATCGCACAGAAAAATGAAACACTTTGTAATTGGCGGCAGTTAATTTAGGGCAACTATGTTAGATATAACCTAGGCATTCTAAAGCAACGAAATATTTAAAAAATCTCCATCAATAAGTATAACAAAGAAATATTATATTAGAGTTAACCCCTTCACGATGAGCGTCGTGTCGCGTACAGGTGACGTTTAGGTTTAAGTTCAATTCAGCAATTCTCAAATTTTCCAACCAGCAATTTTGAATTGTAATTATCGCCTTATTTATTCATAGAACTTCTGCGATTAAACTAGGCAAAAATTTCTGTCTGCAATTACTGGTGCTAAAAGATTAAAAATTGTGTACGAGACATTCATCGCGAAAAGAAACATTTTGGTAATGAAATGACATCTGGTCTGTTATTTGAAACAGCGCTACAGAATCAACTTCGGTAAAGGAACTCCAAAAAATTATTTGATTGTCTGAGTGAATTGTGTTCGCTAGGATGTTGTCCAGATAGCAAAATTGAAAGAGTATTGACAATTAAAGCCAAAGGTTCTGGTTTCGAGTTCTGGCCTGGACACATTTTCACTGAGTTGGAGAATTTACTACTCGCATGGTTTATTAACCAAGCAATTTTCATTGTGTCAATAATAAAAAAAGTACCTTCATTAATCGTTTTGCGTGACATATTTTAGAAGGCTTTCAGTTAATATAGCGTCTTTGTTTTATGTACAATAAGCGATGCTCGAATAATATTAATTGTCCGAATGTCAGTATTTAGAAAAAAAAATATTTTGAGTAATATTGCTTAGATCAGTTTTTAGAACAAATGATTTCAGGTGATATAGCGTTTTAGATTTTCATTAAAATAAGTGATGCTCCGATAACATAAATTTATACATGCAATTCTATTCACAAACAACGATTTTTTTGTCTTGTGTAGCTATACATTCAGTCAGAAAAATCTAGTTGAAACTTATTTCAGAAAATATATAACAATATTCACGATATTTGAAGAACACGTGCTCAAAGATTCTATTTACATACTGAGATTGAGTTTTCTGCTACTCATTGTTCTGCAAAACATAATACGTCTGCGCTGCAGTAAGTCATTCTTCTTTTTTTCTATAGCATATAAAACTGTCCCTTTTAAATAAATAGACATTGTGTACAATTTTTAATTTATGTCATGCTGACGGAAAAAAAGATCAGCATAGAAATCTATCGAAATACAGAGTGAAATAATATTATGCAAGGTCAGTCACGTGTGCAAAATATCTTGGGTTTTTATGAACACTACCATGCAATTTTAAACTGTGTGTTAATTGTTGAAATATCTAGTACTGTAATCGAATTTAAAAGACTGATATCTAAACTGAGTACATTTGTAAAACTAATTCAGCAAATTAAAAAAAAAAAAGTTTTAAAATATAAAACTAATAAAGTAAAATTTCATATATGCGGATGCAGTAAAAAATAATAAAATATTCATAATTAGTGTTAACGATATTTTTTAGCGGACTTTAAGTAAAACTTTTCTAGTTAATATTTCATGCGAATGCGATTTTTTTTTTTTAATTAAACCACAGGGAATGTACAACATAATATAAACATCTATTACGCAATATAATCATTGCATTAAAAAAAATAAATACCTACATATTTTTTGAACGAATACTTTTTTTCAAAGGCTTTGACAAATGAAAAATATGTGTTCCTTGAAATATAAACTTTGAATAGCATCTCATTTATAATGAGAGAAGGGCGAATAAATTTAAAATCTACAAAACCGTGAATGAAATTAAGCAAAAAAGGAAAATTAATCTGATAAACTATTATACCATTTTAGACATAATCTTATCGATCACATTAATTTGCATTATAATCCTACACGGATCGTCTTACACCATTTCCAAACCCGAAAATTCAATTTAAAAGTCAACCCAAACACTAAGCACTTTAATTAAAAAAAACCTGAAGTCAAAAATTTTGCTATCAAAGAAAATTGAACTAAACTTAAATGTGATTTTAGAATTCTCTACAATCAACAAAATATAATGGATCGGCATTTATTTACATTGCATGATGAGCTACGCCATTAATTCTCCGGAATTTTATTTTTCATGTAATATAGATAAAAATGTAAATGTAGAACTAAAATATTATCTGTAACTCGCAATCACATTTTATCAGATTCATTATTTGCTTTGTCAAAATATTTTAAACGAGTATAAAATATAAAAATAATTACAATTGTTAGTTATTACAATTGCCTTATTACCTTTAATTATAATATCAAAATATCAAAACATACATCAAATAGATTTAACAAAATTTTGCTTACGTTGCCAAGATTTTTTTCATTCATATGTCCGGTAAAAAAAAAAACCCTTCGAAACAATATTCTTAACAAAAGCAACAAAACAAAACAACACCAAAATAGAGATAAAATAGGAGGGGGGGGGGGTGTTCAAGAGATAGACAAATACTTAGATAGACAAAAGTCGTTCAAAACAAATAACATTATTTTTATAACACTATGAATCGTAATTATGTATGCATACATACATACATACATACATGCATATATATATATATATACAAATATAAATATATAAAATATAAATATACATAAGCAGATATAATTGACCAATTCATTGATGGAAAGGTAGAAAATTATAAAACATTTAAGATTGATATAGTGCTCTAGAGTGCATCAATATTTATAAAAATCATATGAACTTCAATTTATAGTTTTAATTTATAGAGAAATCTCCAAAGAAGATTTTAAAAACAAATAAATCTGAATTTATTACAACACTGAATAAATACACAGGAAATAAATTCATAATAATTATTTTTTTAATCTATACATGCTAATCCATGTAATGTATGTGTCGAGACAAATCTGCATCTTTAATATTGCTATTTGATAGCTTCAGAAAATTAAATAATTTCGGATATTGGATTAAATATGCTAAATGATAATAAATACGCCATATATTCGTTATTTAAAAATTGTTAATTTAAAAAAAATCTATACATGCTAATCCATGTATGTGTCGATATAAAAAATTGCATCTTCATTATAGTTAATCGACAGCTTAAGAAAATCAAACAGCTGCGCATATTGAAATAAATATGATAAAAGATAATAAACACGTCATATATTCGTTATTTAAAATTGCAAAATAATTAATTAGAAGAGTAACGTAAAGACAGTAACATGAAAATACTTTGCATGTACTGCAAAACTTCGACTTACGGAGTTGAATTATTGTATCAACTCATCATTGATTCATTACCCACTGACATGAAAGAAGCAGTAAAACGGAAAACAAAACTTTAATTTTCGGTTTCAATCGAATCGTAAACAGTATAATTTACATAATAAAGTAGAAGTGTGCACATGAGGAAAATTTTGAGCATCCAACAAACATGTGCGACCGCAGAACAAAATCCAGGATGGGGCAATGTTTTGCAACAAAGGTGCCTGTAGTTCACTGCCAAGGCAATCAACATAACAAACAAAATACAGAAATGTAGCAAATAAGACTCATTAAACATAAAAAAGAACGAGCTTCTACCGGATTTTTTCAAAATGAAGAATTGGAAAAGTTCATTATATTTTTTATCGCGGGTGTTCCGTCCTCTTTTAAGATAGGTTTTAACATATACGCTTAAAGATAAAAACAAAACTAAAAATTTGCTTCCACGGGTGGTTCAGGGGTTGAAAGTCCCCTGACTAAAAATCCACAGTCCCCTTTTCTCTTAGAGTTTAAATATTGTAAATCACTTGAGAATAATTTCATTATTTTTTCAAAATCAGGAGAGAAAACGAAAATTTGTTCAATAAGGTTTGAAAAGCCATGACGAGCAATTGCCCTCTCCCCCCCCCCCCCTTCTTTTTTCGGAAGGTCACGCTAACAAATAAAAAATGACACTAGGAAAATTAAAAGAAAAACACAACACCTACTTTGTGTTTTGTTTTTTTTCAATACAATCTCATTTTTTCGTCAATTATTTACACAAACTTTCCCATTTGGATAACCATTTTTCTGCTGATGTGTTTTCGACCCGTTTTCTTCCTTGTGCACTTACTCTCCGAATCTCCTTATTTTTTTTTCTCTTAAAATACCTCGTAACTCTCTATCTGCGTTGTAAACAAGGCTGTAGTACCTCTCACGCCTCCATGTTTGGAGCACGATGCAGCATTTTTTATCTATTCCATCCTGGCTGGGATCCATGGAAACCTATACCTCTGAGGTACGTACTTAACAAACGTGACGTAAGAGTTTGCTTTTGCTTCAATAGAATAGCTTCCTTCAAGAAGGACGCCTGCTGACATCATCGAAATAAGAGAAGTCAATCGTGAAATATTTTCCATGTTAATGATTACAATGAGCTATGTTTCCATACATCTCATTTTTATTTATTTGCGTTTTACTTAACATGATTTTTATTAATTTTTATTCATTCGTCAACAACAAGAATTCAGAATAAGTTAGTGTTAAAAAAAGTCTAACCATTTAAATCCAACATTTCAAATATACAAATCATAAAACTATAAACAGTTTATTAGGATTATAACATCTAATACGAGAAACATCGGCAAGAAAGCCGGCGAAGTCTTATTTTATTTAATGAAATAAGTACTTTATAAATTGAATTAAAAAACGTTAATTTCAATTAATAAATTTTGATAAGCTTCCTGAAAAGGCATTATTTTGTATATTTCAATAATAATAGTTGAATTAGATATTTATTATTATTTGTCTTCATTTCTATGATTATTTTATTTCTGTATGGCAATTAAAAGTTCTTTTTAATAACTGTTAGGATTGAGATTATACTTAATAGCAAAAAAGTACAAAAATCCCCATTTTTGGTTGAACGAGAGAAAATATTAACTCAACTAATCACTAATAAATTCTAAACGTGATACGAACTTTCAGGAATATACAAAAGCTCAAATTAACAATAACAACAGTTTTTTAAATTTTTATATACCTTCATTAAACCATTTACAAAAATTAAAATGCTGATCTTTTTAAAATTGACACAGATACAATGTGTAAATGAATAATTTGCCAGTTTTATCTTATGTAATACGGTTTTCGTATAGCTGTGTATTATTTTAAGTTGTTAAATCATTCAAGGGCAGAAAAAATTGATTTCGTAACATTTTAGCAGTATGTGTTTCATGGGAGCACCTCATTGTTTCATGGATTTTATTAAATTATAAAGTCTTTATACAACACGATTCAATACATTCATTTTTTCATAAAGTTTATGCAAAAAGAAACCTGCGACAATTTTAAATTTGATAATAAAACTACATTTGTATATTAATGTAATTAATTAATTTTAGCATTTCTTACTTTATTTTAGTTCTATTTAAATTCACAGTTACAAATACATATTTTAGTGCAATACGAACAAATCATAAAAAAATAATAAAATTGTACTTGATTACTTCTTAATATGTAGAGAGTTTCATGAGATTTCACTGCATTACATAATACATTTTAATTTTGATCCACTTTATATTCTAAAACTGTTGAATCATTTAAACAACTTTAGCGTGTTAGAAAATGTATTTCACATAGTTTCTTGCTCATATTTCAAATAATATCCTGCACTATATTTTCTTTGTATTTATATGACTTTAGTTGCAAATTTATCAAATATTTGATTTCAGAAATGTTACATTTTATTTTCGACAAAGATAAGATTATTTAAAGATGGGAGCTTAGAAACTTTAGTATAATTTCCTACCAGTAAAAAGTTGTGATTAAACAAATAAATAAATAAATGTAGCGAAGGACAAACAAAAACTCAGAATAACAAAAATAAATCCCCATATAAAAAAGACAAAAATAGCATAATCAAATTTTAAGATAACATAAAATGTTTTATTAAGTTTATCAGTCTTACGTATTAAAATAAAAGAGCCGGGTAATTTAAGTTGCGTAGAGCAGGGCATTAAAGAAAGCTGACGGCAATCAATAGCGGGGCAGCAAAGCAAATTCTATAAATAGCTTCTCGCTGTAACATTAATTCAACAACAGGTCTGAGAAGAGAGGAAAGAGGAAGAGAAAATTCTCCAAGTCAACATTGCAAAAAGAAGCTCATTTTACGAGAAATTTCATACTCCGGAGTTTTATAAGCTGGATTTCTGTTCGGGTTAGCTTGTAAGCTTATTTTGAAAACAAGGATTAAAGACTGAAACACTGAAACATTTTGAAGATATTGTAGAAATAGTTAATGCATAATTAATTACACAACTGGAGAGTTTGATGAAAGAAGATGTTATGTAACAAAAAATTAAATTTTGAGAAAAATTAAGTAAAAGCTTTTTGTTATAAATTTTATTTTATTTTATATTATTTATTTATTTATTTATTTTTTTTTTTGGTAGCATAATTTTGATATGTTTACAGGTGGTATTAAACACGCTCAGAAAAAACATATTACTATGTAATTTTCAAACATTGAAAGTTATTAGTAAATATAATATTAAAACATTGAAAGTTATTAGTAATATTATATAAATTATTAAATATTAAAACATTGAAAGTTATTAGTAAATATTATATAAATTATTAAATATTAAAACATTGAAAGTTATTAGTAAATATTATATAAATTATTACATATTAAAATATTAAATATTTGTCGAAATGTCAATTAAAATGTTATTGTAGAAAGATGATAAATTTTTGGACTCTCTCTGTATGTATATCCCCGATAGCTGCCGTAAAAAACAAACGATCAGTTTGAAATTGAGCAGATATGTTAATGAGGAATTCGGAATTAGCTGTATAGTTTTTGGTTTAATTGGGGTGATTCGTTCTAAAATTTTGGAACATTTTCTTTCCTGTCATTTCCTGTCAGGATTTCTAAGGCAATTCTGGCATTTTTTTGACATTCACTGAAACTAAAATTCAATGTTTTAGTAATTGATTTAAATGTTACATTATGGATGCTAAATTTTCTCTGCGGAATCTTAAATTAATCAAATCGAGTTGAAATTTTGTTAATACGTTTTTCAAACAATCGCAATATTCTGTTTTTTTTTTTATGCATATGTTTCAAAAACATAGCACATTTTTATTACAAATTTCAAATTTAGCATATTTCTTCTTTTTCATTTTTTTTTTTCGTTTAAAAGTTACATAGCAGCTGCATTTCACTGCATCTTAGAAAAGGAAAGCTCAACTACATCGCACTATTTTATTGACACAATTAAACTAAAATTAAAACATTTATATATGTATATATATATATATATATAAGATTATTTTCGAGTGATTTTGGTATACTTTTTTCTATCGAAATAAATTATTATTTATTTACATAAGAACTCTCTTTAAAATACTATAGAATTACCACAACTTTTTTTTTCTCCCAAAAATATTTATAAAACGCTGGATTTCTAAATTATGTCTCATAACAGGAGCTTACATTTGATTTAATATCTTTGTTATACGAGATTTTATCCAACTACTGAAAAATATTTCTTGGAAAGTTCCGAGGGGCTCCCAAAAAATGTACTTTTTATAATAAAAAAATTGCAAGAATAAGCGATTCCATACCTTTCTGGCATGAAACCAATTTTAATGTAATAATTCTTAAAGGTAAGATTTCCTGGATGTTTAAAAAATCTTATATACAGGATGTTTAAAAAAGAATCATCCGATTAAAAAAAATCCTAACTATTTAGCTTCTCAGGTTTCACGCAGTTGGATCGGCTGTACGGGACCTGACGATTCAGTTAAACATCACTGGCCTCCAAGATCGCCGGACCAATATCGTGTACGATTTCTTCTTGTGGGATTTTATAAAAGACCACTTTTATCTGGCTCCCCTTTTAGCTACATTAACCGAACTGAAGATACGCAGAACAGCAGCCATGTTAGCAGCGGATACAGACATGCTCTCAAAAGCTTGGACGAATTTGACTACCGTATAGACATATGTCGTGCAATCAAAGGTGGACATATTGAGCATCTTTAATCTGGTTTGTAAAAAAACTTGATTATGCCATGAACTTAGCCATGTAATATAAAATTATTGTTAAGTGACTATGTTCAATATTTATCATAATACACGTACTTCAAATCGGGTGATTCTTTTTGAAACACCCTGTATATAAACTAAAAAAGAAAAGAAATTACGGATTTTCAGATACTAGACATTATATAAAGTAAGGGGAAAAAACGGATTGCAGAGTTGACGTTGAAGCACCCGATCTGCAGATTTACTAGTAATGCGTAACAAGTAGCTGTTTTACAGACACTACAAAAATTTTAACATAGGGTCGTATACTGCGCACCAATGCTGGAAACAATGTGGCTTAAAATGTATGTGGGCAACATTACAAAGTTGTCACAATATCTATGTATATATATATATATATATATATATATATATATATATATATATGTTACGGTCAATATGAATAATCCGGTCATTATTTATAATAACCGGTTATTATTAATAATAGCCGCGGTATATATATATATATATATATATATATATATATTGTTTTGTCAAATCACTCTCTCACTCTCGCTAAAATTCGTCAACTGACCCTTACTATATTCTAACTTTCTGGGAGTAGCATTTAAGGTTAACTTGAACGAAAATTAAAAGATTTCAATAAACGAATTAAAAATTAAACGAAGCATAATTTAATAAAACCTTTCTTAAAACCCTTTTATTGAATTTTTAAGTCAATAATTATGTATAACAAAATAAAATCATGGGAACCAACTAATCATTATTATATGAGTCGTAATTTTTTCAACTGGATGAAAATGTCAGGGCCAGGATTCGAACCAGGGATCTCTTTGGTTGAAGCTGTTATTTACCAATTAGAATGATTGCGTTAAAATTAATGTAGTGTAATTACTTATCTAGCGTTTACTGGAGTTACATTGCCTGCGATTTATTCTGTTGAGCTGATTCAGATATCAGAGCAGATCCTATAATCAAAAAGGTTACCTGGGTGAATTGGGTCCTCCAGATTCGTCCGGGATTTCTCAGTTACCAGAGCATTGGCAGCTTCAGCCAAAGAGGTCCGTGGTTCGAATCCTGGTCTAGATATTTTTCACCCAGTTGGAAAATTACAACTCATATGATTTATTTACCAATTAGAATAATTATGTTAAAATTAATCTAATTACTATTATTTGAATAGCTTCACATTTTATGATTTTTCTGGTTTCCTACTTTACGCCAAGTTTACGCCCTGTCTACGAGCAGCGATATTTTTAAAACTTAGGGAGCCATAAGAGATAGGAAGACTGCACTGCAAAAAAAAATTGTTGAATTGGTGCCAGTATTATTACTGTAAAATCAACAAATTTGTTTGCAGTGTATCAGTAGTTTAAACTACAGTGATTAACTCAAATATTATAATTATTGTTTATATTTTTACTTTTTTCTATCTTTACAAGAAGAAAGTATTGGATTCATGAAAATTTTCTACTTCCGGTTTTCAACGGATTTATATGTTTTAGAAGGTCCTGTACACGATTTGACTGTTTTTAGAAATTGTCTGTCTGTGAGTCTGTCTGTCTGTATGTATGTGGAAAAAAAATTGTGGGCGCTCTATCTCAAGAACTAACACACAGCATTTAATAAAGCTTTAGATTCATTTAGACCTTGATATAAATTGGTGCTTATTAGTTTTTAGTGTAAATCGCCCCACAAGTGGCGCTGCTAAGCTACAGTTTTCACGATTTTCACTATAGCGGTATCTCAAGAACTAATGCATATAATTCCACCAAACTTCAGATTCTGTTAGAACATGACATAAGTAGACGCTGATTGCGTTTTGGTGTATATAGCCCAACAGGTAGCGCTGCTAGGCTACTTTCTTCATGATTTTCACGATTGCTATATCTCAATAAGTAATGCGCAGAATTTCCTCAAACTTAAGATTGTGTTAGGCCTTGAGATAAATAGATGCTGATTACGTTTTGTTCTAACGAGTCCAATAGCGGCTCTACCATGCTACTTTTTTCCTGATTTCCTCGATAGCTATATCTCAAGAACTAATTCGCAGAATTTCATCCAACTTCAAATTCAATTAGACGTTAACATAAATTGCTGTTGGTTAGGTTTTGGTGTAAATCTCCCAACAGGTGGCACTGTTATGCTGCATTTTTCATGATTTACGTGATTTTAGTGACAGTCATATCTCAAGAACTAATGCACGGAATTTAATAAGACTTCAGATTCAGTAAGACCTTGATATAATTTCGGGGTGATTCGTTTTTGGTGTACATGAAACCTATATGAGATAGAAGAAAGTTTTTGGATTGACACATTCGACTAGTTAGAATGATAGTTTTGGTATCAGTTAAATTAAATTAACATAAAATTATTTAAATTTAGAGATTTACAAAATGTTAAATAATAATTCAGATCACATTAAAATATATGGTACAACAGTAAGAATTGCTATTTATTATACAAACCTCAGTACTATATCACTTATTATAAATACAGTACTTTTTAGCGTATATCGTGTTTTGTTATACAGTTCATTCGGATATACCGTTCTTTGTTGTGTCTCATGAGAGAGACGAAAAAAAACGCTTTTTAGTAACTTTATTTGTTTATTATTTACAAAAATATCCGTATCGTTAATTTTCTTAAGATAATTGTGATTTGCATTTAAATAAACATTTTGGAGTGAAATGTAAAATTCACTTGGAAATTATCACCTTTCTTCAAATTTGTAATGTCCCCTGTTAAATAACGAGTCGTGGCTACTGTAGTAAAAAAAAAATGATCTGATATTTTATGTAATAGTTTCAATAATTTCACATTTTTTTGACCCCACACATTAAACTTTATTAATTTTTTTAAGATTAACTTTATAATTTCTTTTTATTATATTTTGTTATTATTATTATTTACTTCTTAGCGTTCATATATTTTACAACACAGTTTTTTTTTTTTCCTTAGAACAGATTAAGTGCTTCAGATAAGGCAAAATCTAGTTTAATTGCAATGAGTATTTTTCTCTGGTGAGTATGTCAGAGTCGGGTTCGAATATAATATTCAAAACCGCAGCAAATATTCTCTATTTCAAAATAAGCCGTGATATGAAACATAAAATATGGTGTTATAAATATAGAATAACATAAAATTTCAACAAAAACGCATTCGATCCATCTACAAGTAATTTAGTTCCGCTGGATTCAAACTTTTGCTCTGGATCGGTACATTTTTGCATCAATTTAAGATACAAAAATGAAGAAGAGAGACATATGAATTAAAGTTGCTATAGCTAAATAGATATGAATAAATTTTAAAATAATTTTGTTCAATAGCAAAATATATTTTAAAGATTGAGTTGTAAAGTCTAACCACGACAAAATAACAAAACTAAATAAAAACATTTTAAAAAATTAAGATAAAAAACTGAAATATTTTTCACAGCAATTACACAATACTTAAGAAATATAATTAACTGATAACGATTACTTATTTCAAAACTTATAAAATTCTTAAGTACATTTAGTTAGTTCATGCATAAAAAAAAATATTTATTATAAAAACGCATTAAATGGGTCATTTTCTTATCCAAAGATATGACCTATATTCTGACTATTATCTTTTACGTACGAAACGAAAAAAGAAACTTCTCACTGCAAACAAAGGTTTATCATTTGTTATAGAAAACAATCACATCTTATCTATATCAGTTTGGTATATATTTGTTGCAGTTGTATTTTTCTTTTTTCGGAATAATAAATCCAGTTCAAATCACTATAAATTACGCAAAGAATCACTTATATCTAGAACATGTATTAGCAATTTTTTTAAAAGTAAAATCAACTTTATATGTACTTTTTAATAAAATGACGTCTTCCAAATTTCTTAAAAATATTTTAAAAGACGGAAAAGATACCCGTTTCGAGGAAGTACATATTTCTTATCCAGGTTAAACGTAATCGCCCACTAAACGGACAAAAAAGCAATGAAATTGTAAGTATAGTTTGCAAGTGCGTTAATTTAACGCACTACCTGCCTTTTTCTTTGATTCTACAATTACTTCTGAGAAGTTGTCGACTTTAATAAATGCATTTCACATCAAAATAAGTATCATGCATATTAATGCATATTTTCTGAATTTTTGCTAATGTGAACAGCCCAATCAAAATTACTATACACGCTGCCCAAATTAGAAACTTATTTGCATGATGTATGATGATAGGTTTAGATAGTAACAGGATAAAAGAAAATTTTATTTTATTTATTAAAGAATATTGAAGAAGTACTTAAGTTATTACTTACAATTATAATTTTAATAAAGATGCTCTTCGTGTGAATTTTAAATAAAAAATATTGCTAAAGCGGCAGTATAAAGCAATAATTTAAATATTTTTTTCAAAAAACATGCTCTTTCTTATTTGAAAAATTCATCGTTATCAGAGGAAAAAAAACAAACAAACAACAATGTTTTTTATGTCTCTGCTTTGAATGACATTGAATTGTGACTGCATGTCCTCAAATAAAAAAGTCTGCATTTTATTTAAACAATAGAGTAGATTTATTCTGATTTTGATGCGTCACTTAGCCAAGAGAAGAAAACGCTTCAAAGGTTTCTACTCGAAAGAAAAGTATTTAAAACAGCTATGTCATCAGAGCTACTCTGCGAGTGTTTGCCAAAGTCTAGGTACAATAGAATAAAACAATAGACTAAAAGAAATAAACAATGATAAATAATTCCGTACTAAATTTTGTTTTTACAAAGCAAATTACATATGAAAAAATACATGAAAGCTGCTGAATTGGCTACTGATATTATGAATAATAATATGTTAAATTTTGTTAAATTATGTAAAATTAATGTAAATTAAAATATGTTAAATTAAATTCTTTTTGTAAAAATATAACAATATGAGCATTTTTAAACTTGTGAAACTACAGTGAGTATATTAAAAAATACGCCCAACTATGGAACTATTGTTTTAATGAATTCGATTTCTGGTTTATGAATGCAAGGAATGCCTTGAAAATACAGTTACAGTAAAATATGTGAAGCGAAACCTAATGTGTAACGGAATCTTGCCTTAAACGGATAATATCATGAATTTGAAAATTAATAATACAATGTAAATGTAGTTATTTGAACGATGTACGTACAAATACAGCAATCTATTCTAAACGGAAAAATTTAAAATCTTTACAGCAGTTTTGTTTTCTTAAAAATCATCTTAGAAAAAATAATTTTCTTTCTTTCTTTTACCTATCACAAATGTTTGTACTCTCATAATTAGCACAATCGTGTCAAACTTATGGCACTTGCTAAAAGTGTCTCTAGCGCGCGAAAATGTTAAATGTGATAATCAATTTTAAAATAAAATAAAATCTTTTTTTTTGCAATAAATATTTTTTTGAACATGTAGAGACATATAATAAATAAGCAATTATTTTTGCATGAATACACACATTCGATATTTTTTACCATGACACTCTGCAGCGCTTTTACATGCCAATTCCTTTCACATATAACTAATTTGCCTTTATTTATGAATTTAAAATAATTTATTATTTCAAATGAATTTCAAAAGACAGTTGTTACAATAAAATGACAAATAGACTTTTTTTTAAATAACAAAGTATGAACAAGGTGCGAAACATCCGGCGGTGAACGGAAAACAAATACGATATTAATACGGTTTTTTATACAACATATATCATTAGAAGTTAAAAGTTTCATTTGTATATATATATATATATATATATATATATATATATATATATATATATATATATAACTATAACAAAAGTATTTTAGAAAATTTTATTCTGCCACTTGAATGAATTGCTTTTGCGAATCAAAATTTGATTTAATTAAACAGCTGATTCCATAATACATAGAAAAATATCATTTTGATTTTTTTATACAAGGGTAGATCAAATATAAAGAAGGCTTAATAAATATTTTTTAAATATTATTTACCCAAACTATATTAAAGTTATTTTTTTAAATAGCTTTCTTTAATATCTACGTACTTTCTTCAACATATTGGAAGTTTTCTTTTTATTTATTCTTGTACAATATAAAGAACTAGAACATGTACATATGCACTGTACAAAAATTCTTTGACATCTTTATCTGATGAAAATCTTGGTTTTCCTAAGGTTTATTTAGAGGATCCAAAGAAATTTTAGTCAGAAGATGATAAGTCCGGACTATAAGGAGGGAGAGAAATGAATTATAGTGAAATTTTCGTTTCGTTACATCTGCTGTGTGAAGAAGAAGATGTCATTGTCTCGGAGAGGATGAGTTCAGATAGAAATGGGACGAATTTTGGACCGATATGCAGATATAATCTTTTCCAAAAAGTAACATTTTTATACTACTTTATATGTATGCTGTTGATGAAGAAATTCCAAAAATTATTACTGAGAACTTTGTCAGTTTTTGCTTCAGTGAAACAGTTTCACTTTTTGTGAGGTATATTCATACTGGATTGCCTTGTTTTCACATTCTTCACGGCCATTAAAAAAATTTGTGTCATTTACATGAGACATTGATAGGGTATCATTTTCGAATTGTACGTTTAATCTGCGTGAAATTTCAATGGGCTTGATATTTTGATTCGTTGAAAGTTTTCTTTGTGAAAATGCACTAGGCACTTTGTGTTTATTCATAATTATAGCGAATAAATAAATGAATGTAAGAAAAAAAAAACGATGCCAGATTATTTTTTTGTTGTTGTTGTATAAAATATTATGCAGAATAATGGCTGAAAAAAAAGTAAATAAATAAATAAAAGAGAAAAAAATTATTTAAGTATGTAAATTAATATATATAACAATAATACATTTAAATACGACATATGATCAAAGATCGTGAACGATGTAAAATTATGATAACACAAGTTCTACTTAAAATATTTCATTTAGTTACAGAAATGAATCTCCTCCATCCCCCAAGATTACCAGAAAAATATACTAATTAATAAAAATATTGTAAATAAAAATGCAGCGCCTGTGAGCAAATTATTATTTTAATTACTTGATTTAAAGTAAAAATATTAAATCCAATGCAGAAAATCGAATTGGATCACTAGAATTAAACCTCTTTTTGGAATTACATACAATTGCTTCTTGAAAAAAAAAATACTAATTTAAAAAGACACGCGATTCTCAACCTGAAATGTATTTTATACAATATTCATTTTTCTACTAAAAAATATTTGATTTATTTACAAATATAAAATTTGTAACTGAATTTTGCAAATGCATTTCCTATCCTGAACAGCACGCCTTAATAATTTCTCAGTTTAACATCATTTTTTCAGATTCTATGCTAGAAAAATTTACTAAGTCTAATTTTTTTTTCCTACGCATGAAACGAGTTTTGAGTTTTTTTTATATATCATGAGACTTTGCCTGTTCGATTACTTAACACCTGGATACGGCACAGTTTATGGCTAGAGAATGACACTCTATAAACCATAAATTTAAGAAGGGTTTTAAAACTGGATATCTTATTATGTATCTGGTACAGTAAACATGCAGTTTTAGCTTTTGAATAAAGAATGTGTACTTTAATATCTAAACTCCGAGATTAGAGAGATGTGCGACGCAATCTAGTTGAAGAGAACGCAGTCGACCCAAAAATAATACTAGGTATCATCTAAGTTTGAGAGAGTTTCGCAGGTGTCCTTTATCGCATTACTCGGCATTTGGCACAAGACTTACCCTTGAAAAAGTTCTGTTTCTTCCCAGTGACTCAGCACTGAAAATGCAGACATGGGGACAATTTTGGTTTTTTAAATAGCAAAGTGTAGGTGTCGAAACACACCTCTATAAAATGGAGCACACTAAAATGCTGACATAACAAACATAACTTAAGCAAAATGAGAACAAGTAGGAAAATAGAGCTTGTTTTTCCAGTAACAAGTGCACATAACATTCGAAAAATACGCGTTGTTTAGATATATAAACAGTGATCTTTCACTTATATCACTTTTAAGTGAGTAGTGCTGCCAACTGTCCAGATTTACGCGGGACATCGCGATTTACAGGTGTTCCAAGTACGGAACCACTGCGCGGGACGCCAAAAGCCACGATTTTTCATGATGCACAAATTCTTTTAAAAATACCATGCTATTCGTTATTCCACATAGAGTTGAATCCGGTGAAAACAGAACCGGCATACATCATAAAAAAATTAGGAATCTGCAGAAAGGAATACCTTATAAATATACCTGCTAAGGCGGAATATTTTTCCGCTCACTAGCTATTCTGATTTTATACAGGTTTCAATGTACTTTGCTTAGTAAAAACTGTTAAAACGGAATACGTTTATAACAGAATCCTGTACTAAACGTAAAAACTTCATACTACCTACGGAAGGAATATACCATAAAATTATAACTGTCCAATCGGAAACCTCTCCAAAACGAAATTTTGTTTCAGCCCTTAGCGAATCCATTTTAAAAGATTTTACTGTATAATATTATTGTGTTTATTCAGTGCAGTAAAACCTACCAAACAAGAAGTCAATTGACAGGGGAAAAAAACCGTTTTTGACAAGTTTCCGTCTTAACAGGTATAACTGTATGATAATTCTGCTGTAGGGACAATAATTTCTTTACTTTTCAGAAAGGATTACAGACAGGTTCCGTTTCATAGGATTTATTGTAGTTTAATGTGTAACTTGTTTTGTCTTCCTTCCCCTTTTTAATGTGACAGTAGACCTGATAAGAAATAAGCGAATTTTAAAATTTTTCTTATGGGACCGAAGAAAACCAAAAGACATAGAGAACTGGGGGAATAGTAGAAATGAAAGAGTACCGTATTAAACTTCATTCTTGATAAATTAAAAATTTTAAAAATTGCTATAATTATTGATCACCATACCATATCGGATCTTTGTTTCAAAAATTTATGACTTTTTCAGATATACAGGTAAAATCGATTTGTTTTTGTTTGGATCGTGATGTATAAACATATTGCTCTATGCCTGACAACATAGTTAATATTTTTTCGGAAAAAATATTTTGTTGCACCAATTTTAGAAGATTACGTAAAGATATTGAATAATACAATGGTGAATGTACAGGGTGATTATGAAAAAAATTATCCCGATATATGAGCCCATAACTGTCATAATACCGTTCACAGAAACTGAATGAAATTCTGGCCTAAAGTATTTTGAGGTATGCGCTCAAGAATCACGTGAAAAACAACAGTTAAATTCTAACAGTTACGGTTACAGTGACAAAATTTCGAAATTTTCAAATGGCAACACCAACTTTTTTTTAATTGGAATATGATCTTCGTAGTGAAAAACCATAAAAAGCGTTGGAACGGTACCTGTAGCACGAAAATCGCCGGCGCTAGACAGACTAAGAAGTGAAAACAACCAATAAAGGACAGAGAAGCAACAGAAAGTAAAACATTTTATTGTTCAGTGCTATCCACCATATTCCACATGTAAAGTGCCGTCGTGTGTAAAATGGAAAATATATGAAACACAATAAAATGTTTTGTTATCTGTTGCTTCTCTGTCCTTATTGGTTGTTTTCACTATTCTTCTTAGTTTGTCTAGCGCCGGCGATTTTCGTGCTACAGGTACCGTTCCAACGCTTTTTATGTTTTTTCACTATGAAGATCACATTCCAATTAAAAAAAAAAAATAGGTGTTGCCATTTGAAATTTTCGAAATTTTGTCACTGTAACCGTAACTGTTGTTTTTCACGTGATTCTTGAGCGCATACCTCAAAATACTTTAAACAAAAGTTTCATTCAGTTTCGTTGAACGGTATGATAGTTAGGGGCTCATATATCGGGATAGTTTTTTTATAATCACCCTGTACTTTAAAAGATTGGCTCTCAAGTTTTGCAGTATTAAGTTACACGATTTTATATTACCTTAACATTTTTAACTGTAAGTTACGTGTATAAATATTAAATAAGATTAACAATGAGAATAAAAATTAAAGTAAGAAAATTAAATAAAATTAAGAAGCCAAAAAAAATTGATGATAATTTAAAATGAACGTCGTATAAGTAGGAGAAAAGATCGGATATCTGACAGATGTTTCGCATTATATCTCATATAGAGTAGTATAATTAAGAAGAGCATCAATGAGAGAACAGACATGGAGAGAACAACATTCACTAGCTATTCTGATTTTATACGGGTTTCAATGTACTTTGATTAGTAAAAATTAGGTTTGTTTCTTTCCCTTGTGCTTTAACGTAAAAAGGTTAATTGTTTAATATTTATTTCTAAATAGAAACTCACAAAAATGAAGATAATAATCTACATAATGAAGAGAAGGAAAAGTAAGAGAGTGAATTATGTCAGCAAAGTATCATCTGGGTAGCTCAGCTGGAAGAGCATTGGTACAGCAAGCCGAGGTACCCTGGTTCGAGTCCTGGCCTGGACATTTTTCGCTCTGTTGGAATAAACTTCAACTAGGCTACTCCAACCCTGATGATGATATTTATCTTATAAACAAAGAAATCAAATTCTTTGATACAAACAATGAGAACTTAAAATAACAACTGCATATATTAAAAAACAATACCGATAAGCCTCCCGCTATGTCGCGCAAATCAGGAGGTAGGAGAAAACGCCATATAACCGTTGACATTAAAATTTAAGAAGGATAGTAACAAACAAGTGAATGATATATGCTTGCCTCCAAAACATCAGTTTAAATGCCTATAAAAATTTCCATAATAAGATTATCGATTTCGAAAAGATTATGGCAAATTGGAAGATAAGAGGAAAACGTCATGTAGCCGAAGACATTAAAATGTAAGAAATATCATAACAAACAAGAGAATGATATATGCTTACTTCCAAAACATACATTTAAGTGCATATAACAATTTTCATAACAAGAGTATCGATTTCGAAAAGATTATCGCAAATTAGAAGATAAGAGAAAAACGTCATGTAACCGAAGACGTTAAAATGTAAGAAATATCATAACAAACAAGTGATTAGATTATGAAAAGTATAAGATTATCGCAAATTGGAAGATACTAGAAAAGCTACATATAACCGAGGGCATTAAAATTCAACAAATATACTAACAAACAAGTAAATTATATATTCTTGTCTCCAAAACGTCAGTTTAAGCACATATAACAACTTTTATAATAAGACTATCGATTTCATATAAGATTATTGCAAATTGGAAGATAAGAGAAAAACGTCATGTAGCCGAAGATATTAAAATGTCAGAAATATCACAACAAACAAGTAAATGATATATGCTTGTTTCCAAAACGTCAGTTTATGTGCACATCACAATTTTCATAAGATTATCGATTTTATAAAAGATTATTGATTTCATGTAAGATTACCCAAAGATATAACCCAAGGCATAAAAACTTAAGAAAAATGGTAAGAAACAACTAAAATATATACGCTTGTCTCCAAAACATCAGTTTATGTGCATATTAAATGGTAACAAACGAGTAAATGATATATTCTTGTCTCCAAAACGTTAGATATGTGCATATTACAATTTTCTTAATAAGTTTAAAGATTTCATATAAGATTACCGCAAATCTGAAGATACTAGAAAAGCTCCATATAACTAAAGGCATTAAAATTTAACAAAGATAGTAACAAACAAGTAAATTACATATGTTTGTCTCCAAAACGTCAGTTTATGTGCAACAAATTTCATAATAAGATTAACTACTGTATGCACTGTACTTATAGTAATAGACATACATATAAAATAACTTAAGAAGTGCTGTTAAGGTGGTTCAGGACCCGAAATATCATATACTTCTTAGTACAGTTTTTAGGATAAAATTATGTAAACCTTATAGAAATACAATAATTAGATCAAAATATACAACTTTTTTTTTTAATGTTGTACTGGCTATGTTTTCATAAAAAGGACGTAAAACAAATTCATTTATCTTAGAATTTTTTTCAAGACTAGTCATATATAAAGTAATACATCTAAATTGCTATGAAAAATAAAACTATGACTCTTAGTAGTTC
The DNA here is from genome assembly GCA_963931845.1 of Maratus michaelseni. Lineage (NCBI taxonomy): Eukaryota > Metazoa > Arthropoda > Arachnida > Araneae > Salticidae > Maratus > Maratus michaelseni. Next base: position 70,929,222 of record OZ007587.1, on the reverse strand, counting down.
AGTTATATATTCATAAAATTGTATTTAGGTCTTTCTGTTTTTAAAATTTAAAAAATATGATTTTTGTATTATAAAGTATTTTTTTTTAAATACTTTTTCTTTCTTTAAAAAAAAAATAAATAACTATTCTTGTAAATCCTGAAGTCAAATTAATATTTATACCTTTGTGTACTCAAAAAGGATAAAAAAAACAGCCTTATTCTTTCAGAAGATGTATCAATTTTTGAATATGGCTAAAATTAACAATTTAATAATTTCAATTAAAAAATGAATTTTAAATATTTTTAAAGAATTTACATTTGAAAATGAATATTTATATACATTTCAAGAAAACAAACAATACAAAATATTTAAAGATAAAAAAAATAAAATACAATTTATGTCATCGATCACTTTAAGGTAGAAGTTAGTCTTTCAGTTCTGGAGACACAGAAAGAGCGATATATCCATAAAAGAAATATAACGGAAACTATTCTAATTTATTTTGAAAATAAAATGATATACTAATAAAATAACAGGATTATTTTCTTAACTTTTATTACGTATAAATTAATTTCTATTATAGGAAATTTGGTGATTTTCAGTTAAACAAACGCCACTTCGCGCCAAATAGAAATGTTGGCGCGTTAAACATGTATTGCTTAATGAAAATTATAACTATTTTATGGAATACGAGTTATGGGGAAAATTCATAAACAATAGAAACATTTAATATTTCATCACACAGTTAGCGATTTTATTTAACATCGCGAAAAATGTCTGATATTTTTTCATTGGCGTTATATAAATTTAATTGAATATTATTCACAGACAACAATGAATAAAAAACCTCACAGACAACAATGAATAAAAAAACCCAGAAGTATACAAAAACAAAGAACAGTTATTAAAGGAAATACGGAAATCTTGAAATAAGGTTTATAGATTCATCCTTTGGCCATAGTGCAGTTTGTGCTTCCAAATTAGGAATGCGCTATTGGATCATATACACTTTAATGAACAAATATTACAATGTGAATTCTGCTTTTTTTGCCTTGGAAAAATTTAACTGCAGAGCGTTTATCATTTGGAAATCGACAAATTGTGTAAGTCATATTTAAATACTAAAAAAATTGTATATTCACTGTAAAATGAAATCTTAAAAGAAAAAAAAATAATTTATACGTGACGATATAAAATCCAGTTCTTCACTTCTTGACGGGAAATAAGTAGTTTACTACATTTGGTGCAAAACTTTGACTGCTGTTCGTCTAACGGAAATGTTCCGAAAAATTTCTACACGATTCTACGTAACTAGAATACTTGTCATAATAGAGCAATCAAATTAAGACAGTTTCTGAATCTATTATAAACTATTATTTAGTACGAATACTCAAAAATAGTGACAGATTCAGGTACTGATAAATGTACAGGGAAAAATCTCAATTATTTCTCCGATTTTATTTAAAATCTTCACCTTTCAGCATTTTCTGATGTGGCATATAGCACATTTCTTAAAGAAAGCATTTTTTTTTTAAAATAAATCTGAAAATAATTCAAATATTTTATAGATAGAGTGAAAAGTAGCTTCTATACTTCAAAAGGAGTCCCATTACATCAAAGTACGTATTGATTTGTAGACAGTAAGAGTTGTGTAAAGCCATGGCGAAAAAAGTAATAACACGTCTATGCTTAATTCCCTTTTAAAGATATTTTAACATACTTTTAGTGACGGATAGGAAAGCATGTTTGTGGTTTAATATCTGAAAAATAATATGATATATGAATCATGTCAATTTACTGATAAGTGTGTGACATGTTTAAAAGAAAGAGTATGTTTCGAGAAATCTAACTTTGATAGATTCACATTTTCATGAAATCATTTTTTTCTGTAAATATAAATAAAAATTCAGAAACTCGCATGAGGATAATTTTTTTCATTGAACAAAATATCACTTTTATGCATAATTTGAACATAAATTTGAATTAAAATTCAATTTAATCTCAATTGAAATGCTTATAAATATCTTCATACATTTACAACATGTAAATACAAACTGATTTAAAGGTAGTGGTATTTATTTTTTTTAGATTTTCAGTATTTTATACAACGCTTTTTTTTCAATTTCCTCTCGTACTCGGTATCTATTTAGAACGGTTTGAAAAATAATAGTTTCATAGTTTAATTTTTGACTGTTGTTAAATATTTAGGTAACATCAAAAGTAAAATTATATTTCTGTAGTACTTATCAATACCTCGCAGTGTACATGTGTTAAAATTGCATATATGACAAATAAGATTGAAACAAGACGTTAGTCCTTAAAATGTCTAATTAGTTAATATAAAAGTTGTTTTTAAGTAAAAATTGTACAGAATAATAAAAAATGATCTTCTGTTTTAAATAATTAAAAATTCATGCCAAAATAAAGAGAACAACAGTGAATGAAGAATAAAATAAAGATCAGACAAAAATTAAATTAAATGTAAAAACAATTTTAAATACTAAATTAAAAAAAATAATTTAGACAATTTTATTTTAACATCTAAAATTATTAATATTTTGAAATTTCCAAATCGCAGTTTCATTTCTTTCATATAATTATTATTGCAAGTACCGTTTCAATCAAGTGTTTGGGGGAAATTAAACTCTTAATACTTTAACGACAAAATCCATTACAAGCACTAGTACTCTAAGACTGTTTATTTTCTGTGAAACTCCGCCCCCCCCCCCCCCACACAACTTCCCGTGGTGTCATTAATGTATAATCGTAACCCTCTATAATTCAACATATTAAATTTCCTATCTAAACTAATTGAACTGTTTTTGAATTGAATTGAATTTTTGTCGTAGTAATAGTAATTTATTTGAACGATTAATTACTCATGAATATTTAATTAATTATTGATAATATAAACTGCTCAATTTATTTTTAAATGACTACTTGAGCCCCTCCCATAATTAATTAATTGTTACGCCCCTAACATTTGTAACATATGCGTTAGAGCAAATTCTAAATATCGTAACTACTCTGTTTTATGGAAAACTGAATGACCCACATTTGTCCTTGACTGAAATAAAGAGTAAAAGGTTTTGCTCTTAGTTCCGCTTCTACGTATAGGTGGCTCTATTCATCAACACCATCATTGACGGTTTTTCTGAATTATTCAGAAACTTCATGCACGTAGAAAAGTAGAAATTATCAGATGAAGAAGCATATGAATCTAAAATGTATTATATAATATTACAACAGGCTTTAGCTCGCTCGCAACCTTTTAGATTACGATTTCTTCATATCGATTTCTTTGAGTTATTGTTTACTTCCTGAAAGGACGGAAGAGTATCTAAGTAACAAATGCGAGGGAAAATGTTATGAAGTGTATCATTCGCTGCTTTTGAGAGATTAAAAAAATCAATAAATTTTGGGATAGGATTTTTATGTTAAAAATTTTCTTGATATTTATTTGCTAGCAGGTACAGGACTGAACTACGGTACATTAATGATATCATTATAAAAGAAATCTATCTGAAAAAAGAAATAGTCACGTCTATTTCTATTTAACACTTTTTTTTTTAATATATCAGTTTGTGCGATAACAACAATAAAAAACAACGTATATTTTTATAAATCGATATATTTATCGTAAAAACCAAGTAAAATGTAATTATGTAATTAGAAATATGACTTTCAGAAACGCATTCAAAAGTGTAAATACTTTTATGTTGATTTTTTAAACCAGTTTTGAATCCTTTTATTTAAGATAATTAGATACATTTATTGTATAATTAATGCAATGTACGTCAATCGTCGATCTAACGTTTTTACAATCACCACCTCTCTCTCTCTTTTTTAAAAGTCTTAAGGCACTCCCCTCACGCGAAAAGAACCGTTTGCTAATGTTAATCCTATGGGGCATTATTTTTCTAATATCTCATTTGCATTTCAATATTTTTAAACGATTTTTTTGCACTGGATAGTTGAGATCAATCTCTATTTCCACAGGTTCCAACCGGTTCCAAAAGTGTATCTTCGTAAAAAAAATCCGCAAATAAATCGAAAAAGTAATCAACGGCAGAAATAGAGATTGATCTCAGCTATCCAATGCAAAAAATCGTTTAAAAATATTGAAATGCAAACGAGGTATTAGAAAAATAATGCACCTTAGGATTAACATCAGCGAGTGGGTCTTTTCGCCTGAGGAAACAGACCCTTAAGTGAGCAGTATTGAACCGGAAGATAAAATAAAATATGCACTCGTATTATCTTTTCGGCATTTAAAATGCTTTAAAAAACTTTCAAAGATATAAGACAGATTAAAGTACATAGCGAAATATTTTTAAGATTTAAAGAATTATTTAATTTTTGTATGAGTCTGTTATTAGATACGCTGGTCCATCTTCGTCTCTTTCCCCCTCTCTCCGCATCTGTATAGGCGGAAGAGCAGCGTATTTTTGAATATGAATAAATGTTCATTTATAAAACTTTCTTTATAATACATTGAATAGCACTATAAAATAAATATTGCTTTAAAATAAAACTAAATGTATTAACAAACGCCCTTTTAATGCGTTTTTCTTCCATAAAAAGTATTTTAACAATCTGTATTGATATTAGCGACTTTCTCTACACAATATCCGCATTGATATTATAAAATATCGAATTCTTAAATGGGAAGAAAGCAATATAGAAATAAAGTCAATAATTGCTACGGCAATGACATTCTAACATCTATGATATAAACAGGAAATAAACTATTAGCTTTATGGATGATTTTCATGTACATGAAAAAAATAACATTAAAATAAAAAAACTGCTTCTAATTAACGGATCGTAATTCTGGTTGATAGTGCTTCTATTTTAGTTATACAAAACAGATTATTTTTCTACGGATTATTAAGATACTTTAGCATAATTAGGTTTTTGAGCAGTAGTTTCAACGTTATCTTTTCGCAAAAAAAAAAAAAAAAAAAAAAAAAATACAGCAAAGTATAATAAAAATAAAATAAAATAAAGCATTCATTCACCGGTAATTTTATTCCTTTTTAATCCATTCATTCTTATTTTCTTTTTTTTCTAGAAAAGAAGAAATTTAGGTATTTTGTTAATTGAAATGAACTTGAAACGAAATCTTAAAGAAATTAAGAGAAACAAAAAGAAATACATATTTCAAATTGCTATATACTTAAAAAAATAACAAATACTCTCATGCATTTTTAAAAAAACAAATTGATCATAAAATAAATAATAAACTCCGCTAAGTAAAGTTGTTTGTTTACATCATTAATAATGCATATGTATATGATATAATTCATTTTAATAAATAATAAATACTTACCAATATCTATAAATGGAATTTGAAAAGTCATTTAAAATAAAATAAAATAAATCACTTTGTTCTCATTCCGATTCTTGATAGAGTTTAACATCAGTTTAGAGTTCCGAATAAATCTATAAACAATTCCATGTGGATAAATTGAAATGTTTTCACCAGTTTACAAAAGTATAAAAATTATAAAACTAAAAACAGAAAAAAATGAGATTATTATTCTCTCCAGTTTGTTTAGTTGCGAAGGTTGTACACTCTTTTTTCGCTGATGGATATTACTCCGTATATAACGGGAACGCGAAAGTACCTCGAACAACCAACAACTCTTCGCAGGCAAAAGCGCTCGAAACAGACACAGTTCCTTCCTGATATAGCAAGCCTGATCACTTTCCGATGTATTCCTCCGCTCCGGCACAGCTGTTCGTCAGCTGAGCTCCAAGATTTCACCACTCCGCCTTAAGAAAATAGTCCTTTGTTTAATTTGAAGTTTGGAAGCTTTTAACTTAAATGGATTCAGACTTAATCTATCTAGTATAATTTGTCTACTTATAATCTTTTATTTATGAGGGATTAAAAAGTTTAAATAATGCACGATCATGATCTAAAGATTCAAGTTCGATTTTTGTAGATTGTACATGTATCGCTCGCAGTATGAAAGTCAAAGTTTAGCTGGATGTGATGTTTTTGTGCAGCTGTTTAGGTATAATTGAATATTTATCTGCAGAAGTGTTTTCATATCAGTTTTTAAATTTTAATAATGAAAATATTTTTTCTTAGAAATTTCACACAAAAAGCGTACAATTATATATATATATATATATATATATATATTTTTTTTTTGAAGAGATAAATTATGTTCAAAATAGCATCTTTTAATAACATAGCAAAATCTGAAAGAAGTTATAGCATGTATAGATATAACTGTGTTAATAATATTTTTTTTATTTAATTTTTTTAAATTTTTATTAGTTAAACACTAATTAAATCATATAAAAATAAAACTATATATGATAGAGTAATGCATATGAAATTGTATTATTTATTTTATAAATGATAAATATTTTTTAATGATTATGTTGTTAATAATGATAAGTACATGCCATTTAATCACAAATAAATTCGATTAAGTATTTCTCTGAAATTTCGAAAGTTATTTTAAAATATGCCTAACATATTGAGTGTCGTTACGTAAAGCGTAAATCAGACTGCCAAACATTATTCTCTGAACAATGAAGTGAGATCAGCATTTACATTACTCGGAGAGATGGTAACTATTATAAATAATAACATTTTTACAAAAAATATGCATTTCGATATAAAATTCCGAAAAAAAAAAGAGATATTAAAGAATTTTTTCTAAAGAGGTATTCAAATTGTGAATACATTACATTTTGAATAAGAATAAATTTTTCACCATATTTCAACAACCACTAAATATTTCTTAATTTAGAAAGAATATCCAACCATACTCAGCCAAGGCTCATGAATATTGAAAGCTGGAATCTATAAGTCTCGGTTTCGATTTCACGCGACTCATCTGGGATAGTTTTGGATTTTTGGGGTTTTCCTTGCGTAAAAAAAACAGGAATTACATTTTATAGAAATGTCCTTTCGAAAGTTTGTCTCCTATTTGGTCACATGGGCCCAGAGTACCGAAATTAGGGATGTTTCTAAATATATACATATTTTTGCAAATCTACAGCAGTGCTTTATAAATTACATAAAGTTTTATAGCTAAATATCAATACTAAACCACAAAAATCTTTCAATTTTCCTTCAAAATTCTGGTTTCTTTCACTATATTGATTCAGACAGAACGGTATTTACTATTCAATCGTACATTGAAAGAAGAAAAAAAACTATTTTACAAGGAAAATTTTCAGCCAGGACACCAGCAAATAATTGTCTCTTTTGAAGGAAAAAATGTGTAATCATTATGAACTTTCTGCTATTTTAACACGATTTAACCATAAAATAAACAATTTACAGATTCTTCCGTAAATAAAACATTTATTAATAAGAAACAATATTTTATTAAAAAAAAAAATTATTTATTAGGATTTTTTGTTATTTTAACGAATTTATCCGTAAAATAACAAATTTACGTTTTTTTTTTTTTTTTAATAAATAAAAAAAAATTATTACCAGACTGGCTGACAGTTAGTTGTTGTCGTTGTTGTTATAGCGTATCAATGGCCCCGTACCAATCATATTACGATTGCCATGGTAACCGCTACAACTATACACACTCTGGAAAATCAAGAAACATAGAATAAATAACCCCTTGGATCATTTTATCAATTTTTGGGAATATGTTAATTGAATGTGTATTTTTAAAGGCTATACACAATAATTTAAACTTGTTTATGACATTAAAAAAGTTTAATTATGATTATAGAATTTATCCCTTAATAGTTTTGCCCGTACATCACCTTGCATGCAAGAAAAGTTTGCTTGCTCCGTTACCCAACGTTTTTTGGATATTAATAAATTTTAATTGTAATCTTCGCTTAATTTAAAAGCAAACATTATTTTTCTTTCTTTTTTTCCTTGTTTCTGATTACAATAATTTATTGCAGAAAAACTAATATAATTAGGCATATGCTTGTTTCAATATATTGCAAAGACATTTATGAAGTTTTTAATACAAGTACTTACGTCAGTAAGTTTCGATGTGAGCACCATTGTTAGATCGAAGAATGACAAGGCGGTATTCCATTTCTCACCACGTATTGCCCGATATTTGGGCTGTCACATTAGACACAGCATCTGTGATCCTGACCATGAGTGTTTCAATATTTTTTACTGGTGTTGCAAACACTCTGTCCGTTATGTACTCCAAAAGGAACTAGTCGGATGTGCAAATCCCAAAACTTTCTTCTATCTCACACAGGTTCCGCATACATTAAAAATGAATCGGCACCAATTTATATCAAGGTCTAACTGAATCTAAAGTTTAATTAAATTCCGTCCATTAGTTCTTGAGATATGACTATCGCTAAAATCTCGTAAATCCTGAAAAATGCAGCATAGCAGTACCACCTGTTGGGAGATTTACACCAAAACCTAATCAACAACAACTTATGTCAACGTCTAACTGAATCTGAAGTTTGATGTAAACCCGTGCATTAGCTCTTGAGATATGGTTATGGTGAAAATCATAAAAAAGTAGCATAGCAGCGCCACCTGTTGGGCTGTTTACACCAAAGCGCATTCAGCATCTATTTATGTCAAGGTATAACAGAATCTGAAGTTTGATGAAATTCTGTGCCTTAATTCTTGAGATATAGCTATCGTGAAAACCATGTAAAAAGTAGCATTGCAGCACCACCTGTTGTGATATGTACACCAAAATGTAATCAGCGTCTATTTATGTCCCGGTCTAACTGAATCTGAAGTTTGATGAAAATAAATGCATTAGTACTTGAGATAGAGCTATTGCGGAAAATGCGAAAAATGCAGTATAGCAGCGCCACCTGTTGGATGATTTACACCAAAAACTAATAAGCGCCAATTTGTATCAGGGACTAACTGAATATAAAGTTTTATCAAATTCTGTGCATTAGTTCTTGAGATAATGCGCCCACAAATTTTTGCCACATACAGACAGACAGACAGACTCACAGACACACAGACAGACATTTTCTAGAAACAGTCAAATCGTGTTCAATAGCTTCTAATACGTATAAATCCGTCGAAAAACGGAAGTTGAAAATTTTCATGAATCCAATACTTTCTTCTTATAAAGATAGAAGAAAGTAAAAATCTAGGTCCATACCGTCCGAACCATCTTCCAGGAAATTTGTCGCATCAAGGACCTCACGAACGACGGTAGAGGCTGGACGAAAAAAAAAGAACATGACTTTTCCAAAATAAAAAAATTTACAGTATTACATTCAATAGTTATTTCGTAATTTTATGTAATAAGGGAAGACTTTATAACCACCCTGTACATTAATTTTGATCGTCCTGTCTTGGTGAAATATTTAACTATGAACGCATTCAAAGTGCAGCAAATCAGTTATCAAATGTAAATATAATAAGTAATTATTTATACACTAGCCACCATTGTCGACCAATTTGGTCGTCCTTAAATGTATGTTAAGCATTGTAACAAATTAATTTTATTCATAATTTATTTTTTTCCTTAATCCTTCGCCAAACCGGAAAAATCTAATAGACAAATCAAGAACTTTTGCGATCGTGGTAGCATTTCGCATATTTTTTTTTTTGTTGTTATGTATTTCATCTTTCTTGACAAAAACCGCTTAACCCACTTTATAATAAATTAATCATTGTTTGTGTTTTATAATAAAATTGTGTGTTTTTTAATATAAAATAAAATATTCATAATAAAATAAAAGTACATGCTGTTTTAGTAATCTCTAATAGGTACCTGAAAATGAGATTTTCTCGCCAAAATGGCACAAAACAAAAATCGCGCCAACCCCGGTGCGTCCGTGACAGCTGTTCTAATTTATAATACATGACGTTCACATTTTTCTTTAAAATAGAAAATAGATAAATAATAAAAAATACTCGCTATCAAAGATAATAAAAAAATAAAAAAATAAAAAATAAAAAAAAAATAAGAAAAA